>CAOKZL010001205.1:0-400118 GCA_948472985.1 Iguana delicatissima | reverse complement strand
AAATGGCAGGCAGCAGGGAAGGAACAACAGGTCTGGGGAGGTCAGTTGAGAAAGTCAATGAGATGCAAAAGGTTAGATTTATTACTGGAAAAGGGGACCGCAACTACCTAGAACAATTCCTTCCCACCTCTCTCTCTTCTGCAGAAAGTCAAATGAGCAGAAAGTATTCAACAGCCCCTTGACATTGCTTTTGCAGGTCCTCATGCATCAAGAATCAGTTTGATACAGCAGTTTGTGAACAAAAATTGTTAATTAAGATGTTCTTTCAAATAAGCACACATTGTTGACAAGAGAGAAAGGAAGACTTCTCTTGAAAATGATCCTTCCATACTTGATTCTCTGTGTATTTTTTTAAATCACATTCAACAATTTCAAATGAAGCCAAATGAAATGACAGACAGATAATTTTCAGTTGATGTATCTTTCCTTTCCACAAAGCAAGTCAAATGTATTAAAAGCTTGGAAATAATAATTTTGTTCTAATCATAAAAAATGCCACTCCAAAAATAAATTATAGCTTGTTTAAAGGGTGTGTGTAAGGGTGAGCAACATATGTTCATGGGCCACATGTGGACTCTGAAAACTGTTTTTCTTACCCTACCACTTACAGTGGTGGTTGCTGTTGTTATGTGCCTTCAGCTCCAGAGTATGATGATGACCCTATCATGGGGTTTTCTTGGCAAGATTTATTTAGAAGACATTTGCTATTGCCTTTCTTCTTTGACTGAGAGAGTTTGACTTGCCAGCAGTCACCCAGTAGGTTTGCATGGCTGAGAGGGGAAGTTTGGTTGTCCAGAGTCTTAATCCAACACTCAAACCATTATACCAGGCTGGCTGTCATACCACATATACTCCTTACCTTGAAATTCATCCCTAGTGCCCTCCATATCACCCCACCAAAATGGCCCCAGAAATCATCCTTAAAATGCCATTTTCCCCATCTTTGGAAAGGAAAGGGCACTCTGCTTTGCAGTCTTATCAGGCTCATGAACCTGGCCTACACTGTACAGCTCCTGCTGTTTTTGCCAGATCTCAGTTGCAAAGATTGATGATGCTTTGTCTCTAGGGAAACCCAGAATGTTTCTCTACACTATGGTGTTGCCTCTCCTAGATTTAATAGTCGGACCTAAAAAAAGATAACCTGTGGTTCAGGACTGTGCTGGTCTATAGCCTAGATCCAGTGTGTGATTTTTCCATACAGACATATACTCAGAGATGGCACATAGATCCATAGCAAAGTTGCTGGGGATGCTTTCTAATGAAAGAAACTGAACCTCACTTGCAGAGTTTGAGTTTGTTGCTTTGACAGGAGGCTGAAGCTCGTTTTTCTAGTAAATCTGGTCACTGAGATGTGTTGTTCTGTTAATTGTATGCACTTGTGAGTCAATGTGCTTCTCAGAAGGCTTGCCACATGAAGAAACAGGCTGGTGCAGTACTTTTGAGAACTATTTGTGAAAAAACTCCCTAGCCAGCCATTTTTAGAGGCACACTTATAGAGAAATTCACTTGTCAGACATCACACAGAATACCATGCTAGATTGTAATGTTCTTTTATAAGATACACTCCTTGAGATATGCACAGTTTTCCTCATCATATTTTGAAGGAAGCAGCTAAAGTGGATCTCATCAAAATTTCTCTGATAATTCTGTGAAGCCCCTTCGTGCTCACCCTGCTTTCAAAGAATACTGTAAAACAGGGTGGGCACAGTAGACCCATGGGCCACATGGCATCTCTAGATCCCAAGCTGGGGCCCCTGGAGCCCACCACCAGTCTTTCAAATCCTCCTAGTCCTCCCATAAAAAAAAAAATCAGCACAATTTTCAGGCAATTTTTAAAATCACACGGAATGCCCCCAAATGCATGAAAATGTACAAAATGTCCACCACCAGAATCCCTACTGTCTCCAAAAGTCTCCAAAGTTCCCCTGCAATCCCTCTCAAAATGGTGACAGGACACCATTTTGAGAGGAACTACAGATGAAAACGAGCTATTTGGGCTTGCTGAGGGTGTGACATGCAGGGGGAAATTGGACCCTAGGCCCTCAGCAGTTGCCCACCTCTAACAAAAGAAGTTCAACTCCACTACAGTAATTGCACTTGTCATGAATTATATCACATTTTCTGCAGCAAACACAGGTAAAAACATATAAACATCTGTATAACTATCTGAAACCCCTGACACAATTTGAGCTCCCTCACATGCACGTACAGTTGTTCAAAGTCGGGATGGGCCAATCAGTCCATGTCAGTTTTACATGTTTGCTCATAAATTCATTGTGTCTCAAATCACTTCATTTGTGATTTCGGGGGGGGGGATCTCCCATATGTGTAGATTTTTAAAATATATTTCCTGAAGAAAAATATGCATTTATATTTATAATTTATCTCCAAGTATGCATTTCCAAATGAACGTCTAGTCTACAGCACACACTTTCAAATGCACCTGGTACATTTGAGCTGTTGTCTGGAACACTACAAAATTCAAAGGAGAGAGGTATTTCAATTCATGCAGTAATCTAGGAGACACAGAATGCAGATCGCATTAGCTCAGAGCAGAATTCATAAACATTGTGTTGTTTAAGCACCCCTCATTTAAAGCTGCAATATACTCTGTTGTATGTTGGCCACACTTTTATGTATTTGCTGACAGAAGCACAGGAACAACACTATTGTACAAACAACAAGCACTGGATCAAGCAACGTACTACATAAAACAGACAGATTTCGATCCTGTTCAATATTTCTGAACTCATAAGCGGGATTTATGATCTCATAACTTTTGGGATTGATGTTTATGGTCACTAATTACCACATGTGGCCTGGAAAAGCTACATAAGCCATGCAGCATCCTAGATGAAAGAAGCAAGTAAAATGTGGACTGGACAAGGCTGCTGTTAGGTGGATTGGTTGATGGACCAAACCCAAAGAGTGCTCGACAATGGCTTCTCTTCTTCCTGGAGTGACTAGTGGGGTGCCACAGGGTTCTATCCTGGGCCCAGTGCTATTCAACATTGTCATCAGTGACTAGGATGAAGGAATAGAGGGCATGCTCATCAAGTTTGCAGATGACACCAAATTGAGAGGGGTTGCTAATATGCCAGGGGACAGGATCAAAAGATTGGAGAGCTGGGCCAAGGCTAACAAAACGAATTTCAACAGAGAGAAATGTAAGGTCCTATACTTAGGCAGAAAAAATGGAAGGCACAAATATAGGATGAAGGACACGTGGCTGGATAACAGTACCTGTGAAAGAGATCTAGGAGTCTTGGTGGACCACAAGCTGAACGTGAGTCAGCAATGTGATGCAGCAGCCAAGAAAGCCAACACGATTCTTGGTTGCATCAATAGGAGTATGGTGTTTAGGTCAAGGTTAGACCTCATCTGGAATACTGTGTCCAGTTCCGGCACCTCATTTCAAGAAGGATGTTAACAAGCTGGAACGTGTCCAGAGGAGGGTGACCAAAATGGTGAAGGGTCTGGAAGCCATGACCTACAAGGAGTGGCTTAGGGAGCTGGGCATGTTTAGTCTACAGAAGAGAAGGTTAAGAGGGGACATGATAGCCATGTTTAAATATTTGACAGGATGTCATGTCAAGGAGGCAACGGGCTTCTTTTCCACTGCTCCAGAGACTACGACAAGGAGCAATAGATTCAAACTACAGGAAAAGAGATTCCACTTGAACCTCAGGAAGAACTTCCTGATGGTCAGAGCTGTTCGGCAGTAGAATATACTGCCTCAGAGTGTGGTGGAGTCTATTTCTTTGGAGGTTTTTAATCAGATGCTGGATGGCCATCTGTTGGGAGTGCTTTGAGTGTGTGTTCCTGCATGGCAGGAGGTTGGACTGGATGGGCCCTGTGGTCTCTTCTCTCTATGACTTGATGAAAGTTTTCTGAAGTGCTGCAGATCAGGGTGCTGGGAAATAATGACTGCAATGCTTTCCTGCCTGTGGGGTGCTTTGAGACCCTGAAAGGTCTCTTTAGCTGTCCATCCCCTTGA
Organism: Iguana delicatissima; assembly: GCA_948472985.1. Classification (NCBI taxonomy): domain Eukaryota; kingdom Metazoa; phylum Chordata; class Lepidosauria; order Squamata; family Iguanidae; genus Iguana; species Iguana delicatissima. Next base: position 396,121 of record CAOKZL010001205.1, on the reverse strand, counting down.
ACCTCCTGAATCTTCCTCTGGGGATTATCTTTCCAGTGAGTTTTTAAAATTAACACACAAAGAGGTACATAAAAGGTGTGTTTGTGGAGGGGGAATGATTGACATAAATGAAGGCTTCTAAAAACAAACAAACAAGCCAGTATGATATTTAGGTAAAAATCTGATTTGGATTGTGACTGTGTACGCTTACTTTTGAGTTTAAAAAAGAGATTCCTAGCTTATATTGTGGCTGAGCTCTTATTCACCAATTGCATAGCATAAAATTATGCTAGCACAGCTATGCTGCTATCCTAGATTTCACTGTTGCATGTCCAATCACACAACAGGTGGTATGGCTATACACACCTCTTGTGGAATATCAATTGCTCCAACTCCCCATGTACCACTGAGAACTATGCTTACAGAACTTCCTTTGTAGAGCTCCTATATATTTATGTGCTTTCAAGTTACCGGTTGGCTTATAGTGATGCCATGAATTTCATATGGTTTTCTTTGGCAAAGAATACTCAGATAAGATTTGCTATCACCTTCCTTTGAGATATACAGCACCTGGTGTTTGCTGGTGGTCTCCCACCCAAGCACTAACCAGGGCTGCCCCTGCTTAGCTTCCAAGATGAGACAGGATTTGGTACCTTCGGGTTATTGAGGCTTAATGCTCCTAGGTTTGTGAAACTACTTAACTCAACATCACGGACTTGAATAATCATGATGAGAATGCCATTCTTGCACAAACTCCAAGAAAGCCCAACTGCTTTTGTAATGGTATTTACATCAGTATAAAGTCACAACAAGTTTCTAGTCTATGGATTTAACACAATGCCCTATTGTGCCTTCATTTCTAACAAAGTTTCCCCCAATTTTGTTCCCAGAAGTTCCACAATTGGATCAAAGCCTATCATATTTTGGATAAAAAGATGCAATGATTACAGGGTTCAAAGGAAAAGTAAAAGGCTTCTTGTACTTTCCAACAGTGACCAGTGCCTTGAAAGTACAAACACTGAGGGAACTGAGCACGTTGTACATTTGCAATTCAGGTCAAAAAGGTTACTAGGACTCCACAAGTCCCATGCATGTGTTTGCAAGATGGAATGTAAACTCAAAATCTTGTCAAATGTGTGCTGTTTCTGTGAGTCAAAACTCTTTGGAGGCCTATTTTATTGCTTCGTTGCCCTTCAAAACGTTTGCCTAATCTTAATTATAACTCAGGAGTCACGACCAATGTACATTTAATTAAGCACTTCAAAGGAGGAGGTGGGGCAACTGGGATTTCACATAAAGACATTCAAACCACTTCCACAATAAAAGAATCATTGAAAGACTCTGGTAAGGATTTAACCAAGAAAACCTGTAATTTCCTTACCATGTTGTGAATGAATATATGTAATAGGACTGTGCTTTCTTTTTTAACTGTCACTTTGGAACCTGTGGAGACAAACAAAAAAAATCCAGTTTCCAAGTTTCAAGGGGCACGTGGTGGGGCCAACACTCACAATAGAAAACAGGGCCAGATAGAATTTAGGCTAATCTGGCAAATTAGTCTGTGCCAACCTGGCACCTACTAGATGTGATGAACTACACCCCATGACAGGCCATGCAAGCACGGGCCGATGGGGTTGCAATCCAACTACAGCTTTGAAAAGCTACTTGGGGTGTTGCCCATTCTGACTAGGGGATTCTGGAAGACTACACCTCCTACCATCTGCCAACCAGCATGTAGCAACTGTAGACCCCCAGAATCCCTGAGGCAGCATGGCCACTTACCAGATTTACAAAGAAGTATGCCTATAGAATGGTTCTTCTAGAACATTGTCATCTGTATTGCAGTAAGCAAAAGTATGGCTCCAAACTTAATCATACTTATAGCAACTCTCTCCCCCCTTGAAATCTGCAGGAATTGTGTTAGCCATGACTAACATAGTCATGAACCCTGATTTCAGTTTATATCTTCCATGTATGACTAAATGTATTTTAAGTATGACTCAATCTGGATCTAACCCAGAACCCACAGAAGTGGAGAAACTTTTCTAGTGCAGGAGCAAAATAGCAATATTCCAATTTGAGAAGAGTTATAGAAGCTGCATTCCAGCCATGGGTCAGACTAAGGGCACAGGCAAAGACCAGGACAATTTAGGCACAGTCAAAGTGAATGGAATGGGGGCAGATGTAATTCTGATCAGTTTACATATTTTTCCCACCAAGTACATAATGCGTGGCTCAATTTTATGTATGTACACTCAAGAGTAAGTCCCACTGTGGCAGTTTCCTTGTCTGGGAGGGACAGCTGAATTCCATGCATCAGCTTTACAGACAGCAAAGCTTAGTTCACTTCTCTGCAGGGTATTTAAGACCCCGTTCAGAGTCAGTGTGGTGCAGTGGTTTGAGCATTGGACTACGGCTCTGGAGAACACGGTTCAAATCCCCACTTGACCATGGGAACCCACTGAGTGACCTTGGGCAAATCATACTTTCTCAGCCTCAGAGGAAGGCAAAGGCAAACTCCCTCTAAACAAATCTTTCCAAAGGGGAAAAAAACACACACTGTGAAAAGTTCACCTTAGGGACACCATGCTGGAAACCACTTGAAGGCACACAACAAGAAAATATCCCATTATCACCAGTCATTGATCAGAGGCCATTTCTGCCCTACACTGCTATAGTGCTGTTATTCCACATTCAACATCCTGTGGAATTCTGGGGTTTGTAGTTTCCTAAGGCCAAAGTGCTCTCTGACTGAGAATTCAAAATGCTCCTTGCTAAACTGCAAACCCCAGGATTCCACAGGATGCTGGAAGCAGAATAATAGCAGTATAACAGTGCAGTGCAGAAATGACCAGAGATAACAGCTGAGAAGGCTTGCAAGTGAAACTAGAAACTTACACCACTGGAGGCTCCCAATCCCTGAACGAACTCATTTTCACTTAATTTCACCAACCTTTGGTTTCTTGTTTTCTTTCCAACAATGGGGGAAAGGAAACTTGGTACATAAAATATCCCAAACAAATCTGTTGATTCTTCTGGTTGTTGGGGGTGTTTTTTGTCCCAGCCCAAATAAGTCTTAAAAAAAAAAAGTCCCAGAGGAAGACTTTACAGCTGTGAAGAGGTACAACCACTGACACCAATTATATGGTTTATGATGGGTCATTTTGCTACTCTGAAATACACCGGATTTTGATCTGAGGTAGCGAAACATTCTAAAACCAATTCCTGCATGTTTTTATGATACTGGATGTGGAAAATGAGAAGGCAGAATGGACTTTGCCTGGTACCTTAGAGATTTTTCGCCTAAATCTCCCTTTCTAAGAATTCTTACGTGGAGTCTCCATATTTGTTTCTTCAAAGTGTGGAATGTGTGACAGTAGAGTAGTATGAGAAGTAAGTCTGAGATTGTGAGATAAAATTTATCTCATTTTTTATCCATGTTGAGATCTTCTGTGTCAAATCAGGTAAACACCTTCTCTAGGGACTCCTTCAGACAGGATAAATGTTGATAGAGATTGTGCTATTTGTTGCTGTAGTTCTCGCTGTTCTAAAAACGATACCCAAACGATGTTGTCCCAGACTATTTTCTGGCAATTCCTGGCATCAGCTGCAATTTTATTCTCACCCTCAAATGGATTTTTTTTTATTCTGAGACACATCAGAACAAAAAGCTATCCTCCATTCTCGCTTTTCTTTTTTCTTTTTTGAAAAAATGTATAGTCTCATAGTACATCAGTAAAATGGCACTTTTGCACTATGGCAATGCAACTTTTAAGATTTTTCTTTAAAAAAAAGAGGGGATAAAATTGCCCTTTTAAAAAAGAACTTTTGAAGAGCCCTGATGATGATCTAAAAAATCACTACAAATAGCCCCCCACCAAAGAATGGAAGGAGTGGCAATGGAAGCAGCAACCAGCAAAATCCAAGGAGTTATATCCTGAGAATTCCACTTCTTCAGATTGATCTGAAAGACCTCTATCTTTTCAGACTGCATTTCTCATGCGAACGTAAGAGGAGTCTTAAGCCATTCCCACACTACATTGTTGTAGTGCTATTATTCCACTTGCAACCTCCTCTGGAATTCTGGGGTTTGTAGTTTACTGAGGCCACAGAACTCTTGGCTGAGAATTCTAAATGCACCCCCCCCAAAAAAAACCTGCAAACCCCAGGATTCCATAGGATGTTGAAAGGGGAATAATAGCACTATAACAGTGTAGCATGGAAATGGCCTTATTCAATCAGACCAAGGACATTTCTGGTTCAGCATTCTTTTTTCCAACCAGAAGCCTAAGGGAAATCCACAAAGAAGGTATTAGGGCAATGATCCTATCTTGCTGTTTTTCTGCATTAACAGCAATGAGAGTCAGCATGGTCTAATGATGGTTTGAGCATTCAACTATGACTCTGAAGACAGAACCTGAAACCTCACTCAAGACATGGAAGCCCACTGGGTAACCTCGGGCAAGTCACATTCTCTCAGTTTCAGAGGAAACCAAGGGTAAATCCACTCTGAAAAATGTCTTGCAAAGAAAACCCTCGGATAACTTCATCTTTGGGTAACCATAAGTTGGAAATGGCTTGGAGGCACACAACAGCAAGAACAACCACCACTATCCATCATGGTTAGTAGCCCTTGATAGATCATGAATTTGTCTAATGCCATTTTAAAATCACTTGAAGTTGATGGTCACCACTGCATCTTGTGGAAGAAAATTCCAGAGTATAACTTCATACGGTGTGAAAACTGAAGTGCCCAGATTTATTTTATGGAACAAACAGCACAGACCAGTTGTGGTTAGTGAACTTTTCCAAAAGTATCCAACTATTATCGACACCAACTCTTTTTTAAATTATTTTTTACAAAAATCTATTTGAAGACTGTCTTCTCTTTTCAATATGAGCTGCTCCAGAATGAGCTTGCTCAGTTTCTCATGTTTAGCTTTACAACCTCACCACCTAGTGGAGGAAAATGCAATTTCCTCAAGAAAATACGTTTGGATACAGGGAATTCAGCAGTTTATCCAAGTGGACAAAATAAAGATGGAGACAACTGAGTCACTTGGTTTCTTCCCCCATCCTGTTGTCCTGCATTTGGAGTACATTAAGAAGTATCACAGTAGTTCATTGTATTAATAGATGTCAAGGACGTGTAAGTAACATAACTCATAAGAAGAAAATGTAATGATAGAGGATTGTGTACAACAGTAGTGTTCATACAGTTGGTTCACAGGATCACTCCTTTATGCTACAATTATAAGAAGACTCTTGATGGTCAGCTTGAATGGGATCAGACTATCAAATGTACAAGTGGAAATGCATCATGAGTTATAAAATGTGTACATCATAAGTCAGAAGGGAGCACTGTTTTTCACAAAAAGGAAAAGCTAAAGCTGCTATTGTGATAACCCAAACATTGTGATGTATTCTTTTCCTCCTGTAGTATTCTTGTAAATATACGAGTCCAGAAGTATAGAAAGCACCGGACCTAAGTGTATAGAAACCCATCACAACTTCTAATAAATTTTACCACAGGTGTAGAGAACAGTCAAATTTCTAGGTGTTGTTGAACTGCAACACCCATCAACCCTAAACAACACAGCTAATGGTGGGTGATAGTGGAACGTGCAATCCAGCAACATCTGTAGAGCCACATGTTCTCCATCCCTAGGCCAATCATTCTCCCTCAGACTTACATATATCATAAGATCACTCAGAAAATAAGATGGGAAGGACCCATGCACACAATTCTAAGCTCTCTGGGGATAAACACGTGATGAACAAATCACCATATGGTGGCTGCTGTCAGCACTGAGAATCTAGGGACCATTTGTTTTTGTCCTTTGCGAATAGTCCCAGATTAACTACAAGTGACTCCATTGGGAGCCATACCTTTGAGACCTAATTTATGTGAGTTATTCTGGATCATACATGGTATGCATGCATGGATATTCTTTATTAGGTCTTATCATTTTTATGTTTTCCTTATTCTTCAGGATTAGCAGGAGAATTTTGCATGTTGATCCAGTTACTTGGTGGGGGATATTTCTGAATCTTTTTATTTTATGTTTTGCTCAAAGAAACTGATTTTTCGCCTGCATTTCACTTCACAGCTAAATCACATCTTGGCTGAGACAGATGTTTTCTGAGTGATATTCCAATAGTGTTTTTTTTTAATTACTAAAGATGTTTTCATTTATATAATTAAAGAGCTCAGCTCCCTAACCACCATCATGTTTATATAAGCACAAATGCAAAGAGGCAGAAGAGGAGACAAGAAGAGGAAAGGATATTCGAAAGTAGGTTAAGTGCAAGGCTGTAGCCTGTAATCGTAAGGAAAAATGGAATAATATTCTTTATATGCTTATATTTCACAGAGGCTAAATGCAACTACAGTGCATCAGTTAGAATTATGGAATCATAGAGCTGGAAGAGACCACAGTGGTCATCGAGTCCAACCCCCTACCATTCAGAAATACACAATCAAAGCACACATCCTGACAGATGGCCATCCAGCCTCTATTTAAAAACCTCCAGAGAAGGACTCCACCACATTCCCAGGCAGGATATTCCGTTGTTGAACTAATCTTGCCATCAGGAAGTTCTTTCTTATGTTGAGGAGGAGTCTTTTTTCCTGAAGTTTGAAGCCACTGCTCTGTGCCCTACTCTTTGGAGCAGCAGAAAACAAGCTTGTTCCATCCACCATATGACAGCCCTTCAAATATTTAAACATGGCTATCCATATATCACCTCTTAACCTTTTCTTCTCCAGGCTAAACATAGCCAGCTCCCTAAGTCACTCCTCATAGAGCATGGTTTTGAGGCATTTTACCGTTTTGGTCATCCTCTTCTGGGCACAGTCCAGCTTATCAGTATATTTCTTGAATTGTGGTGCCCAGAACTGGACACAATGTTCCAGGTGGGATCTGAATAAAGCAGAATGGAGTGATACTATTTCTTCCCTTCACATAGATACTATACAGCTATTGATTCACACTAAAATCACATTTAAAAAATCACTTTTTTTAAGCTGCTACATCACACTGCTGACTCACATTTAGCTTTTGGTCCACTAAGACTCCTAGACCCCTTTCATATGTATTGTGGTCAAACCAGGTATTCCAGGGTTGCATCTGTATTGATTAATAGTTGAGACTTTCAACAACCTGATCAAGGCAAAACATGAGAGCTCATCCTCCCATTTTGTCCAAAAGCTACACTGATAAGGTAATATAGTTCTGGGAGAACTGTGCCATGTGATATTTCTGAATTTGTAGTGTAGATGAGATTAAAAGTAGGAGCTGGTATTTCTGAGCCACTTCAAACAACTCAATTAACGCATGTCAACAATTTTAACTCTTTTTCTAGTGGTTATTAACACTGAGGTCATTCTGAAGTGCTTGGAAAAGAGAGAAACGCTACTTGATAAAAGTTCTATGACTTAATTGGTGTCAGCAGGTTCAGTGGCTCTAGGGGCCAATTCCACCCTCACCCGGCAGGACCCAACATAGGCAGAAGCCCGCAAATTCACACAAAACAAGAATGTGTCCTAGGTCTCAGGTTTTGATGTTGAAATTTCAGGGCCTGGAATAATCTGATTTAGCAATGTGACCTATACAGACATGTTGTTGTTGTTGTTGTTGTTGTTGTTGTTGTTGTTGTTGTTGTTGTTGTTAAAATCACAGAGATAGGATCATGAATTTGGAAGAGGCCTCATTGGCCATTGAACTGCTGCTCAGTGCAGGATCCCCAGCTAAAGCATCCCCAGCAGGTAGCAGTCCAGCCTCTTTTTGAAGATGCCCAGAGAAGGAGGCCCCACCACCTCTCTAGGCAACTAGTTCCATTGCCAAACTGCTCTCACTGTCAAGAAGATGCTTCTAATGTCCAATTAAAATCCACTTTCCTGTAATTTCAAACCATTGGGCCTTGTCCTACCCACTGGGGCATCTCTCCCATTTGATGAGAATGTGAAAAAAAAAAAACTGGTTTATCTCTGTCCTCACTGTTCAAGCTGTGAGACTCCACTCCTTCAGTCAGTGTCTTCTATAATCCCATATCCAACCCAAGCTTCTTAGTGTACTTTTAAGACAGCCATTCCCAACCTTGATTCCCCAGCTGTTTTTGGATTATATCTTCCATCAACCCCAATCAACATGGCCAACAGCCAGGGATGCTGAGAGTTGTAGCCCCATAACATCAGGTGAGTGCTGGGAAAGGCTGCATTTCAAAACTTATTTTGGCTTTGCTCCAGTAATGAGGGGTGTTTGTCTCCCTATCAAACTGCCTTGGATCCTATGTTGAGAGAAAGGCAGAATATTTATGAAATGAACAAACAAACTAAAAGAAGAGCCAGCTGCCATCAATACTGCTGTCATTCAGGAAACAATAAGATCAGTAGGAGTGTATTTCATGGAAGGGTGTTTTCTTTTCAAATCTTATAGAATCTGATGAGCAATGCTCAGTCTGTACAGTTTCAGAGGTTTGGCAAAAAAACCCAAAGGTTAAATTTAAAATATGAATGAGTAAAGAAATAATGAGGGAGTTTACTGGATTATAGATGCTATTTGGTTGCTTGATGTTTGAGTGTGCTCCAGTGTAAGGGAAGTTGTTTTAAAACAAGGCTTTTGGGGTGATGTATATGAAATTTAAGAAACTGTTTAAAATGATATCGAAGTTGATTTATATACAGGCCAGAGGGTTAGACAATAATAAAGGACATTATTATGAGAAAGGCGTATATGGTAATTTGGAAATAGCTATGAGAAATTCAAAGAGAGAAAAAAGAAAGTTTCATAAGGACACTGAAATTTGTTTTTGGGGAGACACAGCTAAAAAAGAGGTAGAGGGAGGGAGAAAGAGTTGGGAAAGAGATGGGAAAATTAGTTTAATGAAGACAAGAGGATTAATATTTGGTATTTTGTATTATGATTAAAGAGATGTTAAATTAGAATGAGAGGATTAATTTGTTTAGTCTAATTTAGGGGAGTAATAGTAGTTTCTATTAAAGAATACCAAATCTTTATTGACTTTCTGTAGAAAACATATACAGGATTGCATAGTTTGGTTCTAGATGTTGGAAGGCATATATTATAGAAAGGAGGATGAGGAATTACTGTGATAGATGAGAGAGGTATACAGTGTGCACTCTTCTGGAACACTCTCTGCACACATGAATGCAAGGTCCATGAAGTGTCACTCCCATTGTAGGCAATAAACATGATGGATGTGCATTCTCACTGCTGCAGGCGCATGTGTGTTGCACCCATTGACTGCAACAGGATGCAACACTTGTGTTTTTTTGTTTTACACAGGGGTTCCTGTCCAGAACCCCACATATACCACAGGTACACTCTAGATTGCATTATCTAATAACTGCTCAAGAGAAGATTAGAAGACATTTTTTACTCTTTTTCTTCTTCTTATGTATGGCCCTTTCTGCATGTGGTTATTAAGGTGGGCCAATGCGTCTTGCCACGGAGGTCTTCTGCACCTTGAAGTGGACTAGGTTCAGTTTATTTACCTTCGTTCTGCACATAATTCCAACTAAATGCACCTCCATGTGGTGGTAAAGCGCGCTATTTGAAAACTGGAAGAAATCGGTTTTCCAGATCGATCCAGTTCATACTTTCACAGTGGTGCAGACACGTACATTCATGCCAAAGTGAATTGGTGGTCAAAGGAGGGCTCATGGGAGGGGCCAAGGGGGTAGTACGCACATACACAATACGCACGTATGCAATGACGTACTAAACCATGCCAAAAAAAAAAAAAGTCAATCACAGCCGACGGGGCGGGGTGAGGGGAGTAGCGGGAGTGGCCACAGTGGAGGCAGTGTGGATTCATGAACTCGCATGCCTCTGAATCAAAATGGAACATACACAGTAGCTGTGCGGAAGGAAATGAGGGAAAGTCCGCCTTGTTTCAAGCGCAGAAAATCTGGTAAGAAATGGCATGAACCAATTCACTAGCTTTGTGCGGAAAGGGCCTGAACCATTTCTTATCTTTATTTTTTTCCCCTTTTCATAGAATCATAGAAATGTAGAGTTGGAAGAGACCACACGGGCCATCCAGTCCAACCCCCTGCTATGCAGGAACACCCTCAAAGCATTCCCGACAGATGGCCATCCAGCCTCTGCTTAAAAACCTCCAAGGAAGGAGACTCCACTACTCTCCGAGGCAGCATATTCCACTGCCGGACAGCCCTGACTGTCAGGAAGTTCTTCCTGAGGTTCAGGTGGAATCTCCTTTCCTGCAGCTTGAATCCATTGCTGCTTGTCCTGGTCTCTGGAGCAGCAGAAAACAAGCCCTCTCCTTCCTCTACATGGCATCCCTTCAAATATTTAAACATGGCTCTCATGTCCCCTCTTAACCTTCTCTTCTGCAGACTAAACATCCCCAGCTCTCTAAGTCTATCCTCATAGGGCATGGCTTCCAGGCCTCTCACCATTTTGGTCACCCTTCTCTGGACTTGCTCCAGCTTGACCATGTCCTTCTTGAATTGGGGTGCCCAGAGCTGGACACAGTATTCAAGATGAGGTCTAACCAAAGCAGAGTAGAGTAGTACCAGTACCTCCCTCGATCTAGACACCATACTCCTATTCATGCAGCCGAGAATTGCATTGGCTTTCTTGGCTGCCGCATCACACTGCTGACTCATGCTCAGCTTGTGGTCTATGAAGACTCCTAGATCCCTTTCACATGTACTGCTATCCAGCCACTTTCTTTCCTTTCTGTGTTTCTGTCATTCTGTGTTTGTTGTTTTGTTTAAATCTTTATCATATATGCAAATCTTTAATAAAAATTATAAAATCAGAACACTGTCGTCATTCTAGCACCAGTTAAAAACATGGCTGTTTGCTACAGCTTTGGGGGCAAGATTGATCTCGCCCAAATTTATATGTGTGAATGGCTTTAAATTGAATTTCAACTCCTTTTAAGCTGTTTTTAGCCTTTAAATCAGTTTTACTTCTTTAAACTGTTCAGATCGATTTTATTGCACACCATCCTGAATCCTTTGGCCTCAGTTAGTGCTCCACAGTAGAGTAGAGTAGAGGGGATGGCAGTTTTTCTTTCACTTCATCCTCCTCCTCACTGCAGAGGAAATGGCTGGGTACTGAAGGAACATCATAGCTGAACATCAAGTGGAATTCTAGCAAATCAGAAGTGGCAACAGTGTGCTCAACCACTGGACCTGCTTCCTGGAGGTTATTGATGGGAATCATGGGAACTTCTAGATGTAACTGCAACTTCCACCATTTCTCACCACTATGATGGCTATCCCTTTTGGAAGCTGCATTTGAAAAACACCTAGAGGACAGTACGATTCCCATTCCCATGTCGTGCTTTAGAACAGTGGTTCCATAATTTGGCCCTTTGGTCTGAGAGCTGTAGTCTGATAACTTTAGTGGACTCAAGGATCAAAGTCCCTTTTATAACAAAAGGTCAATGGTTGCTGCTGAAATTATTGAGAAAGAAACTTCTGTCCCCATGATTTTTACATGGACATCTCAATTTTCTGCTTCCTTCTCTATTCCTTACTCCACTGTAAAACTCCATAAGTGTAAGGTCTTGCTTTGGGGGGCCCTGACGTCAGTATGGTTTTAATGGGTACCATACCTAATTGGAAACTGTATTAATTGGCTCTGATGTCAAAATCATACCTGAAAGGTGACAAAGAGGTCAAACCAAGTGAGGGAAGGAATTTGACTGTAAACTGACTGAGAAAGGATAGGTCAACTCGAAACATCCTCCAGGTAAGACAGAGTCATTTGTCAGGCAAATATACACCATTCCTGTGGATAATAGGCTTAAACAGAAGCTGGAATTTTTCAGGGAACCCAACTGTGAGAAGCTCACCAGGACACTGATTGGCAGATAGCCATCCCTTGTACACCTGGACTCCTTCCTTTTTCCTCACATCACTCACAATAGACAGCTATTAGAATACCTATCAGGTCTTTGTCAATCAAGCACTAAGCTCATCAACAGGCGAAAGACCCATTGAGCGGGGTGCCACAGGGTTCTGTCCTGGGCCCAGTGCTGTTCAATATTTTTTATCAACGACTTGGATGAAGAAATAGAGGGCATGCTCATCAAATTTGCAGATGACACCAAATTGGGAGGGGTTGCTAATATGCCAGAGGACAGGATCAAAATTCAAAATGACCTGGATAGATTGGAGAGCTGGGCCAAGGCTAACAAAATGAAATTCAACAGAGAGAAGTGTAAGGTCCTACACTTAGGTAGAAAAAATGGAATACAGAAATATAGGACGGGGAACACGTGGCTGGATAGCAGCACGTGTGAAAGGGATCTAGGAGTCTTCCTAGACCACAAGAGTCAGCAGTGTGTCAGCAGTGTGATGTGGCAGCCAAGAAAGCCAATGCAATTCTCGGCTGCATCAATAGGAGTATGGTGTCTAGATCAAGGGAGGTACTGGTACTACTCTACTCTGCTTTGGTTAGACCTCATCTTGAATACTGTGTCCCGTTCTGGGCACCCCAATTCAAGAAGGACATGGTCAAGCTGGAGCAAGTCCAGAGGAGGGTGACGAAAATGGTGAGGGGCCTGGAAGCCATGCCCTATGAGGATAGACTTAGAGAGCTGGGGATGTTTAGTCTGCAGAAGAGAAGGTTAAGAGGGGACATGATAGCCCTGTTTAAATATTTGAAGAGATGCCATGTAGAAGAGGGAGAGGGCTTGTTTTCTGCTTCTCCAGAGACCAAGACAAGGAGCAATGGATTCAAGCTGCAGGAAAGGAGATTCCACCTGAACCTCGGGAAGAACTACCTGACAGTCAGGGCTGTCCGGCAGTGGAATATGCTGCCTCGGAGTGTAGTGGAGTCTCCTTCCTTGGAGGTTTTTAAGCAGAGGCTAGATGGCTATCTGTCAGAAGTGCTTTGAGGGTGTTCCTTCATGGCAGGGGGCTGGACTGGATGGCCCACGTGGTCTCTTCCAACTCTACATTTCTATGATTCTATGATTCTATGATTGTCCACAACAGGTTCCTTGCATCTGGAAACTTCACTGCTACAGGCTATTTTCAGGGTACAAATACCCCTGATTTCAGGATGCCCACTGTATTCTCTCAAAGGTCTACCCGTCACTCTGTCTGTCTGGCTCCCAAATGAGGACTGTCCTTAGGTCCTGCCTAAGCAAACCGTATTTCAGCTTCTTCATGCTCTTCTGGATTGGTAATTATAAATCCCCTCAAAACTCTCAGCCTCTCTATCCGTAATTTTTTCCTCCTTTTATCCTTCAGCTAGCTCCTGTGTGAATGTTTGATTGATTGTATTTTGTGTGCATGCATGAGTGAATTTTCCCCAATAAAAACCCATTTTCAGCTTACTTTTAAATCTTTGGCTGGTTCTTTTCCTGCATGAGCCTGTAAACATTGGTAGCAAGATCTTGCTAAGTTGTCTCTCTCTTGTTAACTTCCTGATTTTGAGCTAATTAATTCCCCACCTTTGCAAACAGATATTGGCATCATGCGTTGGCCCTTGTGGCACCTACGTTTTGGGTTAATATCTAGGGTTCTTTTTCCAGAAACAACAGTAACAAGATAACAATCCAAAAATATTAACTTGCAGGACTGAGGAAGCTTTGATCTTCTTTGATCTAGAATCCAGCATATAGAATCCAAAACTTCCTGAAACCTTCTGTCTTCCTTATGTTTTAGACAATTCCCATCAGCCATAGCCATCATGACCACTGGACATGGATTCAGCAGTCCAGAAGACTATTATATAAGTCCTGTCAGATATCTGCTAAGCATTTGAACTTGTTGTTGCTGTGTACCTTCATTATTTTTGACTTACAATAACTCTAAATAAACCTATCACAGGTTTTTCTTGACAAAATTTGTTCAGAAGGGGTTTGCCTTTCCCTTCCTGTGAGGCTGAGAAAGTATGACTTGGTCAAGGTCACCCAGTGTGTTTCCATGGTCAAGCAGAGATTTGAACCCTGGTCTCCAGAACTGCAGTCCAGTATTCAAACCACTGCCACAACACTGGGTCTCTGAAACTGAGCAGCAAATACTAATTAAACACTCATAAAAGCAATATATAAGTTTCTGAAGACCAGGTATGTAAAAGTATCGCAAATATTGCTCAAGAGAATTCATTTGACTTTTTGCTTTGAGTCTTCACTGCTTGAGTTTCTGCAATAACACTTAGCCAACCAAACAATTTAAATAATTTATTATTCACTTTTGAATTTTTTTTCCACCTTGACAGATCAGCCAAGAGTGCTTTGATAAGGGCTCTTTTTGAACAGCTCCTTTTTTCCCCACAGAAGCCTTAAGGATCACTTCATGTACAGTTTTCAGGGAATGAGATAAACTCTTCAGGTGTTGCAGAGCATGGCACTAAGGTGAACTGTGTTGCTCATTCTGCTTCTTCGTTTGAAGAGCTTCCAGATGAAATCATTTTATTTGAAAAAGGAGGTGGGGAGAGGAGGAGTTGTCCATTGCTGGGGAGAAGAGGTTCTGTCCTTGGGAGAAGTTTTCAGACCCTGTTCTCATCTGCCTCCAAAGTCTCATTTTATTTCTTCATAGCAGCAGGAGTTGCTGGTGTATCCATTGCCACTGGATGACAAATCCACCCGGGAACTCTTTCATGTTATGCAGTTGCAGCATTCTGATTCCACATTAATTGTCATGGCTGCATCCTATGGAATCCTGGAATTTGTAGTTTAGTGAAGCACTAGAGCTTTCTGGCACTGAATTCTAAATGGGTCTCCCTGAACTGCAAATCACAAGATGCCATAGGATGTTTCCATGGCTGCTAAATTGGATTCATAAACCTGTAATTGTGTAGCGTATGAAAGGACCTTTGGTTTTATGCCTTCTCCTGCTGCAGCTACTCTGAGCTTCAAGGTAGCTCTTCTAATGCTGGAATGTATCAATTCAAAGGTTTATCTCTAAGAAAGCTGCTGTACCTCTCAGGGCAGCTGTGAAGGCAACTATGGGAGAAGTAGTGCTAAATTCAAGAGGGGATTTGCCACCTCTGTTACAACAGGTCCACTGGCTATCACATTGTTGTTGTGTGCCTTGAAGTCATTTCTTACTTATGGCAACCTTAAGGCTTAATTCATACAAGGTAAAATGATGAGACAAACAGGCCTACCCAGTGGTAGCAAACTGCTGTAACAGCACCTTCTTCATGCATTAGATGAATTAAACTTATGCCACTAATTTATTTCTCCCAGTTAATCTCAATGTTTTCTTTAGATGCTGATGCAAACTTAGCCATGTCTTTGAATAAGATCAAAAGTACAGCACATTGCTCCATTAAACAACCCTTTGGCAACAATACTTAATCACCAAATACATCTTTAAATTAAGAAAAAAGGTCTTCTTCACCTGCCAGCTGGAGAAGAGTGGAGGTAGCCACTCTCCATAGTAGACAGCCACCAAGAAGGCCCCTTACATGTCCTCATCACATGGGCCTGTGATGTTCGTGGAGCAAGGGAAAGGTTTCCTCTGAGGAACTCAAGACTTGGGCAGGCTTCCTCCTCCTCCTCCTCCCCCCTCCTTTTTTTGGTCTTCTTTTCTGCCCAACTTTCAGCCCACACTTATTTCCTCCCTTCTTATTTTCTATTCCTTGCCTTACTCATGAATAAGCTTGTAACCCGTGATTTATGATCCCAATCCTCTGACAGCAGAAGGGGGATATTTATTGACAGACCCTATCTCAGGGAAGAGAATCATTTGATGTCTGTTGAGCCAGAGGTTAGCTGGATGGAAATATAGGCCCTTTCTGCACGAGGTGAGTGAATCTCTCCGTGCCGTTACTTACCGGCTCTTCTTGGGTCCGAAGTAACACAGACTTTCCCTGGAGCCCTTCCGCAGGGCTCCTCCATCAGTGCAGGGCAAACTGGAGCAGTGCAAGGTCTGTAGATCCACACTGCTCTGGCTCAAAATGGCAGCTTCCTGTGGCTTCTGGCTCAAAATGGCAGCTTCCGGTGTCTTCGTGGGAGTGGGCCAACCACTGACGCTGGCCACACACACAGCCCACCCTCCACTGATTGCAGGCTCGCATTGGTGCGAGCCTGCGCATCTGCACAGGTAAGTAGGAATGCAATGGCATGTTCCAGAAAATGTAAAGACCAGATTCTTTTGGTCTTTACTTGGCACGCTAGAGGACCACTTGGGGGCAGGCTGGATCGGACTAAGGTGCGGAACTAAGTTAAATAGTCTGCATCTAGTCCGATCCAAGGTGCGGACGACCTCTGTGCCAGGACTACTTGGCCCGTTTTAACTGCCTTGTGTGGAAAGGGCCATAGATATTCAGGTCTAAATGACTGAAACCTCCTTGGTGTGGGTCAGACCAAGTAGCCCTATCACATATCCAGAGGAACACCTCAGAAAAGGCATGTATACATTTCAAATGGGCTGACTGCAACTTTGACACCTTGAGAGACTATGCCTCCTGACTGAAGTCAGCAATCACAAATCGTGAGAACTACAAAGCTGAGGTCTATCTGCATAACCCAGTTTCTGGTTTCTGTCCTTTCCCAGGAAAAGGGTCTGCCCCCCCCCCGGATATTCTGCCTTATAATTGGGTTCTGTTTTTGAGGTTTGGTGAACTTTTTCTTGCTCACTCTCTCTCTCTTTCGGGTCCATTCGTTCGCTCTGTCTCTTTGTTTGACAAATTGTCCTGTGTTTTCCCAAAACAGCAGCCTTCAGGATCAGGTGCAGTATATTCACTCTGTCCCTTCAATCTTTACTTTTCTTAAGACTCTCAAACTTGGTAGCCCTTGTGTGCTTATGTGAGTGAATGCTTTGTGCACGTGAGTGAGGAATATTGCCAATTCTGCCAAATAAAAGACCATTTAAAAGGACACTTAACTTCTCTTTTTCTCATGCAGTCTGATCTCGTAAACATAGCATAAAAGATCTTGCTGCATTGTCCTGCCCTCCGTTTTGCCAAGCTGTGCTCTGCTAATTGCCCAACCTTTGTAAAATCCAGGTGTTCCCCCAGGAACCCCCAGAAGCCGGGGTAACAAGCCCTCATTCATTAGAAGCATTAGTTATGAGGACTCCTCTCTAAAACTGAATGGAATCAGCTGGCGATATGAAAGAGACTGCCCTCCACACCAAGGCTGGTACTGCTTATGCTGCTTCTCTCTCTATTCAGCCCATTGCCTTCTTCCTCTGCCCCTGTTATGGACCTTGTTGCTAAATGGGGTTGGTTTGGCAAAGTGGGTGTATCCGATGAGATCCCCATAGACAGGACTTTCCCACATAGCCAGAATATCTGAAAACCCTTTAAATTTTGAACATATTTTTTCCATGAATCTATGCTAAGGATGGAAAAAAATCATATATTACTTTTTGGTCTTGTTTCCAATTCTTGTCTACTAATAATTTTACCTTTATTTTGTACCAACACTGTTCAAGATATATACTATGCACTGAAGTAATTCAGTTCCCATCTAGCATAGCACAGATCCATGTGGGTCTTCTCAGAAGTATGTCCCATTGAGTCAACAGGATTTCCTTCCAAACATATATATATAGGATTGCAGTGTAAGCTGTGATACCAACTAAGCAGTTAAAATCAGTGAAGTGACCCAATGAGTGAGAGATTTGCTTTAAAAGCAGTTTGTTTAATGCATTTATTTTTAACTAAAGTGATTAACTTAAACTGGAATTTAAGTATTAACTTGATTCTAAAATTAGTTTTTAAGTTATTAACTCAATGAGAAAAAGACTAAAGACCTCAAAATTTTACAGTTTCAAGTTGGTTCTTTACCCCAAGACTTTTTCTCTTAGATGTTTATAAAACCACTTTTTGTTCTTAGTCCCTCCAAATTGGAAAATAATAATATTTACCTCACAAGATGCAAACAACTGGCAAAAGAATAGTGGGATGAATGGTTTTCAGTACATCTGAGATTATCATTCTTGGTAATTGATCCTTTTCCAACGTATATCTAAAAAGAATGAATATTAATGAAACCAGGCATACTGTTTCAAAAGGAAGGCTTCAGAAAGGAGGGAGACTAAAGAGATGAGATTATTTGAAAAAGAAAAAGGGAAAGCAAGTGAAGTTTTTGGTGTACTGGGTGAAAAAAAGGGGTTTTCCAAAATTCATGCCATTGTTCCTTCTTTCCAAATGTGAAAACAGGGACAACAGGGATGGGAAGAGGAAGAAGTAAAATAATGGATAACATTTTTAAGTTTAATTCTGATAGGAGTTTTAATGCAGCCATCTCACTTAAATTTAAATGACAATTTGTCATAAACTTCTTAATAAAGTAAGTGTAACTAAAGTTACAAAAAATAAGTGTAACTAAATTAGATGCTAAGCTTATCAGTAATTAACTAAACTCATTAACCCCTTTCTGCTAATTTTCATAGCTCTGCGTGTGTGAGACTTACAGCACAAAGATGATGGAAGAATGAGCAGTACTTGATGAAGAAATAATGACCAGAGTTGACTGGTTGCTTTTTATTGCATGTTCTAATTTTTGATGGTTTAATTAAATGGCTCTTTTGGGACACTATGTTTCTGTATATATGAAGCACAGGGAATCCAGTTGGGAAGTAAACACAGATGTCTCCTAAAGCACTTTGGGAAGGCATCTGTTATCTTCCTATTTTAGCTCCTATTGGCCCCTGATGACCAGTTTTCCAACGTGAATGAAGCAACCAAGCAATCTTGATTTTACTTCAGGCTTTCAAATAGCAAAAGCAAAGCCTAAGCCTCTGAGGAATCTTTCACAGCAGAATGCAAGAGATTGGGTGGTAGCAGGGAGAGCAGCGAGCAGGATTTAAGCAGATGGTTCTCTTGCTGCTCAACAGAGAACACAGTAATAAATAGACCAAGGAGACTCATTTCACAATCTATGTCTCATCACACATTCTTCATGCATGCACATCTTAAGAATCCACATGCACCAGAATGACACGTGCCAGGAATCTTTAAGTCAGAGTCACAGCCGCCTAACAGCACAAACTGATAGACCTGGCTGTAGGAGAAACAGTTAATGTGACCCACCTCTTGAATGAGAAATCACAAGCCTGACACTTGAATAATTAAGCACAGATTGCATTACAAAGAACAGAAATGCATGTACCACATCTCATGACACTGGTAGCTAAACATTTAATTCTGTAAAGGAGAAGAGCTTTGGGTGAGATAAAAGGCTTCAGACTGCACTTCTCATATATGCATTTGCTAGTAAGGAAGGTTAATCAAATAAAGTGAGGGAAGGATTAAGAGCCCACATTGTACAAGCAGGACAGCAACTCAGAGAAAGAGAAAATTAGAAATGCAAATACCTGATGAGACATGGCTAAATTTTCTTGGGGGAGTTAAGTAATGTGGAATTAAATAGAAAAGAACACAGTATGAGCACAGTATTTTTGTGTTGTTGTGTACCTTCAAGTCATTTCTGACTTATGACAATACTAAGGAAAACCTATCATGGAGTTTTTTTGGTTGAGAGAGTGTGACTTTCCCAAGGTCATCCAGTGGCTTTCCATAGCCAAGCAGGGATTTGAACCCTACTCTCCAGAGTCATACTTCAGCGCTCAAACCACTATGCTATGCTGGCTGTAGCACAGTATTATCTTTTAGAAATGGAGGTGGAGCTTAATGGCTCTGTGGTGCTGAGGGGTCTGTAGGGCATGGGAAAGCAAAATTGTACGATGTCCATACGTGTTGTCCTGTATGAATTGTGATGGATGGCCTCACTCTAGATCTTACAGTCAAACTAGGCTTTAAGGGGGTTGCGTAATTCCCTTCCATATTGGGATATATCTCAGGAATCAGACCTGTACATTTGTTTAAGACCATGGAAGCATAACAGAGACATTGAGGTGGGAGAGACCCTTCTTCTTTTCTCTGAGCTGCTGGAAATTTAAGGCAACAATTCAAACATTGTGGGGCTTATGGCAGACAGATTCCAATACAATACGCTCACACACAGTGAAATAACTAATATCTGTCTCACATGAACAACAAAAAAAACTGCCATCATACTATGGAGAGGTACAAGGAGGGGAAGGATTCAGCACCTCTCCTGCCCCTTTTCCAGCATTATCACTTTAAATCAACCCTTCTTGCACCCCTTCCCCACTGCAACCTATATACAGTGGATCCTCTGCACACACGACCTCTGGATCTGTGAATTCAAGTGATCATGGAACACCACATCCTATACATAAAATGGTGGCAATGTGAATGCAGATTCACTGAAGCATGCACATCATTAACATTTAATAACATAGGATGTGATCATTTGTGTTTTCTGCAATTTGCAGGGGGGTTATGGAACTATACCTCTGCCAATATGGAGGGTCCACTGTATATAGACAGCAGACACATCCCCTGCCTTTTAACACATCAGTTATTTTGCTGTCTGTCATATGTAGATAGCTTCAGTTCTCATATACAGATAGCCTCACCTGCCTGACCTCTGTTGGGAACAGGATGCTGGTCAAGACAAACCCACACCATAATACCTAAACCAGCAAGCAACTATCCTATTCTTAAAAACAGTTTATAGGGGATGAATGCATTATGTGTATACACTGGACAGGTTGAATTAAGGCTGACCATATCTCTACTAGTCCCAACAGCCAGGGTATAGCATGGCTGCAGTCTTTCCTTTTGCTTTCCTCTTTTCCATCTTGCAGGAGAATTCAAAGTGGTGGAGCTGAACCACACAATCCTCCATTAGCATTTACCACACATGAGTGAAATATACCATTGATAATGCAAAGTCCTTCAAATAACTGTGCTAAAAGCCACCTCAAATGTTGGTGATTGGGAAATCTTAGCTGATATGTTTAAAATCCTCAGATATATTAGCTTTCATCACAGGACACTGGCATTTGCCACTTGCAGCAGTAGCTCAGTCTTGTGTTATTATTGTTGTCGATGACAAAGATGATGCTTATCTTTGTTTATTATTACATTTAATTAGTATGAAACATGTTAAGAGGTGGAAGGAGAAGGAGAAAATGAGATGAGATTCTTTGGTTTCATTATATTGATGGCTCCAACTGTTAATAAATTGTCTGTGTTCATATGAAAGAGGAACTTGCCCTATTATCTTAATTGCATAAGTAGCATCACTATAAAGAAGTCACCCATTTACCCTGTTTGTCCCAGCAATCTTTGGCCCTTTCCTCACGTGGGGGGGCCGAACGGGGTGCCGCACGCAGGGGCGGAGCTTACCTCGTAGCGGGTTGCTCTGTCCCTGTGGGGAGTGCGGATTCGCCGTTCTAAACGCCACCGAATTTCGGTGGCGTTCAGTTGCGCGTGGTAGTGCCCAAAATGGTGGCCGGCGGCTTCTGGCAGCGCTCCGCCTATCAGGGCAGCGTGCCAGCCGGAAGCCCGCCCCTGGGTAAATCTGCAGGGACGCACTACCGCTTCTCTGCAGTTCTTCACCGGGGGCTGCCGCGGAGCAGCGCAGGCGAGTTTCGTAAAAACCACTTGCGAAGGTGGTTTTTATAAAACTCTCAGCACCACCCCCGTGGCTGCGCTAAAGCAGTTTGAGGTGTAGAGCCTCACTTTTTAAAACTGCTCTAGTGCACCCCGCGGTGAAGAAGACCTCCTGGAGAGGTTGCCCTAACGTGGGCAATATGCCCATGTGGAAAGGGCCTTTATCTCTCTCTTTGGCTTTCTCAGGATGGTTGCTTAGAAAATCGAAGTGCTGCTGTTGGTATGTATAGTATTTGGTCCAGAATGGACCATCCACAACTGGGTTTTCTAACATCCTCCCCTGAAAGGGTCATACTAGCATTTCCACGAGAGTGTAATCTCCAGTTATCGGTTTACTGGCTAATTAACATTTACAGAGAGCCCTTGTTATTGACATCAGCCAATAGCAGAGCTGGGCAAATATATACACAATCTCCTGATGTCTCATGATTCAAGGGACCTCGAAGTCCTATTCAGCGTTTCAACAGTTGTAAGGGTGGAAGAGAAGGAAGGATGCCCCGGAATTGTAAACATTACTTTTTAAAAAACAACTTTTATATATATATATTTATTAATTTTTAATTTTTTAATTGCAGGAGCTATCTTAGCTGGAACATTCTGGAAATTGTAATTAGTTCCAAGCTCTGAGAGTTACACACTAGCCCTGCTACATCCGGCCTTACTTCCCCAAGCTGACATGGAAGGTCTAAAGCAAAGCTGTAACTACTGCACTCCACATAACTGTATACATATGAGCTTTTGATTTTACAAACATTCCAGACCTTCTCTGTCAACAATGAAAGGTCCTCACCATGGGTAGGGTACCACCCAGCATCTTTTAAACTTTTGTTATTATTTATTGTTCTAAGTTGCTTTTATTGTAAGCCACCCTAAGAGCTTTGGATAAAGGGTAGGACATTGATATATAAATAAATAAACAAATAAATAGCGCCCCAAATTTGGCCCCAAAGTTTTTTTCTTACTTTTCCAAAGGCACAATGGTAAGTATAACCTTTTAGTTGTAATCAAAGTAACTATAACTTGCTAATAATAAGTAACTCACAGAGTTATATTTCTAGGTTTCAATAATTAGAACTAGTAAATGACATGTTGAGTGATCAGAGCAATAAGTAATGTAACCAGTTTCTTTTAAAAAGTAACATTCCATGTTCTCAGTCATTTTAAACAAGTCAGTACCTGAATTATAACAGGTAATGGATATCTGCTATCAAAACAGTAGAATAAGTGTTTTGTCTTGCTCAATATGTTATTTCATCCCTTCATTTTACATATACAGCCCTATCTCAGTTAACAAAGCCTTTGACAAAGAAGCTTCTTTGTAAAAAGAAGTCTTTTTACACAAATCCGACTTTTCCTCCTTGTTCTCTATCCAGCTAGAAAATTCTTTATCAATGTTGGCCTAGGAGAATGATGAAGGAGGTCTGAAGAAACATAGACTTTCAAAGCTGGGTTGGGAAAACATATCTGCAGTAAACAATGTAATAAAGCTTCAGCTGGGAGAGAATGAGATTCTGCCGTAGCCAATTCCACTGCAGTTGTGCATGCGTGCCCGGAACAGGCAAGGCAAACAACAGCTGCCTCCAGAATCCCTTACTGAGCATGTATAAACAACGAGGCAGAGAGAAAGAGGGATGGCAGCCTCATGAGCTACCTCCACCATATTAAAAATTAAACCCTAATCTGTAAGTTTGGCCACCAGAATGGAAATCATAGGCATAGAAGAGGCAGCTGAAAGAAAAAGTCAGTCTAGAAGCATTTTGAAAGACACCTTCTAGTGGTCTCTAGAAAGTTCAAAATGTTTTGTATACTTGTACAAGGCTTACTTGACCTCACCGTGTCATTTAACTAGTGCATATTGTTAGTTTTGGATAAAAAGTTTGCTGAAGCATGTTGAATTGCTCTTCTTTTTGTGGTATAAGAACTTTTCCCTATCCTTTCCATGTTGTTTCTGCCTCTGGTACCAAATTTTCTATTAAGCCCAGGAAAACATCTACTGTTTTAACTGAGGTATACTTGTAACTGGAAATATTTGCAAAACATGGTTATGCTTCATTTCCCATTGGTTTTCATTGTTGCCCTCTTATGCATACATTGACAATATGGTATCACTTGGAAGAATTAAGATTCAGTATTACAATGTGAGAACATTAATTATATGTTTTTAAATTACAAACTGCTATTCATGTTCTGATGAAGTATTTGAAACATAACGGTCATAATCCTAAGTGCTGTATGTTTGTGCATTACATCTACTCACCACACCCTGCCGTTACATTTTAAAAAATAAAACAGCTGATAAGGGGTAGGCTGTTACAAGATTAACATGGTCTGGTCCACAAGGTGAAATTCAGGGCAAAGATAAGTCAGGTGGCAACCTTATTTCTTGAAGCCATCCCCATGTTTGAGAGGATCCTCTTGCTTGGTTTGAGAACTTCCTATGTTGATGGAGTTCCTTCCTAAGTATGTGGTCCCCTCTCCTCCGAGTTCTGTTGTGCTTAGGATGGCATATCCTTTCACAGATAAAACAATGGGACATGTGTCTTCAAGATGGCAAAAGTTATTAATGAGGAAGAACACACACAGGCTAGGAAAAACTGCAGCAGTTTACTTCTGCCAGAATCCACCCATCCTCTCCTTCCCTTGGCCCTGCTGAGTTAACAGAGTGCAAGCTACTTTTGCACTTTGAACTCAGTTTGCATCAGTGGAAGTAAGCTGAAGATAAAGGACAGAGAAACTGGGCCATGTTAACAGCAGCTGAAAGAAGTGGGACAACAGAGGATTCATTAGGACCGTCCCTACCAAATTGGGACAGGAAGGTGGCATGCCCTGGTGGCAGGTAGGCAGCAGCAATGGATAACAGAACCAGTGCTCTGATGACACCTGGGAAATTTGGAGTCATCATTTCAGTTTTGCATAATGCCTGAGAGCATGTACAATGTAGTGTTACTCGAGGGTGTTCAGAGAAATCAAAATGGCAGACCTACAGTACAGAAGCAAGGTATCAAAAGACCTCAGATTGTCAAGGTTCACAGGAGCTTTTAATTAGGCCCAGCTTTGCAGCACTGCAGCCAATTGAGGACAAAAGAGGCCTTAGCAGCAGGCTCTCTGCACAGGCAGAGCCATTTGGAGGAAGGGACACCTGAAGTCATCAACTTTTTGACTAAGGCTTAATTTCCTCTGTATACTCTGGCTTCCTGCTCTGATGCAGAACAATATTTATGAAATATTATTTCGTCCTTGGGTAGTTGCAACATGCTGCCTGCCTGATGAAATGAGAAAACCTACATAATGAAACAATTGACATACACTTTACACTGAAAACTGTTATAAACCATTAACCGTAATAACCCAAATTTTCCTTAACAGTACTTATGAAATCTGATTTTATTTTCTGTTCATAATGATACAAGCTGTTTAAAGAAGGGGGCATGTCTTTCTAGGTATAGTATTTCCCCACTAATAACCCAATAAAAATACTTTTGTGAAGGAAGTGAGTCAAATTATAACCCAAAGGTTCAAGCAGGCTCATATGGTAGATGGACTTCAGGTCCCAAACCACTTAGCTAACAAAAAGTGCTCTTGAACAGTGATTTGAAATTTGAGCGGCAACCAGTGTACTTTTTAAAGTATTGATACATGCTCTTTTCTCCATACTCATTGCTGAGGTGCAAGAAAAAATAGCTCCCAGGTGAAGGCAATTTTAAATGGCTTTCTCCATAAATTAAGCAGTTTCCTTTTTTTTTTTAAAGAATGCTTTAATTAACTATGTGATACATCAAAGACTAGCAAAGCTTGCTGACTCTGTAACCAGTTCTTTAGATGCATAGAGTGGACAGTGACTGTGTGTGCATGTTTGCGTATGTTTGTTTTTGAGGTGGAGATGTATGTGTATATGCGGGATGGCAATTGTATGTGGGAAGATACCTGTTTTACAATGTTGTATTGAAAGATAAAAACATACCCATCATCATTATCTGCCTCATATGCCTTTTTATTTCCTTAAAATTATTTTTAGATTGCCTTAATGGTGGAACCCTCACAAGAAAGACTAAATAATAGAACAAACAATTCAACAGTAAAATAGCATTTTTAAAAAAGTATTATATACCAGTAATAAAACAATCCAAATCCAGTCATCAAATACAAAATAAAAATAAAAATAAACCAAGAAAAGCCATCAACCCACAAACTGATTATGGATTGCACTTTTAAACCATATGAAAAGCAGTGCTCCCTGAACAATGTATTAACATTAAGAAATACAAATTACAAATTACATAATAATAACAACAGGCAGCACATAAGTAAAACCAAGATAAAAGCAAAACATGCAAATAAACCGACTGGCATAGAAGGAGCTGGACTGAACTCTTGCTTCTGGCAAAGTAGGTTCTAGTCCCCTCAAACCTTTGATTATTAAATCAGCTTGTACCCTGATAACAGTTGCAATCCTACTCAAAAGTAAGTCCTAGGGAGCATAATTGGATGCCCTGCCAGGTATATATGTACAGGATTATATATGTATAGGATTGCAATTTAAATATCTCGATCTTTAATGCATGAGAGAGCTCATGGTAATTTTTGCTGCGAGATTAATCCACTGTTGGAACAGTGTGATGCACATAAATGACAACCATATATAGATAGCTGTCTCTACGTGGGAGGCATTTCATTGTGTGGCTTTCCTGAATGTCAGCCAAGCTAGCAGCCATCCAACAAAATAGCTGACTCCAGGGTTCTGTTCCTGGATCCTTTCTTCTTCTCTGTATGATGTCCTCATTTTCTCTGGCCTATTATTAAAATTTAGAGCTCACTTTCTATCAGACTACCTTTGAAGAGTCCTTTGGGCAATGCCAGTTGTGGGTTCTGGAAACTGTAGTCAAAATGTAGCTTTCCAAAATTCTAGATTTAATGGGGAAAACTGAAGACCTCTTTGAAAATGTAGTAATTAAAATGTGCCTTTTAAACTGTTTGAGCTTTAGTAATATTTTAGACTTCATAAAGAGGTAGACATTTACAGCAAAGACATTTTGGGCCAGCCCAACTTTAGGGCCAGTAATTACTGATAATTTTCTTCCTTTAGATCTTTTGATGAAAGGTTAATCACAAAAGCTTATTAATCTCTCTCTGTAATCCAAAATAGAGACTATAGAAATTGAAGTGCCAATCAAGCAAACAGAATTTGACTTGTTGGTAGATGAGGGAGACAATGGTATGCTATATTTCTTTTGAAATAGATGTGAGACCTATTAATTGGAGACAGACAAATGCCTCAAAATAACTAGGGAATCTTAAGTTTGATCATCGTGAGCATTGCTGTGGTACGAGAACATGTACCAGGGTTTGTTGCATAACATGGCCAACACCGACAGGAGAACTGATGTGATGTATATCACTTCATACACACCAGGTACAAAAATGGATTCCCACAATGCCCTCGTCTTATTTCACCTGGAAACCTGTAATTACCCCAAAGACTGGAATACTGATTAGAGGAATCAGACACAGGCTAGCTCTACCATTAGGCACAGCGAGGCAACTGCCCCAGGCAGAAGATTTTGAGTGTCATGAAAGAGCTATATATTGTTAGCTATTTTTCTTTGTTATGCTGTTTTTACTATCAATGATAGGGAGAGGTGCTCATGAGATTTTCTGCCTCATGTGCCAAAATAATTTGGCTGGCTTTGAGTACTATGCATTTTGACTTGGAATGGGGAAGGCACCATTTGCTACTCCACCTTGAACAGCAGAATTTGTCTCATCCCCCAGGTGGGTCCATCACAAACATTATACACTCTACCTTCATTTTGCATTGCAAAGATTTCTGTCACTAGAAGAGTCAATTGTTAAAATGATTTTAATAATAAAATGAGTTTACACTGATCTAGCTGTTTGTGTGATTTCGCTTTAAATTTATTTACATTCAAAAGGTATCTCAGTTACATACACTTATTTTCCAGTTTAACAAAAGCAGAAAAATAAACATGAAAGGAGGAGAAAAATAACCATATTAGTCATAAGTTTCTATAAAGGCTGTCCAAATGTCCAAATACTGATCCATTTGAAAATTTAATTTATTCTTCATTCTTTCATGATGTTAGATCTTCCATCCACTGGATCACAGGTGGAGAAAATCTGTCTTTCCAGTAAGGATGTCATAATCTTTTAGAAGTCAAAAGGGGGTGAAAAATCCACTTATGTTGGCCATTGTTAATTTCTAAGAAACAGGTAAATAATCCAAAAGAACAAGAAAATTCCTCAGTGTGAAGAAACTTTCCAAAACCTTTAACCTTTTACTCTGGTTTAACTTGCTAAATTGCTTAATCATCATCACCATGAAAATATAGGATCTAAATGTTTTAATGAATAAATTAATGAATCACCACACCATAATCTTTCATGTTGTACCAGGCAGACTCCTGATAAATCTTGATTTTGGGAGAGTAGTTTATTTCCTTATACGTGGCAGTTGTTTTTAGTGCTAGATATATCACTGCAGGTGTGGTTTAACCCATGCCGATTTCACGCCCTGTGATTTCAATAAAATAGGTGTTTATGGGAACACTCCTGCCCTTGCTTCTGTTCTAACTCCCTTGAGATAGATCTCTTGCTCAATAGAAAGGCATTTTCCTTGCTGCATATTAGGTAATTGGTGGTGACAGGCCAACAAAAATCCAAGCCAATTTCTCTCCATTTTATGAAGTATATGAGAGTCAGGTGTAACAAAGACAGTAATGAAGAGTAAAGGAAGGCATTTCAAAGAATTGTTTCAAAGTAGGAAGGGAAAACACCAAGCTGGTTGAATACAGCCTTGAACAACAGAAGCAAGAAAATTACAGTTTGTTCTGCTCATCTTTGGACAGCAGCCATGGCAGACACACAGTTAGGAATGAGACCAAATCTGTAAGAGAAAAGAGTGGATCAGTGCTTTACCTCATGCTGAAGTCCAGACCAAAATCAGACCCACTCTGAAATTGGTCTTTGAAAAGCTACTCATTAATTCCTCCTGTACTGAGTCTCCACCATGAAGCAGATGGGTTTTGGAGTCATTGTTAACATCAGGGCTAAATGTTAACAGCTGTCCAATGATATTAATATAGTTAACTTGTATTAGTGACCTTGTTAGAGTTTGGAGTTGGGAAAAATGATATGAAGGCTAGAAATGAACTAAGGAAGTAAATTTTCCTGTTCCTAACCTGTTTGAACAGTTCTAATAGCTATGAGAGACGGATCACACTTGTACATTTTGTCTATCTTTCTTTGCTTCTGCAACATATAAAACCGTTGAGAGTCCATCTTCCATCAGCAGCATCTTGAAGAGTGCAACCCGGGCCAGGGGCCTCATAATTAGCAATAGAGAATTGGATTGCTGGCCAGGGACAGTCGGGGTAAAATAGGTTGTTTAGGGGCCCAGTTCTACCATTGGCTATGAGGGCATGCTGGACTGCACCAGTGAAAGGTCTGGAATGCCTCTCTACTAGCTATCCTCTGCTGCAACACTCGCTGCCATTAAAGCTTATTTTATAGCAGTAATGTGCCTCGGTGTTTGGCATCAATCAAACTCTTTGGGAGACCTAGAACTACACCATGTTCCAGAACAAATCACTTCCAAAGCACACACAGACCTACGATATGTCCAACAAAAGCAAAGGTGAAAAGAATATAGCTTTCTTGATCTTGTTGGACTACCACTTTTATCAGCCCTAGGCAGCATACCAACATTAAGGAATACTGAGAGCTACAGCCCAACAACATATGGAGAGGGGTCATATTTTTCCTCACTTCTGAACTAAAGTGATACATTCTGACCCAGATGACTCTCAGAAGGCAATCTTTGCATCATCAAAAAAATAGAGGGAAAATTGTGCCAGAAAAACAAGAGGAGAGACAAATGAAATTCATTAAGACATATTGTTCTGCTATGAAGGCACAGCAGAGAACACAGGGTTACTTTTAATTGTTTTGTTGAATGCTAACATATTTACCCAGTGTTGCCCAGGATTTTATTTTCTCATAGATAATACTTGTTAGAAATACCTTAGGAATTACCTTATGTTATCTTAGGAATTAGATGTGGTCAAAATACACAGATTTGAGATCCTGTGTCTGTAATTCCTCAGACTGCCTTGTCCAGTACCTATAACTTTTTTCCCATAGTCCTCAATCCAATCTGTATTCAGAGTTGTTAGCATACAGAAGTTTAGTTTCTGAGGGAATACACTGGCCTCCTCCTTGCTGCTAGGCCTCATCTCCATAGCAACCGGCCTGAAGCCCAAGAGCTCTCTAGCTAAGAATTCTAAAGACCCCTCCCTGAACACTCAAACCCAGGATTCCATAGAATCTTCACAGCCAACCAATCATATGAGGTCTTCTCACCTCGCACAGCCAATCATACGAGGTCTTCGCCTGCGTGACACAGACAAACAAAGATCACTCTCAAACTTTGACTTTTATATAGTAGATTGCTTATATTTTATATGATTTTATTATTACAGTTGTTGTATTGTTTTATGCTACAAGATAGCTTGGAAAGCTTGGAACCCAAGGATTTTCTACAAAAAGAATCAGCTAAAAACAATTAAATTTTAAACACAGTTGAAATAATCAGATTAAAACAATAGATTATGAAGTATAAAACCATTAAAAAGCCTACAGAAGTTAAAAATAAAGCCCACACTCTTATAAAAAGCCTTCCTGTAGGTTATTATCTATTAAAAGCCTGGTTGAACAAGAAAGTTCAAAGCTGAACCTGCCATTGAAAGGAGAGCAGGGAGGGGACCAGGCTAACATCCCACAGAAGGGAATTCCAGAAGGTGGGAGTGACCACTGAGAAGCAACAGCAACAAAGCCTGTGACAGTGACAGGACTGAAAGAAAACCCTTCTCTTTGAATCATAAGATTTTGGCAGATTGTAGCAGGGAGCTTCAATCAATCAACCAAATATATAATAAAATATAGTAAAATAAAATAAATATCATATTATCTTAGTCAGTCAGAGAGCTTAAAATCTATAATAGCGATGAAACTAAACTAAATTAGATGACTACATTGTTTCAAACCTTAACTAATAAGAGAAGTGCCTTAAAAGTAACTAGGATTTCCAAATCTTTGAGAAGCACATGCGGATCTTTACAAAATTTATTTGAACAAAACCAGATAAAAGCTGGGATGGGGGCAGTCTGATCCAATAAATCCGAGAGTGACCACCATCAATCGGCATACTCTTATAAGGCATTCATCTTCTCTAGCCACCATCCGCAGGGGCACTGTTGTGGTTCATCCCTTGAAGACAGATGTAGTCAGTGATTCTCTCTCTATCTCTCCACTCTAATCACTGTGCACCCTGCTCTCTCCCACTCTGTCCCTATCCCCTGCTCACTCTGTGCTGCTCTCTCTGCTCCCCCAGTTTGTGACCTGACCTCCATTGCCACCAATTGCCACTGCTCACTCCATTCTCCTTTCCAGGCTTCCTTGCTTGCCACCAAGCCCACGTACCAGAGCAATTTCTTTCCCCCACGTCTCCTTTCTCTCACTCCACCATTAGCCTGCCAGGTAACTGTCCTTCCTTCCTTCCTTCCTTCCTTCCTTCCTTCCTTCCTTCCTTCCTTCCTTCCTTCCTTCCTATCTTTTCTAAAATATTTTCTGGAGTTTTGAATACCCTACAAAGTTGGCAAGGTTCCAGCTGGCCACCATCTTCATTTCCCAAAGAGTGCCTCTATGCCTCAGCTATGAACTGCCCTTGGTTCCATAAGGGGGAGGGGTCTTGCAAGGGCCAGGGGAGGTCTCCACAGGTAATGGAACCAACACTTCAACCAGAGACAAGGAAGGAATAACCAAATAGTTAGGATGCAAGGGATGGGGTTTTAAGAAAAGATGTAATGGAAGGACTGGAATAAGGTCACACTAGCAAAGATTACCATCACCAAGTCCACAAATTCTTTTGTCGCTGCTGCTTCCTTGAGAAAACAGTGAAAAACACTGAACAGCCTTTGATATATTGCTTCAGTATCTCTTCCCAGCACAATGTTATTGCACAGGCCTAGTAAAATAATTTCATTATTGAAATCTAAAGCTTTCACACAAATAACATCCTCTTTTCTTCCTCCCTCTGTCTGAGAGGTTCCTTTCCAAACTGTGAGAGAATCAAAATCCTATCAAGTTTGGGCCTGCAAAACTTAACTCTGCCTACCCCCTCCCCACAGCCAGGATGCATCAGAATCCAATTTCTTTGGTTTGCTTTGGGCTTCACTTCAGAGGTGATCCGAACACTCCCAATGTGGGCTGCTTTGCTTTGTTATTCAAGCTTCATCTGAAGTGGCTGCACACTCTTCTTAAATTCCCCATTGCTTTTATTGCTACCATCAAAGTCTCAGAATTGTCAAAGTACCCACAAAAATAACCATTAGAAAAATAAAACCGCTGATATGGTCTCTCAAAGATTAAAAGGGAAATCAGATGACGAAATTCAGAAAGAATGGCAAATTGTGGGTAGTTGCTGGGTCACTTGTGACAGAAGTTTGTAATTCATGGTACTATGTGTTTAAAAAATTGAGATGATTGCGGTTGTTATCATGAAGCTGGTAAATGGTGAATGTAATACAGGTTCTAACACGTGATCTAGCTGTAAAATGCAGTACAATGATAAAGCTTAAATATGGGATATTGAAAATGAAATCCAGATCAGATTGGAAGTATCAAGAATATGTCAGTAGAAATAACAAGGAAAATTAATTGTTTTATTTGTGAATTTTTTAATAAAATGATTATAAAAAAAAAACCACTAGAAGACATGGCTTTTTGTCTCCCACATATCATCTAGTTTGGAGCCTAGGATTATCCACGCAAAAGTTCGAGTCCTCTTTTTAATCTAAACAGAGCTTAGAAAAGTTTCTTTTATGGATTACAAGTCTCAGAATTCTCCTGCCCATGTTGCCACAATTCTGAGAAACAAGGAGGCACAGTTCTCCCTGAAGAGAAAGAATGAGTAAATTAGTTTCTATCTGAGGCCCTTTGATGACAATTCAGGAAACTATTGTAAGTATAACCAAAGGCTTGCTTCATCTCAATTTACGTCATATGTTGAACCCACTAAAATTGACCTCGATTTGGTTTCTCCTCATCTCTGTGTCTGCTGTTTGTTAAGAATAGGAAGGGAAAACAATAATAACAGAAATGATGTGTTTCTTTTTATGTTATTAAATTGCATCATGGAAAGGTCAATGATAACTGCTCAGTGAGGTTTTTCTAACTATTTTCAGTGCCTCTGAAGAAACCACTAACATATCATAAAAGGTCTAAAAAATATTTTTTTAAAAAAATAAAAATCGCTGATGAAAAGAGGAGCCTCTTATATCACTAAGACATTTAGGTGCCTTTTGAAGCTACTGTCAATTTTACAAAGCAAGCATGAACTCTTTCACCTCTTGCAGGTTAAAATGATGAGCAAAATCTGCAAGGCTAATACTATGCAAATTGCCTCGGAGGAAGCATGCTTCACTACCAGCCTTTTCACTAAGGCACCTGTTTTGCTCAGATCATGAAAAAGGGCCTTTGCCTTCTTCTCCTTCTTCCCCAACTCTTTGCTAATTAAATTGCTTCATTTTCATGTTAATATCCCAATTTTTATTCCTCCTCCGTATCTCTCAAGCATATTGAGTGCAAATTGGTTCATCTACTGAGAGCAATTTGCTAATTGTGATGGTAAAAGTTACACTGTCAGGCTGCTTTCATAAATCAGTTTTACCTTGTAAAGAACTTCTTTTGTGCATGATTTTTAAAGCAGCCAGAACATGGAGCATTGCCATGGTATTTGTGAACAAGTTCAAAAGCTCAGGTAGATGAACAAACTAGAGTATGCAGGCTATCAGTTTAATGGGGAGCAATTATTTCCCTTGTTTTCACACTCCATTTTCTGAACCAGTAAATATATTCAGGGATAGCCATGTTGGCCATGCAGCGAAAGACAACAAAATCCCAAATCCACAAAACAGTGATGCCTCTACTGGACAAACTAAAAAGCACAAAATACATTCAATCCAGTTATTCTGCCCTGACTGCACTTTCACATTTGATTTGCCCAAGTCCATATCACTGTACAATTTTTGCAGACCATCATAGTCAAAATTCAATTTTCTCTTCCTTTCACTGCCTTCTGTGGTTCTACTATATATAAAAAAAAAAAATTGAAGAACTCTTTTTTCCAGCATCAACTGGTTGCTTCCATGCCACTGGAATGGTGAATCCACTCCAAGTTTTAGTCTCTAGAGGAATTATCCAAGGTGCTAAAACCTACTCCTAACCCAACCCGGAGTAGATTCACTGTCCCATTGACATGGGCGCCATCTGGTGGGTTTTGGCCACCAACGATATGTCAGATGTTAAAACTAGTGTGGTGTTACATATTTGTTGGACTGCTTGACTAGGACTCGGGAAATCTGGGTTGTATTTCCCATATTCTAGGAATTCATTGTGTGGCATTGAGCTAATCACTCTCCCTGTTTCTCTTGACTCATCCGTCTCACATGTATGGAGGAGGACAGCCACCATGAGCTCACTGTGGGAATGCCAAGATTTAAATGTCGCTAATAAACTGATGCTGATGACAGTGGTAATGATGATGAAGAGGAAGATGATGATGATATGTTTTCATGAGTAGTAAATAGTAATAAAGTGTTGCTGGAGGAGAGAATTACATCATGTCAAATTCAATGTCATTCAAAATGTCTGTTCAATGTTTGTGGAATACCCACATACCTAAAAAATATCCTTCATATAATTCACAGAATTTTCACAGGAGGGAAGAAAATTTCTTTTCCTTTACAGTCAACTTAGAAGTAATTGTCCTATATAGAGCTGAAATTGGCCACACTTTGAAAAAATTCTTATGGTTTTATGATTTTTTTTCCTCCAGAAAGGTAGTTAACGTGGAGTAGATAAGGTTCTTAGAGAATGTTCCTTACCTTCTTCTTGATCTGACGATCTCAAATACATGCTATAATATAAATATGCTATATAGCAGGAATATCGCATCTGAATCTTTGATCAAGCCACAGTATTAGCCCTCCAAAGTCAATTGAGCTAAATCAATCAGCTATTATGTAAATGATTGCAATGTTGCAACAATGACACCCTCTAGTGGCCCAAAACTATTATTTTACTTTTCTCTTTTTTGACTTGAATAGCAATTTAAAAAATGCACAGTGCTTCCAGATAACACTTTTAATATACAATTCAAGCTCCTTTGCAAATACTCCAAAATTCTGTCTTAATATAAATATTTTCACAGTTTTCAGAAAGATTAGAATTTTTTTTGTGCAAGATTCGATAAATGGCATGCCAGCACCAAGAAAACTCTTAACACAATTTGATGTGTTAATTCATATGAGAGAGAGAGGTTATATGTTGTGGGTGAACACAGGTATAAGAAAAGAAAAGCACTTTCTATCTTATATTACAACCAGTTGTTTCTGAAGACTACCTGGGACCCAATGTAAAAGGGTGAAAGCAGCACAATAACAAAAAAAGAAAATCCTGAAATGACACTACCCAGTATTTTCACACATATGCTCTAAGAGCATGCCCTGATAACAGACAACAATTAGAGACAACAGTACTTTTCTGTGGTCTTGTGCCAGTTATGGGGTGTTCTCCGTAGGGACTCTGCCTTGTGTTAACCTCGCTGAGTTACAAGTGCCAGGTTATAAATTCAGAGTGGATTTTGAATTAATGTTCATTATTGCGTAGCATTGCTGCTGCTACTGAATTTGCTGTTAAGAAGCTTTATGATAACTTTGTGGTACCTTTGTTGTTCAAGGGTGTTTATGCAACTGAAATTTGATTCATTCGGTACCAAAGTTCAGTTCACTGGTGTGATGTTCATGTTGCCTGTTTTAAATTGAAAGCCACCTGATTCCTATTAGAAGCAGCAGTCCAACAACATCAGAAGAATCACAAATTGCTCATTGCTAACATTGCATAGGAGTGGGAAGAATATTCAGAAAACACAAAAAAAGGTTGAAAAACGTATTTCTCTACTGTTAAGAATCCTTGATCAGAAAAATCCTGGACTGAGGAGAATCGTCTTGGTTCAGGATTTATTCTGTGTAACATTCACACATGGTTGTTTTGCACACAAAACAGCATTCTCTGCATAGAAATATTTTTTTTGTACATAAAATGCTGCTTCCTATAATACTTCTGTGCACAAAGGACTGTTTCCTATGCTGACCATGCTATAATTGGGCTTATTCTGCACAAAATTCATACATGGTTATTTTGCACCAAAACAACATTTTCTGCATAGGAAATGATATTATTTTCTATGTAGAAAATATTATTTCCAGCACAGATGATACTGCTTTCTGTCCAAAACAACCACATATGAATTTTGCATAGAAAAACTCCAAAACTGCAAGTTGTAGCAGAAAGAAACCTGCTGAAATTGCTCATTGCTTCATTTTAGAAGAAAATTGGTGAAGAGTCTTGAACCTGGGGGCATTCAGCCTGTGTTCTACCCACTCTGCCCAAAGGAGTCCACTATCGTTAAACCAGATGGACTAGAAAACTTTTTGAAAACCATAGACTGGGCAAATTCATGTGTTATTCCATTGCTCCAACTTATGGTGACCCCGTCATAGGGTCATGGCAAGATTTATTCAGAGGACATTTGCCATTGCCTTCCTCTGAAGCTGAAAAAGTGTGACTTGCTCAAGGTCACCCAGTGGGTTTCTCTGGCTGAGTGGGGATTTGAATCCTAGTGTCCCAGTCTCCTAGTCCAGCACTCAAACCAGTAAACCATGCTGGTTCACATGATACTCCATTCTCCCTGTAAAGACTTCAGTATTGAGCAACAAGGGAATTCTGCTACAGTATTTCTTGTGATAGATCATCCTAACAATATCCATTTGTTGAATAAAATGTTTCTGTGTAGAGAGAGCTCCTGTTGAAGGTTTCAGCCAATAAGCCGAATATGCCTTTTTTCCCCTCCTTGAGATGCTCCATTAGATTCCACTTCTCCCTGGTTGCCCTCCTCCTCTTGCTAAAAGTCACAACAACAGTCTGTGCTATTTATCACACTCAGTTCTATTTGGGGTCCTTCCTCCTCAGGTTTTCTTTCCCAGTGTTTTGCCTATTTCTGCCATCTTAGGATTTCCCTCAAAACTACTGATGCCTTTTTTCCAGCATATGGATTGTACTGTTTTTGCTATATGATAAGTGTGTACACAAAGAATGATCCAACTTTTCATTCACAAGATGAAAGCACATAATGAGTGGAGGGAAAAGAAGA
Organism: Iguana delicatissima; assembly: GCA_948472985.1. Taxonomy (NCBI): domain Eukaryota; kingdom Metazoa; phylum Chordata; class Lepidosauria; order Squamata; family Iguanidae; genus Iguana; species Iguana delicatissima. Next base: position 359,401 of record CAOKZL010001205.1, on the reverse strand, counting down.
TCCATGGAAGACAATCCTTCTGTCCACAGAACAACAAACCAGTAAGGTTTTCCTTTTGAACAAAAACAAAAATTTTTTTAAAAATTACCCTGCTTGGAAAAGGCGAATTGGGAAATTGCAAGTGCTTTGATGCCTTCAAACTTATCCAAAATGGGGGGCCATTTCACCAAGCTACAGTCTTTTATTTGACAGAAATGACCATGAAATGCACGCTAATTGCTCCAAGATTTAAGATTGAGAAAGCAGCCCTTAGTGTGTTGAGGTTCACCTCCAGACTTCCTTTTGTGCTCACAGCACCAGAGCCAGCGGGATAACAATGTCTAATGTGTCCTAGCCTCTTTAGCACCAAATTACCAGGATCATTTTCCCCCACTGAACAAGAAAGGAAAATATGAAAGGGTAATTATGACATATTTTTCATTGTTTTCATGGAACATAAGCCCCTAATTATCCAAACTATTTATAGGGAGGTTTTAGGAGCTAACAGATGTAATGTTTGGCTCTTTATTTCCCAGGGGCTCCATAGTTATGAGGTTCATTTCAGTAATCCCAGATTATTCTCTCATTTTACCTGACGAGTCCTTCCATTAACCTGCTTGCATTCAAAGCTCTTTTGAAAGGGAGCCACAGCATTTATGTCGGCACAATGCTGTTAAAACACTGAACGTGCTAAGTCAGGCTGCTTCCAGAGAGGCAGCTGCTTTGCAGGGAAAATGAATAATATCTGTCATATTGAAAGAAACCAAATTCATTTCTTGCTGGTCCTACAGGATCTGTTATCCTCAATGCAGCTTTCTATGCTCCTTGCTAGGTTTCTTGAGATACAGATGATCTTAATTGCTACTTAAAGAATGTAGGAATTAGTATATACAGTCAGCCTTCCACATTTGCTAGGGTTAAAGGGTGCAGGACCCCCACAAAAGTGAAAAAATCACAAATATCAAAATGTGGGGGGAGCAAAGACATGGTGGGGAGAATGAGCACCCAGGATCAAACCAGATCAGGGAAAGTGGAGGAGGAAAGTCAGCTTGGTGGCCCCATATTCCTCTCTCTCATCCATCTCCTTCCTTGGATGTAGGGGGGATATCAGGAGAGGATTTGTGATGGTGAGAAATTGGGCTGGGAGCTATCCTTAGCTGGCCAGGCAGCAGCTCGTGGAGGAGGAGGGCCAAAGGGGAGATTTAAAGGCCTGTGTGGCCTGATCAGAGCTGTTGAGATGGAAGGTTCCCCCAGAGAAAAGAAGCACCTGAGGTGGGGGGTCTGAGGTTGAAGAAACTCGCAAATGATCACATCCATGAAAGTGAAACCCACAAACGTGGAGAGCAGACTGTAATGCTATTTCTGTCTGTTTGCCTATCTACTTCTCTCTATGTCTGTCTACATGCCTGCCTGCTGTCTATCTAGCCTACAGATTACTCCTTAAAGAATCAGAGATTACCAGACTGACTACTCTTCATGGGCTAAATCCAATGATGTGCTGGTAGAATTCTAGAACTACTCCACACTGTCACCCTTCCTTTACACTGCCCCCAAATTGTCCAACAGGTTTTCTCTTTTAGTGTGTGGAGGATGGTGCAAAGGGGTCTGTAGTAGTGAAGACGTTCAGTTTCCTCCCTGCTCAGCTGGGTCTCAGCATTCTTCCTGGAAATGTCTATGGCTGAATCCATAGAACCACCTTGGAACCACCTGTGGTTCTAAGGAAAGAATTGGAAAGTGCCACCTGCAGGCCACATGTGTCTCCCAGAGGTCCCTCAGTTTCCAAAACCGTATTATAAAAAGTTACCTGAGGTTTTTAATAAAATCAGGCCATATCCCCCCCAGCTCTTTTCGACCCTGCAAGTGATTTAATTTGCTGCACCAAGACTTATTAAATAGTTCCAGAACTATGCAAAGTCTGGGGCGCTCTTGGATAAGAACTTAACAACCAACAGGAACTAGTTGCCAAAATTATTAGTTTAAAATGGGTCCCATTCTGGAGAAAGGTAGGATATAACTCAAATAAATAAATAAATAAATAAATACGCCATCACTGTTGTTGAATCCATCGTGTGGGGATCCAGGGAAAGCCTCTCCAGGAGGGGAGCATGACAGAAGCACATGTCCAGAGGAGACACGGGCTGCCTGCTGGACCAGAGGAAGGGTGATGGTTTTGACCCTCCCTTCCACAGCACAGCCTGGCAGTTTCCCAGGCTGCTCTGGGGGAGGAAGTGCAGCCATTAAGTGAGGGAAGGAGGTAGGAGGCCTCTGCAATCACAGTTCTTTGATGGGAGAAACTTGTCAATGATTTATTCCATGATTGTGACAGGTGGCATCAGGACTGTGACAATGTCATGCAGGACTATCGTTGCAATCCAGTTGCGAACCTGTGGCCCTTTCATGTTGGGGGTGTGGTGCAGAAAACACCATACACTACTGAGTGATTGGCAACAGGTTAATGGAAATGAAGCTTTTTGTACCAAGCATAAATTGTAGCAATTGGTTTCATAAAAAGTGATAATTGAGCCAAATGAGTTCAAGTTTTTCATTTCCTGTGAAGCAAATGCAATAATGCACATCTCTAGTCAATGATCCTGTAATTCTCCATCCATCTGTAAGCCCCCTGTGTACCTCTTGAAAAAATCTTCACCAAAGGATTGGGTCCCCTCTAGAAATGTGTGAGAAATGAGGCTGGGGACTATAGGAGAAGGCGGCATTGGCAAATCTTGACACGCACACCCCAAAATCCCCCAAAAGGAGCCTCCACAAAAGGAAGAGATCTTTCCATGAATGAAATGAGCACTCTGGATTCATGCCACTGATGTGGGTAAGAAGAAGGATGGGCAGTGTAGACCTCCTGTGCCCTCAAGAGTTATCTGGAATGTGGAACAGAGCAGAGAAAGTTTCACTTGATAAACTGTCTGCTTCTTGCAGATTTAGAAGACCCAGTAGCCCTGACCTGTTATTAAGAGGGAGGTCAACCAAGTTTAACCTGTTTGCAGGGCATTCTGCATTTTCAAACACAGGAATAAATGAACCAAGGATGAAAATCCAACAATATCCTCAGAAATATCAATATAGATCCAAATGGGTAGGCTAAATACTGAGTAAGACAAGTATTTTCTTTATGATAAATTAGAGGTTGCACATTGATTTTTGCAGTAACCTCCCACTCCTCCACTATTCATATGAAGAGAAATTCTTACATCATTCTGAGATTTATGCTTTGAAAATTCTCAGCCACCTTTTAGAAAAGATGTTGGTGGGGTACAGTCATTACCATAAGGACTGTACCCCACCAACATCTTTTCTAAAAGGTGGCTGAGAATTACCATGAGTCACACGCCGGTTCTAGCCTTCATTTAAACTTACCATTAGTCTTTCACATTAATACCACCTCCACCCACACCAAACAAAGTAACAACTTAAGTAGGCATTTGATGATTTCCCAACAACTACTGATGTACTTCTAAACCAACAATTGTCCTGTCATTAACTATCTTATTTGAGGGAAGCAGCAAGATTCTAAGAGAATGAACAAGACAACAGAATCCTCCAAAGCTGTGTGGTAAGTTTCTTTCCTTGTCATTTTTTTAAAAGCAAGGGTCAATTTAACTTATTAGCAGCTGTTGTAAAGTCCAGTTTCATCCAACAGATGGCAGAAGTGCACCAATCCTTTTAGCTGGTTTTTTTTTTTTTTTTTTTTTTAAGCAGCTGCTACTTTTCACCTAGTGAGATGGTGGAAACCTTTTCGACCACACTTCCCCAGCCTGATGGCCTATAGATACATTGGACTACAGTGAACCCAGTCCCCATCACTATAGAATCATAGAAATGTAGAGTTGGAAGAGACCACACGGGCCATCCAGTCCAACTTCCTGCCGTGCAGGAACACCCTCAAAGCACTCCTGTCAAGGGTATACAATAGCTGCGCTCCCCTGCTAGAACCTCCAAACGAGATCAGTATAGCCTTTGTGCTGAATTGGGGATGATGAGAGATGTCCAATTCATTTGTAGGGTGAACTGAAGCCTTACAATAAATTCAAAGCAATGCCATCGGCAGAACTGTTTGAGGGTTGAAAACTGGAGACTTTGGAGGATTGTTATCATTTTCCCCTCTCCTGTCCTCCCCTTTTCACATGTCTCAAGGTACTCCATGAATAGGCATGAGCAGAGTCCACTGAAAGGTCTGCATGTGTGATAATGTGAAATACAACATTTTTATGAAGGCCTTGTGCTGTCTCTGAGATGGAAGTCATCCCCTAAGGGTGCAACTATTGCAATGAACACAACCCTAGTAGTCTAAACTACTATTTGTAATTTTTGAAGAATCAAATGACCAGAATATATGCTGGCAGAACAGTTTCCTTTCATCTCTAGACTCTAGTTCTCTAACTTTCCAAGTGATGGGGAGTGTTTTCCCTGAATCCCATAAAATAAAAAGGGGTCATCCTGGGAAGACCTTTTAATCATGAGTGTATCTTTTAATTTCATGTATTATTTTGAAACTGTTAAAGTAGTTCATCGCCATACATGCTGGATGAGGCGGCATTACAGCTGTAAGGAGGCTGTGATTGCAGCTGACTGAACAACCTGTTAGCCTTCTACTGAATTCAGCAAACTATTGGGAACAGATTAGAACAGTAAGCTCAGACAATAGGAACTCAAAGACATTCTTGGTAGATGCTCCTCTGCTATGCAACATTCCTTCTGCAGCCATAAAGCAGGGATAAGGAACTATCTTTGGTCCTCCAGAAGCTTTGGACTATGATTCTCAAATCTCTTACTATTGGCCATCTTGGCTGAGACTTCTGGGAGTTGAAGTCAAAAACTTCTGGAGATCCAGCTGTTTCCCAGCCTTGTCATAAACCCTTAAAATTTATTTCTTCTTTCCAGATGATGCTTGTCAAATTAAATCTAAGGTCTAGAGATTGTCCTAACACAAACGTACATGTTGCCTTGTTTTTTCCCAAACATCCATTTACTGCTTCTTTCTATCCAAGTAGAATCAGGAAAGCATAATCTACTGGAGAGGGGGAGGGGGAGGAGGATCTCCACTTGGTTCCAAACTGAGGAGAACTTCATAGTTATCATCTTTATGCACTGCCACATTCCATCCTATCATTCCCTCTGAGATGTAATTTCTACCACTCCCTGTAGTAGGCCATGACTTACTGCATTACTCTAGGGGCACTTGATTGCTTTCCTCCTTTAGCAGCAGGATTATTTGCATCAATACACTCCATGCAGACCACAAACTCAGCATCCAATGTGCCAGGTTATTTTGAGCAGCTGGTTGTTGACTATAAAAACTTAAGTAGAAGCAGAAGCCTCTTACAGCCTGATCTTACACATTCAGAATGATCAACTTGTGTAAGAGCCACTGTTGGCTGCATGTTTAATTGAGAATTTATGTCTATTTAATTAGCCATAGTGATGCACTTAAAGTCTTGGTGAAGTACAAGATGTGAGAGAAGCATGGTGTCCATATGGGGAAAGAAATTCAGATTAACCACAAAAGCACAGACACATGCACCCATATGTACACACAACTTGGCCAAGGTTTTACTGGTTCAGAGTCTAGGGACTGCCAAGGTACAAACATAGAAGACATATGTTTTACAAGATGTAAACTGTAATGACTTCATCACATTTCTTCCCCACAGGCATGGCTCTGGAGCGATACAGGACTATAGATTTTCTAGTACCAGCACACACATACCACCTTTGAACAGGGAAACCCTAGGTCATCACTGACAATGAAATCTGACACCCAGCAGGAATTTAGTGATCAGAGTGTGAGAATAGAAGTAGGGAAACTCATCTCCTTTGTGGAATAATGGAGAATAGGATAAAACTTTTTTTTAAAAAATGAATGCTTTATACTTCAGAATATACAGGCTTAGTTGTTTTGGACTGAAGAATTTATACTCAAGCAGGGAGAACCATACAACTAGCTTAGATAAAGGTGAGAATCCTGCACTTCTCCATATGCTGTTGAACTGTCACTCCCAGTATTCTTCACACTGGCTATGCTAGCTAGGGTTGACAGGAGACCAACAACATCTGCAGAGCTTTGTGTACTCTTTCACATCAAGCATGCGATTTCTTAGAATTTTCACAACCTAGCATTGTCTAATAATTCATTCTAAATATTGTAGCCTAGAAATGTCTAACTGTAGTCAGATGGGTAAGAGCGTTTGTATCCAGAACTGAAGAACAGGTATGATACAGGAGTAAGCTTGCTTTTTGCTGTTTCAGAGACTAGAATGGGAACCAATGGAATCAATTACAAGGAATTGATTTTTATCTAAAGATTAACAATAATTTCTTTACAGTAAGAGCTATTCAACAGTAGAATAGATTGTCTTAGAGGGTAGTGGATTCTCTTCTTTGGGGGTTTAAAGAGGCTGGATGGCCATCTTTCCAGAGTGCTTTATTTGCAAATTCCTGTATAGGAAGATGCTGGAGTACTTGACTTTTGCAATGACTACCAGTATTGAAATTATAAGATTCCAAGATTCTTTCATGCATTCGAGTTACATTCCTTGCACTAACTATCTGTAGGCCCTTTTACACCAAAGGCAGACCTTACCGAATTTCTCCCTGCTCAAAATACCAGATTTTACGTTTTTTTTAATATGCAGGCACACCTATAAACCCATTTTTAAAAAGTATACTAACATGTATTATTTATCTATACAAAATAACACACCCACATCAACTAGACTGTCAAAAAATCTCAAAGGCCTTTTTTTAAAAAAATTAACTGATTGTACCTACCCTTAGATCTTTGGAAATAAGCCAGAGTGGGTGTATTTAAATAAATAGGTCTAAATCCAATTGTTAGCCTCAACTAGTGCAGGCTCATTGAATCTATCACTAGATGATAAGGCAGTGCTTATGTAAATTCTGTTGATTCAATGGGTCTATTCCATTGGAATTGGCAGTTGCATTTAGACACAGAAAATAGATATACTAGATTACATCAACATTGCATACCCTTCAACACTTCATAGATAAAAACTAGGACACATGTGGCCAAGCAACATGAGAGAGTGCTGAACATAGCAAAACTTATAAATGGGGGGGGGGAACAGACAAGCTAGGAGAGGCTGCAGCAGCTTGCTTTTGCCTGAGCCTACTGGGGCGGGGCAAGGGGCAAGGCGCAAGATTCTATCCCTTCACTCTTCTCTCCTTGCTGAGTTAATAGAATGTAAACTACTTCTGCACTTTGAACACAGGTTGCACCAATGGAAGTAAATCAAGGACAAAGACAGAAAACAAGAGGAAAAGAAAGAAACCAGAACATTTTAAAAGCAGCTGAAAATTAGAGACAACAGAGGATTAATTAGGACTGTCTCTACCAAACTGGGACAGGTGGAGATATGAAATTTAGGTGTAAATCCAGCACGGCAGAACAGGAGAAAAAAAATCCAGTTGTATAGTTGTTCTAAATGTCACCACTGTGCAAGCATTAGCGCAAGAATAAAAGTGTGTATATAGATGTATGCATATATGTGTGTGTGTGCGTGTGTATGTGTGTGCAGTGTATATGGCACAACCATTTATGCAACAGAATACAGTGCTAGATCTCCCCTTTGTGCTAAGTACAGATACTCATTTTTGCTAGAGCAACAGACTTTATGCCAGTGCAATAAAACCACTGAATTCAGACAACTGCCATACTTAGAGCAAACCTCCTGAAATCAGTGGGACGTTGCATAAAGAACTTGTAATAAACTTAGTTTCTCTAACACAATCTGGATCCAATCCATTGTTGTTGTTATCAAAATACCATTGGGTCCCCATTTTTCCAGAATGACAAAAGAGCATTCCAAGTGTAAGGCACAAAAGCAACAAATAGAGGAGAACATGCAGCATGCTCGGAATCATGAGAACAGTGATCAAAGAGATCCAAGAAACCTGTTTTCTCCTTTCTTTCTAACCACCTATCTAAACCCTAAATTAAGTGTGCAGTCACTTTAATCCTCCTCTTGTTAAGGGCTGCTTCAAATTCATAGTTTATAAAGTGTCAGCAGAAGGGGGATTACAAGAGAGTTTTACAAGAGAGCATGACTTTCATTGCTGATGATGACAGAATGCACTCTGCCCTTGAAATCCATGTTTGGAATGGCCTTAGAAGTTTTAACTAATTCATCTAAGTGTCAATTAAAAAGAAACCTTCAGTACAAGATTTTAGCTGGCTTTATCAAGAGGGGAGGAAGAGTACTCAAGGATGGGTTTTTTTCCCCACAAACAAACTTTGCTTCAGCTGAGATTGAACATGCAGTCCTAGATTCCTTATTCAATGGAAGCTCAGCTACTCTCAAGCTTAATATCTGAATCTTGGTCAAAATCCTACAAAACATTCAAAATACAGAAAGCAGTTACTTTGTATTAGCATCTTTGAAGTATGAGCTCCAAATATACTGTTAATCCATGTGTTTGACAATGGGGTGTTTTTACCTTTTCCCATTTTTTAAAAAAATTGAACTGGGGATTTTAAGGAAATAGAACACAGTCACAAGCAGAATGGAGGAAGGAATTATTTACATTTCTGTTGTGATTACTGCCAAAGTCAAAAAGACAAAAAGGTGACCCAATGTTATTTTTGTTAAAAAAATCCATCTTTGATTTCAAGAGACAGAGAGAGAGAGAGAAGAACAAGTATGAGTAAGAAGAAGAACAAGTATGGGTAAAATTTGTTTGGGGGCCCAATTCTACCACTGGCTATGAATAGATGCTGGACCACATCAGTGAAAGGGCTAGAATTCTTCCCTGCTGTGCATCATCTCCTACATCATATACTTCTGATAAAGCTTATGCTATAGTAGTAACATATTAGTGTTCAGCACTGAAAGAACCCTTGGAGAGGACAGGAACTACACTCAGTTCTAGAACAAGACAGACAATGCTCTTGCTGCCTTCTACTGCCAGTGATCCCACAGAAGTACCAATATGGGGGACATCATAGATATTACTTGGCAATTGGCAGTGAGGATAGGAAAGGTATAATAATCCAGAGCCAGCTCTGACTACACTGACTAGGTAGGGAGAGAGGAAGGGATATATATATAGAGAGAGAGAGAGAGAGAGAGGGATGACAGACTGGCCCTGGGTAGTAGAGACAGCTTTTGCAAAGAAAGCTGCGTAGAAGCACAAAGCCTAATTGCCCGCTTTTTCTTTTAATTTTCAGTAGCCTGTGATTTAATGACTGCAAAGAACAATGAGCTGAGCTGCCCTTTTTGCTTGTTTGAGTCTTCTCACTCTCTGAATGCAGTCCTGCAAAGAAAAGGTCAATTACTTATGTGGCTAGATTTTTTTAAAAAAAAACAGGGCAAATGATGGTGGAATGGAGGAGTTCAAGGCATTGGGTCAAATGCGTATTTTCCCCTACAGTGTCAGTTGTACGAGAACACTTAAAGAATTAGCATTAGTTATAACTGCCAATAAGCACACCATATGTGAGCACCAGTGTGGTGAGTGGTTTGTTCATTGGACTAGGACCTTGGAGACCAGGGTTTGAATCTCTACTGAATCCTGCCATCCCTTAGAAACATAATGGGTGACCTTTGGCAAGTCATACTTTCTCAGCCTCAGAGGAGGACAATCATAAATCCCTTCTGAACAATTCTCACCAAAAAAAACTCTGTGATAGGGTCACCTTAGAGTCACCATAAGTTGGAAAAGATTGAATGCACAGAACAACCAATACCATATATGCAACTTATAATTGTAACTGAATAGATAAAAACAAATACTGCTGGTCCGCAAGTAATTTTGGTGAAAGGGGATGTATTATCCTGAAGTATACTTCAATAGTACATTTATAAATCATTCTTCCCCACTCCCCTTCATGGTAACTTCTTCTTGCATTAAAAAGGCAGAGTGTTTTCGCAAGGTGTATTGTTTAAATTTTCTTCTGATACTATGAACATATAAATTTAAGAAACAAAGAAGCCCTTTACAACTTTGGCAGTGGTCTTGCAGATGGTTTTTGCACACCAAACATTAGCAATATCAATACGAACATTTACTAGTGAAATAGTGTGTAAGGATTTAAATCTATTCTTTAGCATTATGGTGTGGTATGTACACACAATACATTGTTGATGTTACAGGGGCCCTCCATCCTACGAAATCTTGTCTAGGCAGAGGTAGTCAGGGAAACTCAGGCCATTTCCACATGGGAATATAGCCAGCGCTGGGACGACCTCACCAGGAGGTCGCCTACATCGCAGAGTGTGCTAGGGTGGCTTGAAAAGGTGAGGTTCTACGTCTCAAAGTGCCCTTGCGCGGCCGCGGGGGTGGCGCCACATGTTTTATAAAGACCACCTTTCAAGTGGTCTTTTTAAAACAAGATCGTTCTAGCCCATCACAGCGCCCCGTGAAGAACTGCAGGGGCGCACAAGCGCGTCCCTGCAGAGCTGCCTGGAGGCGGGCTTCCGGCTGGCGCACTGCCCCGATTGGCAGAGCGTTGCCAGAAGCCGCCGGCTGTCATTTTGGGCGCTGCTGGACGTCACCGGACGCCGGCAGCGTGTAGAGCGGCGAACGTGCATTGCTCCCCGCGGGGACGGAGCCACCTGGATTAAGGTAAGCTCCGTTCCCGTGTGCGCTGCCCCGTTCCGCCGCGTTTCACACACACACACCCCCATGTGGAAAGAGCCTCAGAATTCTCAGCCACAGAGCTTGAGTGCCTCACCAAACTACAAACCCCACGATGCCACAAGATGCAGCCGTGGCAGTCAAAGTCAAAGTGGAATCATAGTGCTGTATTTGTTCACTGAGAAAGGGTACAAGCTTTGAACATTCATTTAGAAATAAGAAAATATTACATCTCTCTCTCTCTCTCTCTCTCTCTCTCCTCCTGGGTTTCTTTGCTTCACCAGAACAAGATAATAATCAGGGTCTCTCAGGCCGAAATTGGCATTTATTCATAAAATTGTTTTGAAAATGTCCTGACTCCTCTCTCCTCCTCCCACTTTCCCTCTTTGCCTTCGATTGCACAGAGTTCAAAGTGCAAAAGTAGTTTGCTCTCAATTAACTTAGCAGAGGGTAGAGGATAGGAGGGGACAGAGTCTTGCTCTTCCTAGTAGATTCAGACAAAAACAAACTGCTGCATCCTCTCCTAGCTTATGGATTCTCCCTCATTAATAACTTTTGCCATCTTGACCACACTCTGATATTGCTTGGCCATACATGTCCCACATGTTTTCATCTGTGACACATTGGAGGGTATGTAACAATCACATGGGACTAGGGTTTTACCACTGTTCCTCTTATTTATGCATTAGAACCAAAACTTAGAAAAGGAGGTTTTTTCTTTTTTTTCTGGACTTCCGACTCTCAAAATCCACTAACTGACATACCCTTTCTTTGCTCTGCATAGAATCCCGGTTGTCTAGGGCTGCCCATCACTAAGAGCGACTATCACTTACAGCAGGTTTCTCTCTATAGATATGCCCCCACCATGGTGTAGTGGTCTGAGAGTTGGACTACAGCCTGGAAACCAGGGTTTGATTTCCTGCTCAGCCATGGAAACCCACTGGGTGACCTTGGGCACATCACACACACTCAGCCCCAGAAGACCCTGTGATAAATTTGCCTTAGGATCAGAAATGATTTGAAGACACATGACAACAATGCCACCACCACACAGATGGCAAGGAAGCAGTTTCATATGCTATATTGTAGTTTTTGAAGGAAGGATGAAACAGACAGACACCAAATACCATTATCTCAAAAGTGGCAAGGGCAGGTGGGAGAAAGTCTTCATTGTTAGAAGGGAGAACATTGCCTTTCCTCTTAAAATTTCCTCACTGGTGTATAACTCAGGATAATCATATGCTGCCACCATTGAGAGCCATTCTGATTAAAAGTCCCTTCTGACCATTCATTTCCAATGGGACATAGATTGCCACCCAACTATCTACCCTGCCCTGTGCTGAACACTGTAGAATGTTTTAACTTCCTTGCATTTCAATGACTGTGGGGGTACAATACAATATTCTACTGCTGGTCCCATTTCATTGTTTCCAAATGTTTGCAGCTTAAAACATTTAATTCGGGGTTTCTGGTCTCAGCTTCCAGACGAAAGCCGTGATTTAGTGGGCTCTGCTGAATCATGCCATCCAACAGTGTGTTCTTTGACAGAGAGGGTCCCCTCTGTCAGAGCAAGGGTTACCTGATCCCCAGGCAACCAAAGAGTCCTTGGAATTTCACCAGATTGCAATCAGTGTGAGTAACTGCTCAGGAATGGAGTAGTGGCCACAGCAGCGATTAATTCAAGAAGACTGCCACTGTTGTCCTGGCAGGGAGAATTTTCCTGCCCCATTATGGACGCTACATCTTGACTGGGATCCCTTTAAAAGAAGAATATTTCATCAAAGGAAGCAAAAGGAGGAATAGGGAGCCAACACTATTACCAGTAAGCTGATTCCCTCGTTTTTGGTTCCCTTTCCCTAATATGGATCTAGATTTAATTAGACAGTATGCAATTTCTCTCTCTGGTCAAATAATGTGACAAAACCAACTTGATATTAAACTAGTGGAGTTAAATTGTGATGATAATGAACATCCTCATTAAATGATTTTGATCAAAATCTATTTTGGAGTTTCTCAACTTAAATTGAATTAATGATTGAATTTCTAAATGAGCACCCAACTGAATTACTATTGATGTGATATGGTTTCAGGCACCATCTACTGGACACCACTGAAATTAACTATGAGAAAGCTACATTTGGAATTTAATGTTATTATTTTTTGAAAGATAAGCACTCCAAACATTTTTTTTCTTTAATTGACTTTGTTGTTCTGCTTTCTTTAAGAATAGGATTGCCAACTTCAGATAGAGGAAGTACCAGCATATTTTTGAATTTTTTAAAGCAGTTTAAAAGTTTAAAAAGATGCACAATTGAGAAGGTATGATAAAATAAAAATTAAAAATCTTCTAGATATGGATTTTGGTGATTCTAGGAGTATTGATCAAGTGAAAGAAGAAATCTTAGAGGAAAAAAATAGAACTGAATGAATTTATGACTGATTTTAAAGTGGAGTATGATTCAGTAATCAAAGATGACTAGATTCAATTGGCAGTTTTGTTGGAGAAAGAATATCAACATGGAATACAGATCCTTCTGGAACAGACAATAATGAAAGGAACAAAATTAAATGGTCAGACTGAAGGATTCACAATAAGGAAAAATGTAGATGTCAATTCAGAGCAAAGAAATGGAAAAGCAACTTCAGAAAGAATTGCAAAGAAAGGAGTGTGATAGTAAATATTTTAGTAAAATTTAAATTTATAAGATAAGTCTTTGTTGTTAAAAGGTTCCAGTTTGGAAATGCAGCATGGATTATGCTTTACTTCTATGATGTCCAGGATATTAATTTGATATGACGGTGTTGTTAGAAGGAGATGAACTATCAATAAGAATATTCTCATACAGATAAAGAAGAAGAAGGGGGAAGGGCGTAGAATGAATAGGAGGTTATTTATAAATATAATTTGATAAGATAAAGAGAAATGAACTGTTTGAAAGAAGAAATTACCTTAAAAATTGTTAATATTTTATAGATTTTTTAGTATTGGGAGGAGAGGTAGATTAAAAATAAGATAGGAACAAGAAAATACTTTAATATAGAGAAACTATTATTTAGTAATAGCTACTAACATAGGAGTTAAATAAATATTACTAATATTAAGTGTATTGTTACACTTAATTGGGGATCCATATATGTCTTAGTGTAGTGTGGTTTGGTCTTGATTTTTGTATGTCATTTGTTCTTATGTTGATGTATTGTTTTTCGTGTTCTTTGTTGTTTTATAATAAAAATAAATTAAATTCTGCCAGTTAACATTTTTGGTGTTTCTGCCTCTGAAATTTCTGTAATTTTGATTTTAAGCAACCCTCCCGAAAGAATTTAAAGAACACCCACAAGTTGAGCTTTATCAGGCTTTGGGACTAATAAAGGATTAGCTTACCAGTATCTTGAGATATGTCTCCTTTTTCTTGTGTGCAGCTTAAAAGATACCTCTCACAATAATAAGGGTCACAGGTTTCACCTAGAAAAGGAAAAGGAAAAGGAGGAAAGGGAATCTAGCAGAACTTTTAAGACTTGCTTTTAAATAGAGCTTTACAGAAAGAGAAAGAAAAGATGACACTGTATCTTATCTACAGCTCCCAAAGACAAACAATTGTTTCCTTTTCTGCACGTAGCAACCATAATTGTGATGGGCATTGTTCACATGGAAAAGTCCCTTCCATGTTGTAGATTCCAAGCCTGAAGGGGTTTAGAGATAGGTTAATATGAGTCTTGGGACAGCCAGTGGAGGAAGACACACTCCTTTTCTTCTATGCAGTAGAGGAACAGCCTAAACACACAAGAGGAGCGCCTTTCCTCCTAATGGAAACTGTATTTCAATGAGGAAAATACTTTAGTTGGGGTGGCCATAGCACAGCATATTGGGTTTAACAATTAATCTAACTCTATGTGTTTCTGCCCGAATTTTAGAGCCATGGAAAGAACCTGGACTGTTTCTCAAGCCCCTTGTTCCTAAGTGTGGTCTCTGCATCATATTGTCATAAAGCTTAAAAACGTCATTTCCCAAATGCCAACAGCACGTTCCTACTACTTAGAAGTATACAAGAAGATGAAAGTATGTTCAGTGGTCCACATAAGTGTGGATAGGATTTCAGGATGTTGTGTGACATTGTTCAAAATATATAATATATAGAAATAGAATATACAAAATTAATTGAACTGTTAAAATAATGTCCTTTTTCTTTTTAAAATGGGTAAGGTTGAATTTCCTGGCTCTATGGATCAAAATAGCCTCTGAATTAAGTTAATGAAAGTTTTCTCAAGAGTTTGAATTTGGACTGTAATAAGTTTTCTAATTAATGTCTCGGTTTGCTGAAATTTGAGGCTTTCAAATAAAATTCCCTTTATTTCTATAACTTTTAAAAAAAGGCCGAGGTCTCAAAATCTTTGGAATATCTATGTAAAGTATAACTTAAAATGTGTGTCTCACTATGTGGCTTATGCTATAGAAACCCACATGCTTGATTACAATCTAATGGGACCAAAATGAAGACCCATTCCGTCCACTACTTTGGGTACCTCCAAACAAGCACTTCTGGTTTTTGGGATTTTGTTTTGTTTTGTTTGCTCTTAAATTGACATCCTAAACATTTTCATGCCAGTTTGAAACTGATTAGCAAAATTTGCTTATTTGGGGGGGAAAGGGAGGGTTGAGTCTATTTCATACAGCACTTGTTGTGAAACAATTTTAATAGTTGTAGTCAATCTTTTGTTTCATTCCACCATAAACAAAATCATCAGAAGGATTTTAATCATCAGAACAATGCCGGATAAATTTAGTATTGCATAAAATTCATCACTAGAAAGAAAAGTGCAATATCATATTGAGGCCACAAGAGAGAGCATGGATCTTGTTAGCAGAGATTTTGTGAAAAGCTAGATTGAATTCTTACTCTTAGGTCCAAGGTGCCCAGTTTCTAAAAATATGCAACTGATGTTTTGAAGAATGTTCTCAAAGATCGTAAAATGTATGGTATAATCTTTTACATGTTTACTTGAAATTAAGTCCAGCTTAATCCAAGAGGGCTCCATAGCAAGGCATACAATGGAAGCCAGACAGTCAGTCTGATTCTATTAACTCTAAATTGCTCAGTTTGAGAACAGAACTTGGAAATTTTACCTTTTCGACTTCAACTTCCAGAATCCTCCACTGGCTATGTCGGCTGGAGCATTCTGCAAGTTGCACTCCAAAAAGGTAATGTTCCAAACTCAAGTCCAGAAGTCAAACTGGGAGCCCCTGGTATTACAATCCTTAACTCTGGAAGGTTAAATGATGCCATCTCATCCCATGGCTGTCAATTTACAGGGGAATGTTGCTTAGAGAGAGCAAAACACTGCAACTATCTGATTCAGCACTTGCAATGTTCTTAGGAAAGATTCATGTGGTTGAAGAAGAG
Organism: Iguana delicatissima; assembly: GCA_948472985.1. Taxonomy (NCBI): domain Eukaryota; kingdom Metazoa; phylum Chordata; class Lepidosauria; order Squamata; family Iguanidae; genus Iguana; species Iguana delicatissima. Next base: position 343,418 of record CAOKZL010001205.1, on the reverse strand, counting down.
GCTGAACTTCTACCACCTAATTATTACTGGAAGTGGCTCTGCTATAAAAATAGTTGCTGACTGAGCTGTTTGTGCAATATAATTTAAAAATGTGTGAACCTCAACTTAAGTGATACTTGATGGTTGCTGTTTATCTGTTTATGTGCAGATCTAAAGACTGTTAATTTATATATGGAAGGCTTGGTTTGTAACGGTTTCTATTGCTAAAAGAAATACATCCCAGCCTTAGTAGCTAATATTTAACTGTAATAGCAAAAAAGGCTACACAGACCATACACTCCCATCATGGTATTCACTTAGAAACAAATATCACTGTGAGGCTTACTTCCTAGAAAAATTCTGATTTTATACATTCATATCAGGGAATAAGGGCCATTTAATTCAATGAGACTTATTTTTTAATTGACCACATAAAGTTGTGATGTCAGTGATACAGAATTGCTGCCAAACTTTTCTTTTCTCACTTTTCCAGCAGTCTGGACCATTATCAGTTGATGAGCCCCAGCTGTCATAGCATTGTTTACTGTATTTTGGTAGTCTTCATACCAACAAGCAATGGAGATCCAGTTATTTTAATAGAAGTTTTTTTTAAAAAAAAAAATGCAATTTTCTGGATCTACACTTAGGCCCTTTCCACACGGGCATATTGCCCACGCTAGGGCAACCTTTCCAGGAGGTCTTCTTCACCGCGGGGTGCGCTAGAGCAGTTTGAAAAAGTGAGGCTCTACATCTCAAACTGCTCTAGCACAGCCACGGGGGTGGCGCTGTGAGTTTTATAAAAACCACCTTCTCAAACTCGCCCACGCTGCTCCGTGCAGCCCCTGGTGAAGAACTGCAGAGATACGGTAGCGCGTCCCTGCAGATCTGCCCAGAGGCTGGCTTCCGGCTGGCGTGCTGCCCTGATTGGTGGAGTGCCGCCAGAAGCTGCCGGCTGCCATTTTGGGCGCCGCCGAACACCGCCGAGCGCCGCCGAAATTCGATGGTGTTTAGAACAGCGAATCTGCGCTCCTTGCAGGGACAGAGCAACCTGCTACCAGGTAAGCCCCACCCCTGCATGTGCCGCCCCATTTCACTCCTCCCCCATGAGGAAAGGGCCTCAGTCATGCTTTAGAACAAACCCACTGAAATCAACAGACTTTCTGTAGAAGCCAGGCATAAGCTTCAGAGACACTCATTTTAGAATTCCTGCAGGCTGGTTTTAAAGTTGTAATCCCTTGAAGAAGGCCATAAAAAAATTTCAGGCCAAAATGTGTTGGGCTATTTTCAAGATTAGAATCATCTTTCTTTTCTACATCCTGAGACTTTCTACACCACATTGATTGGGTGTTTCCAGTCCTCTTTGCTCCTTACTGTACATTAGCCAGAATTAACTTATGTTCTCTTTCACACTGAAAAATTATAGCACTTTGGTATCACTTCAAATGTAATAGCTCCAACCTATGTAATTTGTAGTTTCACAAGGTGCTTAGAATTCTCTACTAGAGAACATAGAGCTTCACCAAACTACAAATTCCATAACATGGAGCCATGGTGTATAAAGTAGTATCAAAGTGGATAATAGTGCAATCTAAAAGAAACCTAAGTCATGTTGGCTTCAATGTGTTCACTCTAAGATTGACTTAGTCTAGATCCAGCTCAGTATGTCCAAACATCCAGACAAGAGGTCTTTGTTCCATCGTTTTGGTTCAGGAATCTATTGTCTAATTCCAAGGAGATATCAACCTTCACTCAATCATTATAGCTTCCAACACAATAAGATAGCAGTGACTCTATGTTATGTCTTCTACCTGGCCAGCTTTCTTTGCAGCTAAACTATATGCTGGCCTTTAAGAATATGCAATTTTAAGGTGAGCAGACATTTGAAGGTGTTTCTAAATAGCAGTAAGGAAATAAATAACTAGATTGCTATCTGACATTACTTTTCCAGCAATCAGTAGGTTTCCAATTCTAGCTTCTACAAGATCTGTTATTTTACTTCAAACCACCTAGCATTTCCTGCTAACACTATTTATACAATACTGGTTTATTTTCCACATTTGTTTTTCGAAGCAAACAGAGACCACACAGTCAGAGACACACTGTTTGTGAGTGTGAGTTCACCTCTGCATGTGTGTATTTGAGAAAAAGAGTGTAAACTCATTGCACTGCTCCATTACTGAAAACTTTGCATCTGTAAAGGGGTCGCTTCCACTAAATGCAGTTGCTTGACAGTAAAGCATCAAACCAATTGCTACTAGGAACATCACTGTCCTAAGGCCTTACCACCTTGCACTATTATAGTGCTATTATTCCACTTCAGCTGCCAAGGCAATATCGCATGGAATCATTGAATTTGCAGTTTAGAGAGAGGCATTTAGAATTCTCATCCGGAGAGCTCCAGCACCTCACCGAACCACAAATCCCGGAATTCCACAGGGTGCAGCTAGGGCCGTTAAAGTGGAATAACAGTGTTGTGTGTAGTTTAGTTTGACAGGGACCCTTGATAAAAATTTCTTAAAACTGTAGCTGTCGGAGTTCTCACAGGAGATGGTATATTTGAAAGTGCTTTATCAAGAGAGAGAGAGAGAGAGAGAAAGGTCTTTTAAACAAACAACCACATTTTGCCATATAAAGGAAAGAAGGTATGGCATCTACAAATCCTAAAATAATTAATAGTACATATAAGCACATTAAATAATTCCAATTTACTTGGACTTTATTACAGAAGGAAGCAAGGAAGTGATTTGACATATGTAGGCGATATTGCAAATGGCTGGATTTTTAGAGTTGAATGTAACAGTATTTATTAAAGTTATGGTGGAGAAAATTGTGGGAGTGTTGTGCAAACTTTAAACATTTCCTCCCATAATTATTTTTACACCTTTCCAATGTGAGTGCTTTCTATCTGGAAGTAGGTTTTGAGGCAGTTCTGGGGAAACATTCTACCAGCATATTGAGGTGATAAGTTAGATCAGAAGATTCTGCTGCGTGAACATTTCCACATGGGAACTGGCAGACTTTTGACATGGTGACAGTTCCAAAGAAAGGGATCCCTTCATTTGAAAACAGGGATGGCAGAGATCCATGTGAAGGCTTTACTGCTTCAACCACTCAACACTTCCATGGGCCCTACAAGGCCTGTTTTCACTTAGAAATCCCTGGAGCACACAGGCAGAGGCAAAGGGGAAAGGTGCAGTTGTAATTTACACACCATAAACTTTTGTAGGTTTTATTCACCTCATTGGCCTGGTATTTAAACAGCATCATATGGTGACAGTGTAATTTGGGAGCCACAGGGGCTGCCAGAGCTGCACCAGTGCCTCACTCAGGAGGTTAAAGTCATGTTTGAGAGGGAACCAGGAAAGTTGGTGATGGAAGGGAAATGAGAACCATGGGTGCATGTAACACAAGCTAGTATGTATTTATATTACAGTAAAACTCAACATGAATAAGGTGTCATAGAGTGGCAAATGGATATCCTGCCAAAAAGAGCTGACAAATATAAATTACTTCGGGGAGATCAAAGGAATAACAGCCATCTTTTATACACGTGGAAGCACTCTCTCACACACAGGAGATAAGTTCTTTATCGCTTCTCTCCAGGGAGGCAAGGAGTAACAAGAGGCATCTTTAGCAGCTACTGTATGAAACACACATCATAGAGTTACATGGCATTGCATTAAGATTTATAAGGAAACTAGCATATTTACCCAGCGTTGCCTGGGATTTTATTTTCTTGCAGGTAATACTTGTTAGAAATACCTTAGGAATTACCTTACCTTACGAATTAGATATAGTTGAAAAACACGTGGATTTGAGATCCTGTGTCTCTAATTCACCAAACTGTGTTGTCCAGTACCTGTAACTTTTGCCCATATTCCCCAATCCAATCTGTACTGGGTTCCTGAGGGAACACACTAGCCTTCTCTGTGCTGCTAGGCCTCATTTCCATAGCAACCATTGCTCGGGATTTTATTCTCTTCTTAAGAACTCACCAAACTGTCTTCTCCGGTACCTATAGCTTTTCCCCATATTTCTCAATGCAATCTGTATTCAGAGTTGTTAACATATAGAGAGGTTGGGTTCCTGAGGGAATATATTGCCCTCCTCCTTGCTGGTAGGCTTCGTCTCCATAGCAATTGGCCTATTCCAGTACTTGTAACTTTCCCCCATATTCCCCAATCCAATCTGTATTCAGAGTTAACATAACAAAGGTTTTGGTTTCTGAAGGAATACACTGCTGTTCTTCTTACTGCTAGGCCTCATCTCCATAGCGACCAGACTGAGGCCCAAGAGCTCTCTGCCTGAGAATTCTAAAGACCCCTCCCTGAACACCCAAACCCAGGATTCCATAGAATCTTCAGAGCCAGCCAATCATATGAGGTCTCCTCGCCTCACACAGTCAATCATACCAGGTCTTTGCCTGCTTGATGCAGGCAAACAGACAAACTCACAGACAAACTTTGACTTTTGATGGAAGGAGAAAGCTTCCCCATGTATGCATTTATCTTTCTGTCCCCTGCAACACATAATCCCCCCTTTAGTGTATATAAGCCAATATCACAACAAAAGGAGCTAGATAAACAATAAAACCTAGAGGCATCTATTTATTCAAATAGACCCCATGATATATAATTGCTTTTTTCAACCACACTAGGAAAGATTAGTAGGCATTGCCAGTGAATCAAAGGTCCAACTTTATTGAAAGTATGAAATGCAATTCTTTATTCTCCCCCTCCCTCCACTGACAGACCAGAATCTGAACAAACAGAGAGCCTTGAGCCATGAGTTCATATGCTCTAATACCGTTTATTAAGGTTGCCAAGTCACTATTGCAAAGCACATGTGCTGGGAAAATTCTATCAAGTTAACAAATTCAATAGAAGTTTTGATTATAGACTAGGTGTTAGATAGTCATGTGCAGCCTCTTTTACGGTAAGCAGCCATTCCCCTGTCTTTGATGAGTACCCTTAGAATCATATGGAACAAGATATACCACGTAACCTTCACAGTGTCAGCTTGTTCTTCTGCAGTAAATTTCCTAGGACCAAAACACACAACTAAAAAGGGATACAAGCTTTCTTGGGTTAGCCTATGAGCAGCCATGTTAGTTTCTATTTCATCCAACCTTTACATTAAAAAAAAAAAAATCGCATGACAACTTAAGCAGCAAACATTAAAATGACATTAAAAGAAAAGAAGTACCACAGACAAAAATGAAATTAAGACTTTTTCTACAGAATCACTAAAATAATCATGACCATGGGAGGCCAAGAAAGGCCTTCATGAAGTGGGAGAAAAAAAACAACAAATATGTGGTAAGGTGAGCATCCACAAGCAAAGAGTTCTAAAGGACAGTGATGGTCCTCTCCTACATCCTTGCCAAGCCTACACTTCTGCAGTTGGTGGGATGTGAAGGAGATCCTCTCCCATAGATCTTAGTGAGCACAAGTGAAAAGAGATGATCATTAATCATAATCCACTTAGAGGTATTGCAGTAATAATCAGTACTTTGACTTCTAACATTGAACTTTCATGTTCTGGAAGTTTCCAGGAACTGTTTGAAGTCACACCCTGTATTTCATATTGCAGCAATCTAATCTGGATGTAAATATGGCATGTGTTACTGTGGCCAGATTTATTCCCATTTGGCGTGTTCCCAGACATACCTGCCTAAACTACTCAAATTCCTGTTCATGTTCACCACCTGGAAATGTTAGAAACAAACTGAATCCAGGAGAACCTCTAAGCTGTGGATCTGAGTTTTCAAGAACCCATCAGAGGATGATTGAACTACCACTCACAGATCAGCAAAATCACTCATCAAGATCTCCTCTGTCTTGACTGGATTAAATTTCCATTTATTTATTGAACTTCAGCACTAGTTGGTCTTGAAGGAATCAGAGAATCAGCCACAGCTTGGAATATTACATTTCAAAAGGAACTAACTCATTCATCTAATGAAACATCCAGCCATTACTTGTTACTTTCTGGATAACAGTAACTTGCGAGATTGCTTGTGACTAACAAAATTGTGCCATTGAAAAATATAAGAAGCTACTCTCCGTTCCCCCTACCTCATCGTAATTCTGAATGGCCATGCCACCCCACCTGATCTCCACTGTCTCGTGAGCAGGCCCAATGAAGCAAACTATGTAGCTGTCTCACACACACGTAGCAGTCACAGATATGCTTGGGGAGGGGATGCTCAAAAGCACTCATTCACTCAGTCTCTTTTCCTTTCCTACTTCTCTCTTCTGTACACAATTGCTCTAAACTTCATACCTGAGCCAGAAATAGCCTCTCCTTCTCTAAGCTTTCTCCCACAATTTGCACCAACACAGCCAATCCAAGTGTGTGTCCTGTGCCCTGTTTGGAACAGCCAGCCTGGTAAGGAAGTCCTTTCTTTCTCACACATATCCCTTACACTTGTCTTGACTCTCATTCTCTTTCCAATGGTGGCAGCAGTCATTTTCATTTGAGCAGAATAAGCCAGGCAGAAAAATCAGTCTAATGTTTTTTAGAAGTTTTATTTTTAATGTAATGAAGCTGAGTTCCTAGCACAGCCCATATTTTCAATGTGTCTCTCCCATGTCTTCATGTCAACGTTGCTAGTTCCTCTGCTCCTTGTTAGCCGATTATTTTTCCCCTCCTCCCCCTCCCATTACTTAGACTGAGTCACAGCACACCAATAATAAGTCCCAGGCAGAAAACTCATTATGTTACTCTGAAAAAGTAACAGAGCTGATACTTCAGAGCTCTGGAACCAGCACATTGATCACCACACTAGGTGGGAATAATAGTGTTCTAGTCCAACACATCTCAAAGGCAACACTTTGGGGAATGCTGCTCTGTGCTGTTGCAGTAGTGCACTAGAAGAAATGATTCTGTAAGATTTTCAGGCATTAGCTGTGTTAAACTGTTCCAGCAAAAACAACAAAGAGTCTCAAGGCAGAATGTTTGTAAAGAAGTGGGCTGGGTTTCTGGAAAGCATATGCCAAATAAAACTTGTTAAGCTTTAAGGTGCCACAAGGCTCTGTGTTGACTTCATGAAGGTTCTCTAAATTCAAAGAGGCAAAATTTATCAGTGACTGCAAATTGTAACAGCCAAAACTGCACCTGCCAACATTAGAGATAGTATCTCTCTGACTCAAAGACATCAGGAACAATAAAGAGATTGGATATCATCTTCTAACTTTATTTCTGAGCTTTCTGGGACTGTCTGGTTAGCCAAGGCTGGTGATGGAATCCAGACATAGAATATTAATTTGATCTGACATGAGGAGCTGATAGTGATGTTCTCATTTTTCTTCACCCTTCCTTGTGAATCTGGTAGTATAATTAGAAAATTCAGTAGAGTTTTTTCCTTTAGTCCTATGACATTATACTATGTTAATGATTAAAAATGAAATGAAGGTTCACACAGGCCAGAATCATAACCAGAATAACTCTTCTCCTGCCAAATAAACTTTTCATCTATCACTTAATTGTGAATGAATCTATTATTTTAAATCTCATAATTCTAGTTTGAATGTTCTTCTTATAGTAGATAAAGCTAGAGTAAAATACAGCTCAGCTCATTCTCATTGTTCCCAGATAGTGTTCACTGGTTAGTGTGCCATGGGGAAAGCAGCAAAGAACCTTGCGAACACCATAGACTTACATGTTTTATTTCGCTTAAACTTTAATCGACTGCAAACACTTTATCAGATACCACATGAACCAGATATCACTCAGTTCCCACCTAGTTCTCAACTAGTATTACTGAGATCCTTTATTTGTTTGAAATTAACCAGATTTTGTTCATGCCATTGGTCCTTCTAAAAAGTAGAATAAAATCTCTCTTGCCCATACACACAGGCTCACACACTCTCAACTTCAAATGACTAACTCCAGTGCATGTTGGTATGAACAGTATTGGTTTCAGTGGAATTACACCAAATATGAATTTGTTCTTATAGTCAAAAGTCTGGAGGGTATATGAATGGGGGCAGAGGGGAATGACGTACATAGCGGTTGATCTGGAGAGCAGGGCTGCAAATGGTTGTAACTACACTCCACTCCACTTTTATTAAAAATGCCATTCTAACGAGCCCTAGTGGCCTCAGTGCATAGAAAATGGCTTGCTGTGTTTTGAATGGCACAAAGTAACACCCCAGGGCCTTAAATCAGTTCAAGATGTGTTGATGGCGTCTGATCTTAGCCATAGAAGGAAAATTCAAAGCAATATAGATTTAACCTATAGACCCTCCTTCTGACTGATACTTATCAATAATGCAAGGAAAAGTGAATCCAGGAGATTTTTATACTGTTGCTTACTGTTATAGCAATGTATTCTTATAATGATTATTTTTACTATATTACATTCAATGCTGGAGTAAGGAAATGAGTTGGTCATTTTATATCCTGTTTATTGTCTTTTAGCTTTCATTTCTTGCGCATGATCTTCCAATGGTATTCTGACTTGGATCTTCCTCTTGCAGCAGAGCAACAAAGGGAAATGGAAACTATTTAGCAAAGAGAGATGGCAGCATTACACTTCACATGCAGGAAACTGTGACTAAACAGTCCCTAATCTACTGCAATGCTATAATGGCCTATTGGTGGAGGAAGGAAAATTTGGGCATTAGCAAACTAACAAAAAAAATACCATCATCACCACCATCATCATAATTATAACAATAACATAATTACAAGAGACAACACTGCTTGGAACATCTCACATTATCTGAAAATACCTCACTGATTCTTAAATTTCTTGGAATCCAAATCACTGGTAGTCCAAAAGCAACATCTGGTGGACTTTGAAACCAAAAATGTTAATAAAACTTGCTATTTATAAAATATTTTCTAAGTTAATAAAACTTGCTATTTATAAAATGTTCTAAGTATCCCAAGGATTTCATGTGCAATATCTCATTAATCCTGTAAAATAAAGATAGGAAATTCAAGACGTACAAATGCTGGTGGACTTCTCCTCTTAGGACCTCTCACCATTTGAATATGCTGGCTAGGGGTGATGGGAGTTACAATCCAATACCACATGGAGGATTGCAATTTGCCCTCTCCTAGGCAAGCCTCCATTATGGTTCCGTTTTTTAAAAAACGATGGCTCAACAACCAAGTTCATCTCTGAACCAAGATGTGTGGTAGGGTTTTCATGGGACATCGTTTTTAGCCGCACGCTCAGATCAGTCCATGCCTCTCCTCTACCCCAGTATTTATTCTTGAGCCTGGGACCAAGGATTTTTGAGTTGAGTAATTTTTACTCCACTGACTCAGCAGGGGAAAGTGGAGAGGATGGGGCAGAGTCTTGCCCTTCCTTCTAGACTCAGGCAAAAGCAAACTGCTCCCACTTCTCTCATCTTGTGTGTTCTTCCTCATTAATAACTTTTGCCATCTTGACCACACTCTGATGTTCCTTGGTTTCATACAATCTAGTTTTCCTCGTTGAAAGGCTAGAGGGTATGCATCAGCCTTTTAACTGATTTCATGTCATATGTTTTGGTTGTTTATGATCATTATCAGCAGTCTCAATGAAAAAAATCTACTACCAATTTCTTCTACTTCAATATATCAAGTAATGTCATATTTGTTAAGGGCCACTGAATGAAGTGTCTACAATAATGTAATCCAGTTCATAGACTTTGCTTTCCACTTAGCCTCCACTGATCTAAGTCTTACAGTTATTACCAGCAACTTTGCTTGAGTCAAAATTGGAAGAGTACATCTATAATGATAAAACAGTACTTATCTGTCTTTCTGTTTGCTTGCACTGTAGCTCCAAGACCATGAAACCTAGATAGCTAAAATTTGGGGTGCAACCAAGGGGTCCCCAACATTATACAGCTCCAACATATTTTGTTCTTAAAATGGGATAATTTATTTTAATTAAATGAAATCTGTCTATGACCTTGACCGCACTCTGCCCCTAAGTGACACCTAAGTCATCTGGCCAGTGGGGCAGACACTACGCCACAGATTTGCACCAGAGCCTATCTCTTCATATATAACAGTTTGGGTTGTATCCTTGCTATTTCCAGGTAAATGAGATCTCATACAACAGAGGTAGAAAAAAAATCCCTCTCAGGAAGAAAAACAGGACCCCTTGAAGCTCAATCAAAATTCCTGCAGCTGTTTTTTGGTGAGGCACCAGAGGACCACGTTACTGACTCAGGCTAGGCCTGTTGTGTCCTAGGCAGACCAGGCAGTCAATTAGCAAAGCAGCAGGTTACCCATGGAGGCAAGAGCAGGAATAGTCCAAACAAAGTTCAAGTTCCAAAGCAAACAAATCCACAAGGCAAATCCAAATTGGTGTCAAACAAGCAGAGCTCCAAAATAGTCAAGAGACCACAACACAGAGCTTCAACTACCAGAAAGATCAGTTGACAACTCTGAGAGGGATGGACCAGCTGTCCACCTTTTATCCATTAATGATGTTGCCACGGGCTTTCCCTCATAAAAGCTCGCCTGTTATTTAAAGGAGCTGAGCAGCAGAGCCTCTCTTTCTGGCATTGTCTCTCCTGCACAGTAAGAGTCTGCATTGCTTCATCTTCTGACACTTCATCTTCTGACACCTGCTCAGGCCCCTGCTGTTGGGTGTTATCTTCCGCAGAGCAAGCTTTTGGAGAAACTTCTGCCTCAGATTCAGAATCCTCCTCCTCACTCTCGGGGTCTCCAAGGCAGGGCATGACAGGGCCTGTCTGGGCTTTGCCTTGCTTCTTTCTGTATATATACATATGCACATGTTTGTGTCTGCATGTGCACATGTATCTACAAACAGGACCTAGTACCTATTAATTCAGCCTTTCTTTTTCCTCTTCCAGTATAACACAAAGCAGAAATTCTCAATTCTATTCATATATACTCATATATGAGTGGATAGATGGGTGAAGGATGATGAATAGAATAGAATCTTTATTACAGTCATAGACCAGCATAAGGAGGATGACAGAATTCTTACTGATGGATATGTAGTGGAATGAAAGGAAAAGGTTAAATGAATGTATGGTGCTTCCTGGTGGGGGGAAAAAAACAGAAAAGAAAAAAGGAATGGTGTAGTTGCTAAGTTGCCCAGTTGGCTGGGTTTTACTTGATACATGGTCCTGCTGTTAGTTGGCCTGGATCACAGCTTTCATTTTAAAAGAGACTAAAGTTACATTAGACACTTATGTCAGTTTCAGACCACTTTAATTGTCATTGTTCTGTCTTAAGCAATCTTGTAACCTGTAGTTTGTGAAGTACTTAAGAAGACACTGAAAAGAGGCTGAAAATTACATCAGTTTAATTTTGTAGTGAAAGACAGCAGAATACTTTAGGAACAGTAGTTCAGAGGAGTGGGCTTGAGTGCTGCAACAGAGAAATCCATGTTCTTCATGAAACTGCAAATCCCAGGATTCTTTAAAATTAGAATCATGGTAAATGAACTACTATGAAAGATGGCACTATATGATCAGCATATACTTTATGTCTCAATAATTTTAGAAGCTATAATAGTTGATACCTATATCCCTACTCTGCCCAACTGTTCTGCAAAAAATCAGCCTCCTATTGCCTTTCAGTGTATTTAGTCAATAAGCAAAGCCACAGGTGTAACTCACTTTACATGTTAGGACCTTAGAGATCTGAAATGATAGTGTCTCACTGATATCCACACTCTGGTGGCTGTGCTTACAGTTATAGCCCAACAGGGTAAACTTTCCAAACTCTACTTTTATCAGCATACAAAATAAACACTTTGTATTGGTTCAGTAAACTGTACAGTAATCCTGACTTATGGCAGCAAGATTGTTTCCATTTTGCAGATAGGCTTTGGCATGAGGCTGAGCACAGGTATAATCAGTCAATTTGAGATGCTTCGAGCTGGATTTGAAATGTTATGAAATGCCTTTTTCTAGGGAATCTGTTGATTATCAGCTTCTCCTTCAGCTCTTCCAGTCGCATGTGTTTTGTGATGACTAAAGGTAATAAAATGGGAGTCATGGGGTGCACCCCTGCATCATAATTCAAAGAAACTAAGAAAACACCATCTATGATGTTTCTGAGTGGGAAATTACCAATTTGCATAAATCATGTGCAGATATGGCTGCCTGTAATGAGGAGCTGAAACAGGACAACCTTAAGAGTGAGCAAAAAAAAGAGGCATATTCTTACAGCCTGGTAATGAGGGGAAGGGGAATGTTAGGACAGGAGAAGGGTAAATGAGAGTGGAGGGGAAAGAAAGTCCAGCAAGGAAGAAGAAGTTTAGGTGAAGGAGAAAAGAAGAGAGGCAGAGAAAAGGAAAGGGGGGGGGGGACTTAGTGTTTCCTAATTCAGGGGAAACAAAATACTGACTGATGAACTTCTGAAACTAAAATAATGTAGGGGTGATATGGTGGGTCCTACTGGCATCCAACTAATCTGGCTATTTTCAGTAGTCTGTATTTCAGTTAAAGAGAAGTACTAACTGGCTTTTCTGAATTTTAACTATGAGTGAACTAAGGAATTCATCCCCCAAACCCACCTCCATTTCCAGAGAGCTACAGTGAGAGATGGAGGGCTACTTCCTCTCATTGCATCATGGCTTGAGGGTGGAAGGGGGCTGATAGCATCATCTTGAAATGCCTGCCTTGACCACACCACAAACTGCCATTACTCAGAGTAGCTCCCTAGAACCAAAGATGGGTTTTGGATGACATTTACGATCAGGACAATAGTGCCATGACCGTACGTACATAACAGCTGAATACAGAGAAGTTATGGATCTGTAAATCTAAGTGTGAATTAACTGCAATACAGAATGCCAGCCATCATTTATTTATCTATTTATCTATCTATTTATTTATTTATTTCCACCTTTTTCTTAGTCTGGGGACAGCTGGCAAAAGTTAAAACAGATACAGCAAAAAGTTCATATAATACAAAACTGAAAGCATAATTTTTCAGTAGAATTAAAATCTATTGAAATCATGATAATTAAAAAAAGACCCCACCCAATAAAATCGATGGGGTGAGGGCAAAAAGAAAAAAAGAAAGAACAGTACAAGCAGTACAGTACAAGCTGAGGAGCTTATGCAGATTATGCAACAAAACCCATTGGATTCAATGAGAGTTTTTTTAGAAAAAAATTAAGGCATTTGGAAAATGATCCGGATTTGAAGTGAATTGCAACATAACAAAATTGCTGACTAAAAATATGACTTCAGAAGAGGGCTATGAACTAACTGGTTTTTCAAATTTTAAAGTGTTAAAGGGGATTAAATATTTGGAGGGTTACAGTTATGGAAAACAATAGTTTATTATTTCAAAACAACTATGAAGAAGTCTGGAAAGAAATTTAACTTAGAAAAGTGGGGAAATTTTAATTTATCCCTTTTGGGTAGAATTGCAGAAATAAAAACAAATGTTTTTCCAACGGCTTTCAAATGATCCCTATTATAAGAAACTGAATACCTTCTTTTTTACAATGGCAGAAAGAGATTTCCAGATTTGTCTGGCAGGCAAAGAAACCCAGCATAAAATGTAAAACACTGCACAATGCAAAGGAAAAGGGTACCTTGGGAGTCCCTAATGTCAGTGTTATAAGGCCTGTTGTTCTGTATGGTTGAAGGAATGGATATTGCTTAGAGAAGAGAGATTCTTGGAAATAGAAGGCCATAATTTAAGATTTGGTTGGCATGATTATTTTGGTATGATAAACTCAAGACACATGCTGAATTTAAAAACTGTATTTAAGAGGTTCTCCTACGAGTTTAGTATAAGTACTACCAGAGACTTTTTCATAAGATAATATTAGCCACATCACCACAGGAAGCCTTTTTAGGCCTTTGCCACGCAAAAGGGTCCCTGGAGCATTGCGCGACTGCGAGCAGTGGTCCACACGATGCACTTGCAATCGCGCGACGCTTCAGGACCTAGCAGGTTCTGATCATGCACTATTTCATTTTCAGCTTCGAGCCGAAAATGGTGTGTGATCACTCATCGCTCCAGGGCCCCACGCACACTTGTGAGTGCAGAGCTCCAGAGCTGCGGCGCTCACGCTTCCTGCCCCAGCACAGCCTGAGAAAATCCCAGGGTGTACTGCAGAAGGAAGAGGAGGGGCTCTCACGCTACCTGCTTGTGAGCAGGCAGCAGCTGCAGAGCTGAAGCAATGGGGACACAGGAGCCTCTCGCAAGAGGCTGCTCGCATGATCCCTGCACCCCAGCTCCACAAAAAGGTGAGTTGTGGAAAGGGCCTTAGAAAAGAATGGGTTAAACGTTGGAAATGGTTGTTTAATGATGATCTTTTGTATTTTGAACAAAAGTTTAAATCAAGACAGATTATTCTTAAGGAAGGCAAAGATCTTAACTGGTTTGCTTATATGCAACTTAAGGACAGATTTAATCAAGATAAGAGAAATGCAGCCATATAGGTTAGAGAAAATGAGTTTTATTTAGGGTTGTGTAAAGATGATGGGCGTGTAATTTCAAAAGCGTATAAAGGACTTTCGAAACTAGAGACAGAAGATCAGCCTGTAGAAGAAAACATGATAAGGTCAACCCAAAGTGTTGGGCATAATGTCCATATGGATGTATGTGAAAAAATATGGTCCAAAGACATAAAATTTACTTTGTGCAGTAATAAAAAAAAGCCTGCATAAGATGGTGTGTGTGTGTGTGTGTGCGCATGCGTATGTGTGTGTGTGTGATCTAACGAAAAAAGCTATTGTAAATGCCCCAGTGTTACCTCAAAATTTAGGTGATTCAGAGGTCTATCCACAATGTCAGTACCTCCAAGTGACAGTAGAGAATTAATTAGCTCAAAATTAGGAGGCCTGTAAGAGGAGAGTAACCTAAAAAGATTTTTCCACCAATGTTTACAGGGTCTTCCAGGGAAAAAACAGCCAGAAAGTTCAAACATAAATTAAAAATGTGTTTTATTGAAAGCGTCATACATGCACGCAAAAGATCCAAGCACTCACGAACTCACACAAGGACTAACTGAAGGAAAAGGGAGGAAGCCTATGGATAGAGGAATTTCAGGGTTTAGGTGACAATTACTGGTCCAGAGAGAAGCAAGGAAAAGTGGTGATGTTCTTAGGTAAGCATCTAAGGACAATTCTTGTCCAGAAATCTAGGCTACAGCATGGCATTCAGCAAGGTGACAGACTGTGCCAAATTGCTCAAAACTGATAGTTTTTATACCCAAAAACTACCCTGTGGGTATGGATGTGAATTGCTCTCCCAGCCAAGTGGGCAATGGGTGTTGCAACACAAACAATGAGGTCCGGACAAAAGCAGTAATGGCTGTCATAATTGCTCTGTGTTGTTGAGATGCTGGGGAGATAAAGCAGGGAAACATCCAAGTGTGAGGGAACAGGGTTAAAACAATCATGATCTGGCAATCATGTAAGGATGGGAGAGTGGTTTGCCCTGGGCAGCAATGTTTTTGGGGTGTCCTGGCCCATAGCCATGCCCCCACACACCATGCCCCCACACCCCACGCACAATGGCCATGCCCCTCAAGCTGTAGCTCTGCCCCCTCCCACTCTCCTCCCCACATTCCAAGCTCCACCACTGTGGTTTGGTGGGAACTTCCCATTTCAGCACAGAGATGTCCAGCTTTAGCATAAAAAAAAAAGCCCTCCCTAGATCCCCCGGATATGAATAATTACAGACCAGTTTCCCATCTTCCATTTTTAAGCAAGGTGATCGAGAGAGCTGTTGCCCTTCAACTCCAAGCTGTCTTGGATGAAACAGATTATCTAGATCCATTTCAAACTGGCTTCAGGGCAGGATATGGAGTCGAGACTGCCATGGTCGCCTTAGTGGATGATCTATGCCTGGGTATCGACAGGGGAAGTGTGACCCTGCTGGTACTCTTGGACCTCTCAGCGGCTTTCGATACCATAGACCATGGTATCCTTCTGGAACGCCTGAGAGGGCTGGAGATCGGGGGCACTGCACTTCAGTGGTTCCGGTCCTATCTCTCGGGTAGATACCAGATGGTGATGCTTGGGGACAGCTGCTCCTCAAAAAAGGAGCTTAAATCTGGCGTCCCTCAGGGTGCCGTCCTGTCCCCAATGCTATTTAACATCTACATGAGACCGCTGGGAGAGATCATCAGGAGGCATGGAGCAAGGTGCTATCAGTAGGCTGATGACACCCAGATATATCTCTCCATGCCTCGGATAATAGCATCGACTAAGGGTGGCATCTCGCCTCTAAATGAATGCCTTGAAGCAGTAATGGACTGGATGAGGAAAAACAGACTTAAGCTGAATCCAGATAAGACGGAGGTACTTGCTGTCAAGGGCCCTAGCCCAGGTATGGAGGTTTGTCAACCAGTTCTAGACGGGGTCACACTTCCCCTGAAAGACTGTGTCCGCAGCTTGGGGGTGCTCTTGGATTCACCGCTTCAGATGACAGCTCAAATTGATGCGGTAGCCAGGAGCGCCTGCTATCAGCTTCGGCTGATACGCCGGCTGCGCCCCTTCCTGGACTTGGAACACCTAAAAACAGTGGTACATGCGCTGGTAACTTCACGGCTTGACTTCTGCAATGCACTCTACATAGGGCTACCCATGTGCTTAGTCCGGAAACTTCAATTAATTCAGAATATGGCAGCCAGGTTGGTCACCGGAAGATCTAAAACTGACTACATAACACCTATTTTGAAGTCTTTACACTGGCTGCCTATTAGTTTCCGGGCACAGTACAAGGTGTTGGTTTTTACCTTTAAAGCCCTTCATGGCTTGGGGCCAGCCTACTTGCGGATCGCCTTCTCCCATATAATCCACCCTGCACATTAAGGTCCTCTGGGAGGAATCTACTGCAGCCAATCAGAACTAGGTTGGCTGCGGTTACCCAGAGGACCTTTTCTTCAGGTGCTCCCAAGTTATGGAATGGCCTGCCGGAGGAGACCTGGTACATTACCAGTCTTGACTGCTTTAAAAAGCAGTCAAGACTGTTCTCTTCCAACAGGCCTTCCCAGACTAGTGTTCCACTGCCTCTCATCAATTGTCCCTTTGTTTTTAATTGTTTTTAATTGTTTTGTTTTTAATTTTTAATTTTATTTTAATCTGTTTTAATAGTTAGTGTGTTAGGGGGATGGCAGGGTTGGTGGGTGGGGAGGGTGGGCTACATTTTGATGTTTTAATATATTTATATGTTCTGTAATGCCACCTCGATCCATTTGGGAGAGGCGGGATAAAAATAAATTTTTTTATTATTATTATTATTATTATTATTAGCATAAGGCTATTGTCTCCAGAGTTGCCTCATCATTTGCCTGAGAATGACTATGGTTGCTCCTAGAGGGGATGTAGGCTGACCTGCCTTGCCATCTCGCGTTTGCCATCTCAGTAATTTTCCTCCTTTCAACTTGACCTTTCCAGCTTGACCTTCCAATCACTTCAGGTTCCATTTTATATTAATGCCAAATAATGTAGTCGCAAGTAAATAATATTTGCCAATTAAACCATATCAATCTGAGGGTGGGGGCTGTAACACTAGAATCTTTCAAATGAATGTTGGGGATATCAAAATAAGGAAGGCTTCTTTTTTCATATGTGGTGGACTTGTAAGAAGGTGAAAAGTTACTTGTCTGAGATTTATATGTTGAAAGTGGAATAGCATCATAACAGTCTAGTGCAGAAATGGCCAAAGATAGCAAGGAAGTTGCCAGTCAAGCTTCTCTAGGCACAAAGTTCCAGTGCCTTGGATCAGCTATTTGGGATGATTGCATGAAACTCCCTGACTTCAGATGGTCCTATCCATGTCTTAATCATAAATGGCTTTCACTTCTTTCCCTTCGTATTCTTCTCATATCTAAACTAGATCTTATCATGTGGAGATGTACAAGTTTTTCCAATACGGACAGCCCGAACATCTCCCTGACAAAGAATATCTGAAAGATTAACTTTGAACATAATGGTGTGGAGGAAAAGAATGCAGGACACACTCGTACTCTGGGCTGTTCATATCCTGGTAGCTGTTTAATTGCCACCAAAAGAAAGGACAAAAAGGGCACAGATTTCCCTAACACCTACCACTGATCATTTATATGTGTAGATGCTAATTTGAAAACAATCAGTATAGCTTCATACAAGTATAACGTATCTTATACTGAGGAAGACTGACCAGCTGTCACACATACTGCTTCTGTCTGCAGCCTGACGCTCTTCTTGTAACTCTTTATCTTTAAAGTGATCTGCAACAGATTAGCCCTTCAGTTGGAAGAAGCCTTCAAACAGAGGATTGTCTTCAGTAAAGAAGACATAACAGTTAACTTATAGCTAACATGATTCAAACAGATGTAATTTACTGAATTTACTGAAGAATGCTAAGGAATGATGAAGTCACACATACCCCCCATGTCAAAGTAATGAGAAGATGAAGAGGTACTATCTGGTCCATCAGGTCAAGTATTACCTTTTCATTGGTAGGCATGAAGATGAAAATCTTTCCTTGTTGCTTGTTCCCAGGATCTGTTATTCAGAGAGATACCACTATGGATAAGGGCTTTCCATTTAGTTACCAGGCTAATAGCCCTTGATAAATTTCTTACTACCTATTGGACTACTCCAGAGATAGTGGACCTGTGACATTCTCAACTTAGATGACATTCACATCACCTTCATCATTTACTATATTGACAGAGACTGACAGAGTCCAACAACATCATCCTGGTCTAATCTTGTGTTCTCTCTCTTTTAGAAAAAGTAATCTAAATGAGAGTGTATGTAGCAGTAAATTCCAAACATTATGTAAATAATCTGTTCTGTAAACTGGAAGATATTGATTGGAATCCTGAAAGATGGTTGCCATTATTCTACTTAATTACTCTGTTGTTGTTTTTTAAAGCATGAGTGATATACACTCATTTTTCCAAGCAGCATTTGTAAAAGATTCACAACTGAAGCTGATCAGGGATGAAAGTTATGACATCTCAGTCTGAATTCATCTTCAGATTTTTAGTAAACAAAACCATTTCCTCCAGTATTACAGTGCTTTTGTACTATAATTGTCTGAAAATTCCTAAGCTTTGATTGCAGGAAGGAGACAATCCAATTCCAGTTAAAACAAAAGGAGGTGACAGAAACTAGATTCTTGAAATCAGTTTATATGTTGTTGCTGAGGATTTGCTTCTCTCCCCAGCCTCCATGACAGATACTTTTTTAAAAAAAGAAGTCTTTATTTCATGATGTAGCATGGAAGCCTCAAGCTACAAAAGAGTTCTTTGAATTTCTCTTAGAGTACTCTACAAAGCTTAAGGGAAGCACAATTACATGAAATCTATTAAAATACTGCTGAGAATCTGGCATTTTTCTCACACATCAACAAATCCTTTGCCCCTTTCTCTTCTGATGTCTAGCCAGAAGCACCGGTAGCAGACAGACCTTGCTGTGGTGGATTCTGATAGTTAGCGAGAATGGGTGCAATGGCAGAGTGCTAGAGGAAGAGATAAAATGGGTTGATGAAAGGCCTGTTTCCCAGCAGATACCACCCATGTCTCAGAGAATGGAGAAATAAATAATCACTTACTCTGTCACCATGAACATTACTAGTTTCCTTCCCTGCGCTGACGTATTTAACCAGATTGTGACTGTAATGCTCAATTATAGGATAATTACTGTTATTGTGTTTGTAACAATGAGTTGGTGGGAGTGAGGAGGCTAATGGAGGTAAGAAGCAGAAAGAAAGTCTAAGAATTATTGGCTATCCATCAGAAAGGCTGCCGTTGTAATGATCTATAAATCAGGAATGAAGAATCCTTGGTTCACCAGATGTTATATTTCACTCCCATCGATTTCACCAAACATGGTTAGAGGTAAGAGATCACAGGTGCTGAAGCTTCAGAAGGGCCAAAGATTCCCCAATCGTGCTCTGAATGAACAATAATTCTCCCTGTGAAAACTCTTTGATCATAGAATCATAGAAATGTAGAGTTGGAAGAGACCACAAGGGCCATCCAGTCCAACCCCCTGCCATGCAGGAAAACCCTCAAAGCACTCCCGACAAGTGGCCATCCAGCCTCCACTTAAAAACCTCCAACGAAGGAGACTCCACCACACTCTGTGGCAGCACATTCCACTGCCGGACAGCCCTGACTGTCAGGAAATTCCTCCTGAGGTTCAGGCGGAATCTCCCCTCCTCTTGATCTCTTCCCTCTTGATAAATATGCTCTGCATTTCTATGTATAGGGAAGTCCTACTAGGTAGATGCGTGTAGCATTTCTGCTTTAGTGGTCTTTAATAATATCTAAGAAGACAAACAATGCACTCTTAAGTGGTTTCAGATTCTTCCAGTCTGGGGTGGAGAGGGGTGTTTGTGAAGTTCCTACATTGTCTCGTATGTTTGAGTTTCACTGTAGCCTTTAGCAATTGCAGCAACTTTCCATTTCCCTCATGTTGTGCATAGATTTCTTTCCGGTACTTTAGGTCCTCTGGAAAATACAGAGGCAAGCAATATGCCAACTGCTAATGCATTGTAATACAGGCCAGTCTGACTAGCTTTCTGGCTTTTCATGTTTGCTGTGGCTCCTTCCCTAATTGCTCAATTGCTCTGTTCCTGTGGAGTAGACGTAGCCCTTCCTGCACTGCTGCACTGTTTGGCCACTACTTCCTGGTTATTTTATTAGGGAAGCAGATAGTAAATCTGTTTTCTTAGTTTTAAAAAGTGTGCTTCAGTGATATTTTAAAAGGTCAAGAATCCATTTGCTGTTCTCCTTGAAGTTGGATTCAAAGCAGGTGGGAATCCACTTTGTAAAAAGAATTCTGTGTTACTTTTAAGCTTGCAAAGCCATTTATAGTGTGTAATTGCATCCCTTATTATCCAAAGTAATTGTATATCCATATACACTTCCAAGCCAGTCACCCTTCCATTTGAATGTGCTATACCATTCCATTTGTTTTCTGTGGCCTAAATGTAGAATTTTACATTTGTCTCTGCTGAATTTCATTTTATTAATTTCAGCCCACTTTTCTGGTTTATCAAGGTTCTTTTGAGTTCTTATCTTCCAATGTGTTGGCTACCCCTCTCAGTTTTGTATCATATGCAGATTTTGATAAAAATTCTCTGTACCATCTAAATCATTGATAAAAATGTTGAAGAGTGTGAGCCCCAGGACAGAACCCTGTGGCACTCCACTTGAGATCCCCTTTCAGTTTAAAGCACAGCCACTGATGACAACTCTTTATACACGTTCTTCCAACCAATTATGGATCTGATGGTATTTCTATCTATTCCATGTTTAGTCAGTTTGGTAATCAAAATGTTGTGAGGGATGTTATCAAATGCTTTGCTGAAATCCAGATAAATGCCATCCACAGAATTTCCATCATCTACTAAACTAGTGACCTTTTTTAAAAAAAAAGTTATAAGCTTACTTTGGCAAGATTTGTTCTTGACAAACCCATGCTAGCTCCTACTAATCACTGCATTTTCATCAGGCTACTTGCAAATAGACTCCTGTATATTCCATTGCAATATTTTTCCTGGCACAGATATCCATTAACTGTCTCTGGGCAGATTTAGCACCATTGCGTCCTCATTGTCCTTCCTCTGCCATCCAGCTGGAGAAGAAGATCAGTAGAAATCTACACACTGAAAATTCCAACTCATCTAGGGTTCTTAGTCATGGGATAAACCCAAGCAGATAGATCAGAGTCTACTTTCCAGGCATAAAACATTAACACAGGGTTGGCAAAGGATACAACCAACACAGACACAAGCCCAGCAGGCCTGGTCTTACTATCCCATGCCATTACTGACATGATTTTCAACAAATGAACAGAGCTTTTCTGCAGCTAACAAGAGACAGAAATGGGATTTCTCTTGCCCTGTTGGTATTCCTGACTGGGAACCCCATTGGCAGGATTGGAGGAATCCCAGTGTTATCTCTAGTTTCAGGCACAAATCTCTATTCTGTGTTCCTCCTAGAAATGCAAGTTGCATGGGAGAGGGGGTGGATCTCAAAGCAAAGATAACAGTGGAATTCCCTAAAATGCAGCATGCCTTCTCAAATGGAAAAATGAGATGCATGTGGTGGGATCTCCTCAGTCTTGAGGGATAGAGAATTAGGGAAAGGTAGAGCTTCAGGGAAAGAGTCGTGGTGGTATATTGGTTTGAATGTTGGACTATGATTCTCTTGGCCATGAAAACCCATGATTCCCTGCTTGGCAATGGAAACCCACTGGGTAACCTTGGGCATGTCACACACTCTCAGTCCCAGAAAACCGTGTGATAGCTTTGCCTGAAGCTCATCATAAGTCAGAAATGATTTGAAGGCACATAATAACAAGAGCTTCGGAGAAGGGCATCTGTTAGGGCATTGTCCAAATTTGGATGTTTAATGAGATGCATTAAGCCCAAGGACTGGATGTTCGATTTCCCTGGTTTAGGTACACTCAGACTAATGTGGCCAGCTTCCTCTAGCAATATAACTGGTTTGAGACATGAAGTACTATGGTGAAAAACCAGTCTCTTTCTATATTATTTAGACCTTTATTTAGAAGAATGTCCCAGAACAGAGGAGCAGAACTAATTTCTGATCATGGAAAATAGAACTGAAATTGGATCACTCTTAAGAATGGTTGTTAATTTTTGTGATGTCCAAAAAACTGAAATAATTTGATTTTTTTGGAGGCGGATAATACATACATGGAAAACAAGGTAGATTTTATATCTCCTTTATGAGCTAGCTTTCCTCATAAATCTTTTCAAAGTTTCATTTAGTACAAAATATTGTGATCCACTTTTCAATGAGGATAGTCAAAAGAGTATCAGTTCTGCAGCACCTTCCTTTGCCATCCTTCAATGCCAAAAATTGGCTTTGGGTTTTGACACAGGAATTCAACATTTGCCTCTTTTTATTTCTTAGCACCATGAAGATTATCCAAGTAAACTGCACCACCACTATCACATCCTGAAATACTGATTTCTATTGTTTTAAGCTGGTTATAAATTGTCTAGTGCTGTCAAAACATGACTGCTACATGTCAGACTTCAACAACTGATGAATGGTAGCTGTCAAATGTTCACAGATACAGGTCAGAAAGAATTTAATTGCTACTACTGCCCACTTTACTTCTACTGCAGTATCTTTCAATGCAAAATGAATGTGCTGAATTCACCAAAATGTTTGCCTGTTCAATGAATATTTGTCTTTCAGATTTGCAGTGGATATCTCAAGAAAAGGTGTTGTTGCTGTTGCTGTTTTCAAAATACATGTATTTCATCTCTAATGTCTGGCAGAAACAACATCAAAAAATTTCTTATATTCAGATGTTTCTCTCACAGGAAAAAGCTGGAAGAGGCAAAAAAATGGATTTCTTTGGTAGATCCAGCTGTGGGTTTGCTCCATGTGAAAAAGGATCAAGGAAAAAGGGAGGTGCCTCCATTGGCTTAGTCCCCATTGTTGCTAAATGGCCCATTGGATCCACCTCCTATTGCCATGTACAGGGCGAAAGATGTATGAAGACATGAAGACAGAGCTGTCTCAAAGCATTTTGCTGCCTGAGGCAAAAATCAAGATGACGCATCTCTAAGACCATATACAAAGGCTGGGCAGACTGGCAATTCAAATCTTATTTCATTACTGAAAGCATCTTCTGTTGAGTCTGAGATCAGCACAGAATAGGACTTGTAGCATATACAGTTTGTTCCATTTTGTTCTCTTCAACATTTGCTGCCAGAGGTAGTTGCCTCTCTCTGAAATTAGTGTGTTTTTCTTCCAACAGCAAGATTTCTTTAGAGATTTCTGCTTTAGAAATCCACCTTGCTGATGTGCTTGCCTTCCAATGACCAATGGCAAATTGAAGCAACCTAAATGCAAAATAGGACAAGCACACATCTTTCTCTACTTGGGGAAATCAACAAAGGGGGAATACAGTTTGACTCTCAGATCTAAAAGAATTTTCTTACCAAGAGTTAGGCTATATTGACCTTAATTTCTATGGGCAATGCTTTCACTACGCTAGTAAAATGACTTGGGTCATCTTCATAGCACATTTTTGGAGCAGAGCAGCCTGACTATTAGACATAGTGGGCCAGCTGCCTCAGGCAGCAGTTTGGAGGCACCATGAGAGGGTACCAAATTACAACTATTGAATTTATTCTTCATGTATTTCTATTGCTGTGAGGAGGAGTGGCTCTTACTGAATTTTTTTCCCAGAATACAGTAGGTACTCCATATAAATGACCTCAGAATCTGCAAATTTAAGCAATCATGGAGCACTATACCTAAAATGGCTGAAGTATATGCGGA
Source organism: Iguana delicatissima (assembly GCA_948472985.1). Taxonomy (NCBI): domain Eukaryota; kingdom Metazoa; phylum Chordata; class Lepidosauria; order Squamata; family Iguanidae; genus Iguana; species Iguana delicatissima. The sequence continues at coordinate 319,213 of CAOKZL010001205.1, read as the reverse complement.
TGCACTGAAGCATCCACTTGGATGTCACTGCCATTTAATAACATGGAATGCGAGCACTCACGATTTTTCCTATTTGCAAGGTGTTCTGGAATGGAACCCTCCCCATATATGGAGAGTCCATTGCAATTTGACTGCTGCTGATTACTACTGTGCAGTGGGGAAGAGGAGGAGGAGGAGGAGGAAGAGGAGGAGGAGGAGGGATGGTGTCATTTGCTGCTGTGTGTGGTTTGCATCCCGCCCACCATCTTTGTGAACTATAGATTTGGTTGAATAAGAATATTGTTAGACACATTGTAGAAATACTTCATTCAAATGTCCTCAATTGAGATAGCACCATGACGAATAAATAGGTTTGAAACTGCTTTAAATGTTTAATGTAGATAGGCCCTCCATCTGGACCTATTTCCTCCATTCTAATGCACGTTTGAGAAGTGTAGTCAAAACAAAGATAAGCCAGTGGTGAGTTGCTACCAGTCGCAACAGAGAATTCTGCAGAAACTAATCCAAGCTGGCCTGGTGAGCTGTTGCCTGCCAATGTTTTGGCTGAGTGTATTTTTTTTCCCTGAGTTCCTTTCGTGTCACTTTAAATCAGATGATTCATAATGGTAACATGCTGTATTGGTTATCCAGTAATGCAGCCTAATAAAAGCATGCTTACAACCATTTTCCTTTTAAGAACTTAGAAGAATTTGTTCCTCCCAGAATCAAACCTGTGTTCTTAATAAAGGAAGATTGAATAAAACAAGCCCTGGGAAGCAAGAGGACTAATTTAACAGCTCGCTGATGAAAATCTGCGGCTAGCTTCTCCTCCTCCATGCCCCCCCTCACCTACACCATTCTCCTCCACCCTTGCCAAATGTAACTCAGTGCTTGAGAACAGCTGGCTTAACACAGAGAGTTCTGAATACAAAATTAATTTATTTTTAACTCTTCCTTTCTTAATCCCTGTCCTAGCTTGAAGACATTTAAAGATGTCTAGGAACAGGAGCACTCTGATGCAATGTAATAACAGGCTCGTTAATATTCTGTAATTTCTGAAGTATAGCTTTGGTAGTGGATTACCAGTTGCACCGAGTAGTACAAGACAGGCTGCCTGAACTGAAAATTTTAAAGATCTGTTTTGTGGCAGAGAAGAATCCTTTAAATCAAGGTCAAACCCAAGTTGGAACAGGTTCCTATAAAGAAAAGCAAACATTTTGAAATTTTTCACAGGAAAATCTTCAGAATCAGCCTTTTGGTGGAGCTTACCCTCTGGAGAGTATGTTGAGGGCATCAGCCCTAGTTTGCAGAAACAAAGGTTCAGCAGCTCATGATTAAAGAAGATGGTAGAAGTTTTTAGCCTTATGCATTGTTTCAAGTAGTCTTCCCCACCAGATGCAATGGACCACAATTCCCATCAACTCTTCCCTGTAAGGACAATATCTATTAATTTTACAGCCCAGTCCCCACTATACTAAAGGTTCACTGAGATCTATTTCAACCAGGAATCAAGTATGCCTCTGGCTAGATATAACATGTCTTCTCATTGTCCCTCTCCCCTCACAAGTACATTTGATGGGCCTTCACAGTGGCTGCTTGTAAGTTCTGGAATTCCTTTCTGAAAGGTATTAGACTCGTCCCCTCATTTGCATCCTTCTAGTGGCAGGTGGACTCATTTTTGTTTCAACAGGCCTTTGGGAACTGTCCACTTATGGGGAAAGGGCTTTTAAAAATTTGCTGCCTTTTCTGTATTTGTTGATTTTTAATGAATGTACTTTAAATTAGGGATGGGCCAACCGAATCCCTGAATCCTTGGCAAGGATTTGAGATTCGCGAATCCGAATCCCTGGGCTAAAATAAGCAAACCAAATCTTTCGAATCCACCAGCCAAATAGTTCATTGGAGACCGGGACACCTGAAAACCTGGGAGACTGGGATGCCTGAAAACCTGGGACATAGATACACAAGGGAAGATGGCAAGTAGGTGAATTTTTCCCTTGGAGTAATAAAGGCCTTTGCTAACAATTTCAGAAATTACATCTGGGGTTGTATTCTAATATATTTAAATTGAACATTTAATATTTAAGTTCAGCACTATTTTCTGTGCTGAAAATCAATGGCATGTATCAATGCTGGGGTCAGTGGGCCGGATGCCTATCAGAAGTAATGGAACAGAGGGCAAGGTCACACAGTCTCATCCAATGATTGCCACATGTAGGCCAGTGTACCTCCTTCCACAAGACCAGTGCCTGGTTGTAAACCCATGGCTACAATAGGATGAGAAGTGAAATGTCTTTCATGGTTTCTCATGAGCCACGTGACAAACTACATGTAGCAGAAAGGAGAAATTGTTTCTAAAAATTGGTGCCTCTGGGGCCCACCAAAGGCCCGATTGGCTAGAAGGTACAGTCTTCCAAAGATTTCAAGGACAACTGAAAGATTCCTTTCCATAGCTCCCTCGCAAAGCTTTTTCATACACAGTTCTGGGGTTTGTAGTTTTACAAGGTGTCACAGCCTTCTCTGCCAAAGTGTGCTGGTGCATCATCAAACTACAAACCCCAGGATGCCATAAGGAGCTGTGAAAAGAAAATCCAGTTTTAACCTGGATTATCTCTGTATTGTACTGTTTACAGAGGCAGGAAAATGTGGGATCAATCCACATTTTCCTACCTGTGTAGAAAGTGCCTTCATGTCATTTTCAATCTGGTGAAATCCTGAGGCAAAAGTATGATAATTGTCCTGGCCAGATTTCTTCAGAAGGAGGTTTGCTTTTGCATATGCTTTTGCTAATGCTGAGAGAGTGTGTCTTGCCCAAGATTATCCTTTCTTCCCTTGCTTTTTAAACCCTTTTTTAAAAAGGATTTGAAAGATTTAAGATTTGTGGATTCCCAGAACCTTCCAGGAATTCAGATTCAGATTCAGGAAATTCTGGATTCGTCCCATCCCTACTCTAAATAACCTTTAATTTTGTTGATAATTTAAATATATTGCAACTTTAGAAATATGAAATTTTGTCTATATCTATTTTAATTTTTGTAATTTTTTTGTAATTTTGTAATTTTGCCTTACAAAAATTATGGGAAAAAGATGGGATTACAATGATCACTTGTACTTTTAAGGCATGATCCAGTGACCAAAGTTCAGCACTTCTATTCATTAGAAGTCATTCTAATGTTGGCACTGGGTCTTATGAACATATTACACTGGTACTCCACTAGCTTATCCAGCTCCTTCCATCCCATTTGTTTCTGGGCTCAACTCATAGTGCTGGTCTTTACCTCTGAATCCATCCATCACCTGCTTCCAGGGTGCCTGAAGGACCAACTGTCCACCTTAGGAATCTGCTCTGAGCCCAATATCATTCTATTTCAACTTTGGTTCCAAATAAAGGTCAAGATCTAAAGTTTGGTGGATCTAAACATGATCATTTTTGTCTTTGTCAGGCTTGGATAAAATCTACAGGCACAAAAGGCCATTCTGCCTTTAATTTTTGATTTTTAAAAATGGAGTTGCTAATCACTTCTTTAAAAATTAGTGTCAGCATGGTAAGAGGCTTGAAGGTGTTGTTGCTTGACTGAGGGAATCAAGATTGTCATTTTTCAGAGTAATTAGCTTCAGGTATTTTTTGTGTGTGTATGTGCCTGTGCATGAGTGCATGTGCAAAAGCAGCATTTCCATTTAGAGTATAGCCCAAAACAAATATGCTTATACCCATAAGTTCCTTAAAGACCGTTATTCCAAAAATGACAGATACTATAGAGATGACCTGAAGAAGCAACCCTAAAAGGTTTTCAAATGATAGCCGCAATGGTTCAATGTGGTAATTCTAAAAGGTTTTTTGAGTGGAGTGGATTTACATCATTTATGTTTTTGTTGGTAGCTTGTATGAGAATGGCACATGTTGTACTGGTGCCTCCAGGCAAGAAAGCTGCAAAGTTTCAGAAGGACAGGTATAGGCTTTCACAGTTCTAGCTCCTGAAAACCAATTTTAAGCCTCTCAAAATAGTGAACAATGATGGTATTGGAAGATGAGCCATCTAATGAGCTCTTCCTGGCCCCTTCTAAATCCAATAACTAGAAAAGCATGCATAAATTATGTCCAGAATTAGAAAATGGAGCTGTTAGTCCATCCCATTCCGTTCCACTTCTCCACTCTGGACATTTTCACAGAAACCAAGCTAAAGGACATGCTATCACCCACTAGCAGCCTTTTCAAATCCTGACTCCTTCAAATGGCTTCAGCCGCAGTCCAGCCTGGGTTTTGGTAGCTTCAGTAGGAAGTTCATTTTGTCTCTGTTGATAGCAAAACTGATCTGAAGCACCCTCATTTGTTGCAAGATTTTGACTGTTTCCATCCACAACTCATGCAGGTTTAGAGGCCAGTTTGTGTGTTCCCTTTCTAGCCAAGGTACAGCAATACATGAAAAACTTCAGTGGTGGTCCATGGGATCTGAAATGCTTTGTTCTCATATCTTTTGAAAGTCAAGAGAAGGAGGAGGAGGAGGGGAAGATTGTTATTGTTATTTTCCAAACATTTTAAGTGTTTGGTGATCTATTTTACTGTAATGCTTAAAATATTTTACTGTACATTACATTACCTGGATTAATGTACTTGAAGGCTTGGATATAAATCTACCCATTATAATAAACAATTCAACCATTTTTTGAGGCTGAATTATTTCACTAGGAGAGTTAAGCCTACTGTTAAGGTTTCAGTCCTAAGCACATTTTCTTAGAATGATTTTTTAAACAGCAACATTATGCCACTGTAGAGAGAAGCAATTATCCTGCATGTTACAGAACTGAAGAAATCTTTACAGTCCATGGGAGCAGCCTTTGCCTTTTACTGCGATCCAAAAGGCGGATTACTATTGGCTTCTAAGAGCATGACAATTAGTTGGGTCATGTTGGATTACTAAGCAAAGCAGAATAAATATGTCCAGAGGACGATGCCTCTTCAAATACTGCTAGTAATGCTTTAAGCCCTCCAGCACAGGTGTAACCTTCAGTGGAGGTTTTCTTTTAATAAGCATCAAAGCCAATAAGGGACTTAGTGTCCTCATATTTCATCCTTTCATCATAGGAATCAATCACCTATACTTGGTTGCAGTTCATCTGCTATGATCACCCAGTGTGACTATCTTCATCATTATAATAGGGTTGAAATAAACTTCATATTAGACATGTTATAAGACAATAAGACCGCAAGAAAATGTAGGGCTACATCTAAATGTTAGTTCAATTAGATTTAAAGTAGATCTATTGAGTAACTGGGACTTGTTGAGTCAACATTTATGCAAGTCCCGTTGATCCAACAGGTGTATTCTGGAGACTAACAATTAGATTTCACTCATACTGCTCTACTATAAGATAATTTTGTATGGATGCCTGAGCATGAAGCATGGGCCTGTCTTCATCTTCAAGCTGAATTGCTTTAAAATTTTGTTATATTTAAAAACATGTTGGCTTTTTCTACTGCTACACAATGAGAGAAAAGAATGGATCCACTTGCAAGGAGACTGCAAACATTCCCAGGCTGGACTCTATGTGGAATGTATTGCTCAGTTGTAGGGATTTTACCAAAGCTCAGCCCTCCATAAGCATGCCAGGAATGAAAAAAAGGCCAGAGTAAATAACACACCTTTCTTAACTTTTATCAAACTCAGACTTGCTTCTTTATCTGGGATATAACATCAGGACAATTAAAAACACATAAGCAAAAGTAAACAAAATGTGATGGGATTTTATTATGCAGCCAGATTTGGCTGGGTGGTAATATAACAAAGCAAGGTTAGGGCACAGAATATTGCTTTCACTCTGAATAAGCTTCTTTAAAAAAAAATGTGCCATCAATCAGATTTGAGTATGCTAATTTATGAAGCCAAATAAGAGATAGGCACTGTGTCATTCTGAATAGATGGATATTTTGGCTCTGCTTTCCAGCTCTCCTAATTTTCATAACAAATGATATGCTTTCCAAGAGAAGAGGGAAATTTTTGGCCTCCCTTTCCCCCCAGCATCATTGATCATGCTCTTTATATCAGAGCAAAGCACACTTCATGTTCCTTCTATTCTGTATTTATATGATTTCTTAGACAAATCAATTCAGATGTTCCATTGCCTAGTTCTGCTGTACAATTGTATACCTTATCCACACACACAAGATGTGGCAATCATTTTCATGTAAATTGAAAACAAGAGACTTCCCCTTGAAAATTTCTAGTTTGATCAGGGAGCTTACTAGGCCTGAAACCCACAGTGCTTCTCTTGGTGGTAGATCTATTTCCCAAGGTCCTGAAGATCCCATGGTGCAAGTGGAAGATCATTGTTCTTTTTCCTTACTGTGTGATTTTCAAGAAGGACTTTATAAAGGGAGGAAAAGGCTGACCCACTGCCAACATTGTGGACCCCCTCAGACACATGGCAATGAAACTTCAGTTGCCAATAGGAGGTAACTTTCTAAGCTTCATTGTCATGTTGGAGGGGTCAAGTTTGAGAGGGAAGAATTTATTGCCTTAGTGGCTGAACATTTGGACCAGTTGTCTGTGAGTGTAAGCAGAGGAAAATGATTCTGGTGTATTTAATGGAAAGGACTGGATCTCAGAATATGAGGTTGTGTAGTTAGCACTATAAGAAGAGTTGAATGCTAACAAGACAGCTAATAGAATCCACTCTTTCCTGGGCACAAAGGAAGTGAAGCAGAAGAAGGACATGTGGATGGATGTTCTACTCTCTTACTATGTGTAGGAATATCCACCAAGGTAGTCATTTGGAAAAGCAGAAGCAGGTCCATATTTATATACCACTAAAAAAAAAAATGTGTGTAGGTGCTTGTGTGTATCACAGGGGGAAAAAATCCAGGTATTCTCCCAGCAACTACGTGTGCTTAGAATCTTCTTGGTAACATATATTGCCATAACCCCCAGTTATGCCTATGCATGCCTGGGAGGTACTGTGGAAAAATCTATCCTGTAACTCCTGGTGCAATGTCCTTTGTTCCAAGTGTCCAATAGCAGCCAAGAGGCTCACAGACATAGCCCCATCCTTCCAGCTACTGATCAGATAAAGACTATTGATCTCTCTGGCCATGGCCAGCTGCCCATACATGTTCTGCTTGCCCTCACTCACTTGGAAAGAAGCAGAAGTTTTGCACTGGGAGCAGATGACACAATAATTTTCTTTTTGTGCAATAATGTAATTCCTATGAATATTATTCATTTTCATGAATATTTAATAATTAAATATTATTCATTGTACTCATTGTATATGATTAAGTGTTATTCGTTGTACTGATTATACGCACACAGAGACATATATGTACACACATTCATTATAAATACGCACACACACACACACATCTGTGTGTGTAAACATAAAGTTAGCCCTCTATTTTCTTGTGGATTAGGGGCACAAGACCTCTGTGAAGGTGAAAAAACTGCAAATTAAAAAATCACAAATGCTATTTTTAAAAAACCTGAGAACATTTCTCTAGGAATCTCTAGGTCATGAGTTTATTTTATTCATTAAAAACATTCTTACTGTATTTCCCCTACCATGGAAAACATACATTCTCTCTCGGTTCTCCAGCATACTAGGTCCTCCAGCACAACTCTATAGTCTATTCTGCCAGAAGATGACCATAGAATTGTGCTGGAGGACCTGGATATTCATAGAGAAGTGTTCTCTGGGAACAAAAAGCATAGTATTCACAAAGTTTATTTTTATCTGTGGTTTTACCACTTGTGTGGAGGTCTTGCACCCCTAATTCTTGTGAAAATGGAGGGCTGACAGTATATTATTAATGTGTTGGTCTTTAATTAATGGGGAACTGGTAATGTTAATAGGGAACACATATGAATTACTTTAAAGAATAACATTCCAAGCTCAGGCTTCAATCCAACATCCCCTCAGCCCAATGTGTAAATATCTGCATGTAGATATATACCACAGCCGCAACCCCCATACAGAATAGCAACATTGTGTAACACATGACAATGATCGGGCACAATTTCACAATACATGATGCATAATCACAACGCAAACTATAGGAAACACAACTACAGTGCACAACTTGCAAAGACAAGGCACAGATGAACATGTTGTCTATGGAACTCCACTTCTGCTGTTGTCAGTGGAATATATCCATTGCTCAATGGTGACTTTTTGTCTCTGTATAACTAGTGTGGACGTCATGTGTTTATATGTCCCTGAATGAATTCTGGCCTCAATGTGCTACATTACCTGCATTTCTCAGTAATTCCACTAGGGCATTATTTATGGACCATGACATGTGAAAGTAGCCTCGGCCAACTGCCTCCCCCAAAAGAAACAGTGATCAAATCAGCCCATTTATCAAATAGGTCTGAAACCATTTCAGAAGCAAGCATGGAAAGAAAATGGTTACCCCACCTGTAAATGCATTGAGTTCCCTGATCCTCACAGTGTTTTGCAATTGTGCTTGGCCTGTAATTTTCAGGCACTTTTGGAAATGACGATGAATCACAACAGTTCAAGATCTCAGAAGAAAGAGGAAAACAGAGAGAGCCCACAGCCGTGTTCCTTTCTTAGTTAAATATATGTTTGCAGTGTGGCATGAAGTGCTGGGTTTAATGAGCGGCTGCAATTTACTTATCTTTTAAATGGATCATTTTAAATACAGGTTGGAGAAGGCTCTTTCCCAAACTGCCCATTAGATGTGAAGTACAAAGCAAATAGATTGTATCTGGGAAAGGATTCTTATCTTATGACCCTAATATACTAACTGCTGGGAGGCAAAGTGGCTTGATAAAAGGTTCTTAGCGGTACTCTTGTTGCACAGAAATATACAAAACAACTCCTTTTCTTTTTGTGTTCAGTCCATTGATGTAAAGATCTTTCAGAATGGTGCCATTTCAATACTGCGTTTCTTCTTAAAAGAAAATGGAACAAATCAAACTAATGTTGTATGAATAGAAACAGTAAAATAAACAAGGAAATAACTTTTTCTTTCAATTTGGGCACTACTACTAAGGCAGCCTTCTCTAGCTTGTGCTTTCCACAAATTTTGGTCTACAACTTCAAACAAGCCTGACTATTGTTCATGGGAGTCAGGACCAGCCCAGGACTACCTGAGACAAAGAACAAGATCGTTTCCTCCCATTGTATACAAAAATTATTTATTTATACAATTTATACCCCACCTTTCTCCCAACATGAGATCCAGTGAGACTGGTGGTTAGGTCTGTCTTCAACACACACATTTTCCATTATATCTGAAGGCAATGGGCTAGTTTGGGGGGCATACAGCTTTTTCCTCCAATTCCTTGCTGCTGCCTTCCAGCATCAGACACCCGTGGGACTGCCTCACTCTGCCAAAAGGCGAGGCTGGCCCTGCTGGAGCTGATGTGAGTTTCAGCAAAAACATATGGAAGGCACTGAGTGATCGCAGGGTAAACTTTAACCTTCTTGGATTTAAAACAAACAAACAAACAAACAAGGCCAGGACAACTCAGCAAACAAAAGCAGCAGACTAGGATATCACAGGACAAGGAGACAGACTGACTTGAGACTGACATGTTTTTCCTGAGGGTATTGCTCACTGGCCTTAGGTGGACTTGCATCTCGGGTGATGCACATAGGACTGCTGTCTTCAGAAACCTGGTATACTGGCTTAGCTTTGCAGATAGTGCCTGGGAGAAATGCCAAAAGAGAGAAGACTAAAGATGAAGAGAATGTACTTTTGAGGCTTTGTATACGTAGATCAACCAGTTCAAGGATCATGGAAGTTGTAGTCCAACAGATCTGGCGAAGACATTAAGCTGGGAGTCACACTAGCATAGATCACTACGATGCAAGGAACCGCTCTGTTATTTCCACTGCTCTGCTTTTCTCATAAAGGTATAGTTGTGACAGAACCCCCACTCCAAGCTGGCAAAGCAGATCCATCCCTTAGGCTCCTGTGACTCACTTTGCCCTTTTGTCCTAGAGATCTCTCCCTGGATCTGGTATGCATGTCTCAAATGGATCACTAGTATGGGCAAGTGGCTTTGCTGATCAGTGAGTTCTCTGTGGTAAACATGATCAATCTGCTTATCAATTCTTCAATGGAACAGTCAGACTCAGTTGTGGAAAATAAACAAGTGAAGATTTATTATGTAACGAGAGTATTTACCCAGCATTGCCCAGAGTTTTTATTTTCCTCTTAAGAACTCACCAAACTGTCTTCTCCATTTCCTGTAACTTTGCTCCATATTTCCCAACGCAATCTGTATTCAGACTTATTTACATACATGGTTTGGGTTGCTGAGGGAGTACATGTCCTTCTCCTTGCTGCTAGGCCTTGTGTCCATAGCTACCAGCCTATTTCTGTACTGCAAATTTTACCCATATTCCCCAATCCAGTCTTTATTCAGAGTTGTTAGCATTCAGAGGTTGGTTTCCTGCAGGAATACACTGTCCTCCTCCTTGCTGCTAGGCATCGTCTCCATAGCAACTGGCCTATTCCAATACCTAAAACTTATCCCCATAGTCCCCAATCCAATCTGTGTTGTCTGATGATGCTGATGTACTGGCTTTTTTTTTGCTCTTTTTGTTGATTTTGTGCAATGGCTTTATGTTTTTCTGGAAGCATTTTTTGTCTTGGATTTCAACTTTAAGATTCCTCACATATGGAACCCATACAATGTAATGTATGAGGTGAGAAGACCTTGCAACTATGGACATTTCTGCACTACACCGTTATAATGCTATTATTCCACTTTCAACATCCTATGGAATTCTGGGGTTTATAGTTTACTGAGGCCAAAGAACTCTCTGGCTGAGAATTCTTAAATGCCCCTCCTTAAGCTACAAACCCCAGGATTCCATAGGATGTTGAAAATGGAATAATAGCACTATGACAGTGTAGTGTGGAAATGGTCTATGTTGTGTATGTCACTTTAATTTTTCTCACATATGCCTCCCAAATGTTTTCTGGCATCCTTATTGATGGTAGGCCTCATCTCCCTAGCAACCAGCCTGTAGTTCAAGAGCTGAGAATTCTAAAGGCCCCTTCCTAAGCTGCCAGCCCCAAGATTCCATAGAACCTTCACAGCCAGCCAATCATATGAGGTCTTCTCACCTCACACAGACGATCATATGAGGTCTTCGCCTGCCTGACAAACAGACAAACTCACAAACAGATAAACTTTGATTTTTATGTAGTAGATAAAACAAGAAAACCCTCAATTCTTTCTTCATTCACGGCTCCCAAAAACCCTATCCAGATCTTTCCCTGTTCCTGACTGCCCTAACTCCATTATTTCTTTTCCCTATCTGACCCCTGTCTCTCCCTTTAGCAGACAAGCCTATATAGCATCTAAAAGTTTTTCCAGATGTGTTTGAGAAATTCAATATTCTCTGCCTAAGAAAAAAGCTGGTAGTCTCACACAGGACAGAGATAGCCTGTATCTCAAGGGAAGTTACTTTGCTGTTGCAAATGAAACTGAAATTTTATTACCTGGTTTTTTACTGAGCTTTGCCCCCACATGGCCAAGAAGAAGAGCAACCCTTGCCTATGTTGACATCCCTCCAGACCATCTTAACTGACAACAGAAGTAACATCTGAGACAAAATGTAGGCCTGTAGTTCTAACATCATAACTTTCCTTCTCTTATATGATTTTTAACATCTTTGCCTGAGGGAGAAGCCAACGTAGCTTCAAAAGCTTGCATGATGTGTTTTGTGCTTTTTAATTGGCCCAATAAAGATATCACTATTTTGAGGGTTTTGGATTTTTGGGTGTTTTGCAGGATGGCCCATACAGGTACCCCAAATATGCAAACCTCCAGTTTGTATCCTTTCCTCCACAGGCCCCACTTCACAGCGTTCCTAAGCTGTGATTGGCTGGCTGTAGCCCAACCTCTCTCTTCACAGCAGTCTTGAGACTGGTTCAGGTCAGGCACCAGTTAAAGAACAAGATCATGAGATGATGTTAAGCTACCATGATGTTACCCAGAAATGGGAAAGGAGATATAAAGAGAAGCAGTTAGCACGATGTTAAAGCCACAAAGGCTCAAGGGACAAAGCAAGATGTTTTAGTGTGTGAGATAAAGGAGAAGATGGTACCTTTCTCCCTAGTCCACATAACTGAGGAGTGACACTGATACGATCCTTGGTGACAAGACAGCAATCTCCCCTAACGCTGAAGGTACCTAGCCAGCTTGGGGGACACAGATCTGGTTGAGCATGATGCCCATAGCTCTGTCCTCTCATACATCCACATCACTCCCCCAAAGCAGCAGTCTCATTCTGCCTAATAGTACTCTAGCTCCATAAGGTGCATTTAGAGAAATGGCTCTGAGTGTTGCTGGTCAAAAGACATGGTGCATCTATGCCATCTTTTCTTCCTTAACAGGTTTTCTGTGGCAACATTTTAAAAAAAGGCAGAGGAAGCAGTAAGAAACTATGGAATCATAACAAAGGGGAGGGAAAACAGATATCTGGACTTCTTTTAAAATACTGTGACTAAGACTGAACAATTGCATAGTAAAAGCTGCATTTTGCAGCTACCAAAGTCTGCAGTTTAGTCTAAGATATAATCCTGGGGGAGAGTTGAAGCCCTATCAGCATTAGCTTCTCCTTGGTGCTAACAGGTTTCAGGTTGCACCAGGGCTGCTCAGACAAAATAATGGTAGCTTCCTCCATTTGAAAGAGTGGGAAGGAGGGAGGAGGTCTAGCTGTAAGCTCCATCCATTCCCAGATCTAAGTAAAACACATAGGTTCCTTGTGAGTCAAAGATTTAAAAGAGAGAAAGAGAGAGAAATAAGGTAGCCTTTTATATTAGTGAAACTGAAGATGGTGCACTATATGAGATAAATTTGATAGTACCTAATGGTTGGAAGATGTGATTCTCCCACTCCTGCTCTGAACCCAACATCCCAGCTTCTGGTGAGAGAAAATCACCTCTCTTCAGTTTTAGGATCCTTCTCTAGGATGGCTACATTTGATATAACACACTAAGCAGAAAAAAAAGCACAGATCGCTGGGCTGGTCCATGAACTTTCTTTACTAAAAATTTACTGTAGGCAATACTTATGGCATCATCTACAGACAAGGGGGGAGATATGGGAACATTCATAATATGGCTGCTAGAACATCCCCTGGGAGAGAGATGGGCAATTAAAGTGGATCCAGGCCAATTTTCTGCTCCTAAGGCCCTTTAAAGGCTGCCCAATCTGCCAAAAATTACCCAAAAATATAAAAACAAAACTATAAGTAGGCCCAAGTCCACTTCTAGTTTGAAAAACAGGAATTTGTTTTTGTTAAAATGTGCACGGGGGACTTGATACCTATTTAAAAGTTAATTCCCACTCCTGGAAGCTTCCACAAGATTGTTTTGTTGGGGAAACCACAGAAAAGTCACTCTGGGTAGTCCAGAGGATCAGGGCTACAAAAACAGCCTTGGAGGACCACACATCACCCACCCCTGCCTCTAGAGAGCTCTCAGAGGAAAGCTATTTGAGATTGGATACTAAAGTGTCCTCCTGGATTGGTGAAGGGATGTCCATAAAGCCATAAGGCAGCAATAAGGGAACCGTCAGAGAAAATATTTGCAGCAAAATTGGCAGTCAGATCAACAATATCAATAAAAATTTCAGAAATTAGTAGGTTTTGGGGAGGTGCAGACAGCCCCTTGTAGGTTGTGTACCCTTGTCTAGACTGTACTACAGGGACTAATGTTAAGGATGTTGCTGGGGGAGGGCAAAATGACAGCATTGCTGCTCCCAAGAAGAATTCTTCCTCTCCCCTCCATGAAATTTTCCTTCAGTCCCCAAATTTCTAGCATGGCAATAGCTTCAAACTTCAGTTGAGCACTGAGAAATATAGTTGAGGCATCCAAAGAAAAGGGGCTATTGAAGTTACCAAGGAAATACAAACAGAGCAAATATTAGAAGTGTGAACAATTTTCAGTGCTTCAGTCTCTGGTATGCTAGAAATTTATGGACAGGAGGAAAATGTCATTTGGGGTTCAGAATTCTTATGTTGGGGGCAGTGCACTCATCCCCCTCTCCATAGCAAGACTCATGACTGGCATTCTGATTTGGTATAATGCAATGTTTAATGTCCATAGAGGCTAAGCAGTACAGTTCCTAATTAGATACACATTGAAGAATTAAGAGGAAACTGTGCAGTAGAAGTCTGAGTTCCGTGTTGTAAGCATGCTGTGATGTGGAGAAAGGCACATGGGAGAGGCTAGACAAACTCTGAGAAACAGTAACCTAGAGTTACATTTTGCAATGGTTATTAATATGTTGTCTCTGTTACCAAAGTGTGAGAGAAAGTTCAGCATTCCCACAACTGGAATGTGGTTTGAGGAAATACAGAGCAGGCAATTTTATTTTGAGCCACAGATACATGACCAAATACCACTGTAGATATGAATGATGGGAGACGACCAGTAATTACTATGCTGGAGTGTTTACCAAATGTAAGTGTTTAAGCTCAGTTATTACCATTGGTATACCATTAGTAATAATTATGCTAAAACAAGAAAAGTCATTTACACTAACAGAATACTTTTAGGCAACAACACGAAATGTCAGGAACTGGTGAAGTTGTGGTCCTTTCTCATTCCCAGATACCATAAAATTGCTTGGAGTTACAAAGTCACGATCACATCATATCAAGACAAACCTTCCAGAAAAAGACTAGTCTTCCCCTGACACTGTGTAGAAAGGTCCCCCAGTAGTGCAGGCCTCTTTAGAATGGCTGGGCATTAACTGCTAGAGGCACCCTCCATTATCTTAACTGGATCACAATTGTCTCAGTTCTCCACACTCATTTTTGTGGGCTCAACACTTTCATAATTGAGCCACAACAATCCCTGAGAAGTTCTCCTACATAAACCACAGTAAAGTGAACAGGGGCTGTGGCAAGAAGTGTGCCAAGCTGCTCTTGCACAACTCCTCATCCCAATGGGACAACGTGTCAACATGTCAGTGAACCATACACTTCATGGTAATTCTTCCACATCTTCCACTATTGATACTTACCCTACTATCCTCTAAGGCAGTAGTTCTCAACCTGTGGGTCCCCAGATGTTTTTGGACTTCAGTTCCCAGAAGCCCCAGCCACTATGGTCAATGCTCAGGGCTTCTGGGAGCTGAAGTCCAAAAACATCTGGGGACCCACAGGTTGAGAACCACTGCTCTAAGGGACCACCACGATCGGACCAACACAAAGGTCTCCCTTCACCCTGGTACTTACCGTTGGTTAGCCCTAATTGGAGTAGAGCCATGGAATCAATCACTGAATAGTGAAGCAAAAACATAAATAAATCACATTCATTCAGCATGTCCACATTAGTTGAAACTAATAATAACCCTAAGTCCTGTAGATGTACACTTATCTTGCCCTACCCTTGGCTTCTGTGATTTCTTTCTCTCAGGGAAAATGAGGTGACATTTTTAGACAGCTGACTTTGAATTCTGTGAAACTTCAGCAAATTATATCTTTAAATTTATTTCTCTTATTGTCTTGTTTGTACCCCAAGAAATGATTGTTTATGGGACTGTTTGCCCCAGGTGCCTGAATAATTTGGGCACTCTGTGGTACTCTGTTATTGTTTTTGTTGTTAACTGCCATCAAGTTGACTTCAACTTATGCTGGCCCTGTACAAGCCCTCCGAGTCACCCTATCCTCTATCGCCCAGCTGAGGTCTTGTAGATTTAGGGATGTGTCTTACTTGATTGAGTCTACTCATCTATTATGCAATGTTCCTCTTTTCCTGCTGCCTTCCACCTTAACAAGCAGTGTTATCTTTTCTTGTAAGTCATGTCTTCTCTTGACATGGCGAAAGTATGACAGCCTCAGTTTAGGCCATTTCAGCACTACACTGTTATAGGGCTATTATTCCACTTTCAACATCCTATGGAATCCTAAGGTTTGCAGTCAGCCAGAGAGCTCTTTGGCCTTAGTAAACTACAAACCCCAGAATTCCACAGGGTGTTGAAATTGGAATAATAGCACTATAACAGTGTAGGGTGGAAATGCCCTTAGTTGTCTTGGTTTCTAGGGACTCTGAGCCTTGTCTTAATGGAGGTGGGTGCCATTTACTTCTCTGCCTCATGCAGCAAAATGTTTTGGGTCAACCATATGGGATCCATTTGGATCCTTACCTTACCATTCCTTAAAGCTTGTATGCAGCTGTATGGTGCATCAACAAGTGCCACGGGTGTGCCTTAGCCACCGTTAAGCTGATGAGTAAAAACCTTAAATAAAAAACAACTAAGGAAAGCTCATAGTGAAAACTCTTAAGGAAAACAGAGTGGTTTCAGGGGAGGAGAAGGGGTTGCTAAATCTACCCTAAAACCAGTAAGTGGTATCACCACCTAACAAGATCATTTGATTTGACCTCCATTTTTGTATTGTTCATGGCCAAGGTGTAATCACTGTTGTTGTTTGTAATTTCCTCTGAAATAAATACATTGTATACAGGCTTTAATTGATTTAATCAGTAAAGCAATTAGTGTACCATGCTAGAGTTATGAAGGGGAGGAGGAGAAACAGCAGCAGGAGTGGCTAAAGCTGACTTCACTTACTGCTACAGGCCTATTGTAATTAGAAGGGCCTGCAAGTTAAGGAAACAGTAGCCAATATTTTCAAACTACTGGATTCTGCTGCATTTTTGGGAACTAAAAGAGAAAATGTGAAATATGTCTCTTTGATTCAGCAAAATTAAAATATTCAAGGGAGGAGGAAAAGATTTTTTTTTTCCTTCTCTTATGTTTTCTATCAGCTGCAAAAGGCAATATATGCCAGCTCACTCCATCAACTTAACTGATGAATTAATTGAAAAGGCACATAATTAAACAACCACATTTTAGTTTATTGGTTATCAGAAAGAATTTTTTTTTGCTCATGCCAATACTTAAGTGGATTGAACAGGGGTGAGCATGGGATCTATCTCTTAGGGTTTTTTGTTCCCTTGGTCTTCAAAAATGTTTTAGTGACCCTGAGACAGAGGACAAGGTGCTCATTCCTCTCCCAAGTGAAAAATGTTCAATGGACTCCTCATGTGCTTAGTGGCTGGGAAAAGTCTAGAATAAAAGAGTCAATTGTGGCCTCTAGAAGCCTCTAGGAACTACAATTCATGTTTTAAACAAGTCTCAGGTCCCTTGCCTGTACCAAGGGTTTTTCAAAACCCGAAGTAGACTTCATTGTTTTTTCATCGATCCTTCCCAGAAGAAATTAGTTCCCAAACCCATTCAAGTTGCCCGCTCTTGGTTTAGACAAACATACATCAAAAATACATACCGATAAGAGAAACATCATTTCAGACTAAGGAGAGAGAAACATTCACAACAATGTTTGGCCTTGCTTTTGAATAAATGTGAAGTTAAATGGAGGCAGGGGACACCTCACTGTATTTTTATTGCATTTGACATAGATAATACAAATTCAAGGGCATTGCTTATAAGACAGTCACACAAAACACAGGATGTGCAAATTGCTCAGAAATACAAATCCTCCAGATAATTCACCTGTGATCTAAAACATCAGGGGGCAGGGAAAGAGCACTTCAACCTTAATAACACCCCTTGTCTCATAGTGGCAGAACTAGAGTATGGCCATAGGGAGCAAAGTGAGGGTGTTGCCTCTCCAAGTGGAAGTTCTGTCCTCCTGTGAAATTTCCCCTCAGTCCCCAAATTTCTCATACTGTGGAGGGTGAGACATTGAAGACTGTTTGCACCTAGGACTCTTGTATTTGGTATGATTACAAGGTACATCCATGTGTAGGGGGGCACTTCACATACACCTGGAAAGCTGGCAGTACAATCTTTCATAAAATCATAGAATCATAGAGTTGGAACAGACTCCAACCCGATCCAGTCCAACCCCCTGCCATGCAGGAACACACATCAAAGTATTCGCAACAGATGGCCATCCAGCCTCTGCTTAAAACCTCCAAAGAAGGAGACTCCACCACACTCTGATGTAGCATATTCCACTGCCCAACAGCTCTGAATGTCAGGAAGCTCTTCCTGAGATTTATGTGGAATCTCTTTTCCTGTAGTTTGTAGTCATAAGACCAGCCAGATTATTCTGGCTTCTAATTGCCATAAATAGGTTCCTTCAATTGGTGTAACATTAAGGCTGCCAATGTTCACAATTAATGTTATCTAGGAAGCTCCTAACCTCAAACTGTTCTGTGACAGCCTCCAATGTCAGACAAGTACTAAAGATGGAAACTTCAGATAGCCTTTCTTCTACTTCTTCCTGTGCATTCTGTAAAATAACAGCTATTATCTCAGTGACTCATGGACCTTTAAACTACGATCATCACCTCAAGCAGGAAGAGGGAATGAAACAGCAACTTTTCTCATGGGCTTGGTAGAGCCCCCCAAGCACAAAGGAGGTATGTCCAATGTAATGGTGATCACTATCTTCAGAAAGTTCAGAAGTGCCATATGATTCATGGATTTGGCTATTTCTAAAAACCTTCAGGGATCTCCTTGGATATTTTGTTTTCAAAATAAGCAGTTGTACAACAACTACTCAGGCAAACAGGTTTCATAGATCTCAAGTACTTCTTGTCATACCTGCCCATTTTAAAAAAAGTACAGAAATAAAAATCTGAAAATTACAGGAAAGACTCTTTGTTCTTTTTCCTCAACATTTTCTTTTTTTCTAATGGGAAAGATCAACATAATTTACAAAAGAGAGAGAGAAAGGGATCCAAAGGGAAATAACAAGTAACAGTTTTCCTGGTTCTTGTCTTTTTGGGACTTCTTCATCACAGTCATCTTTCTTCTAATCCACCCCTGTGCATGTGTGTGGGAGGGGGAGATACCACAAAGATGACCAGATGTATAGTGCATCAAAGAGCTAAGGAAAACTACTCTTTGTGACCAAAACATCTAGAATCTCCAAGCCAGGAGGAGTTATAGTAGTCTAAAAAGCTCTGAGTGGTATATGAAAACAGAGTATGCCCACAAGATAAATGGAGAAAGACTTGTTGCGTACCTTACTGATGTTTTCGCAGAGGTTTTGCTAAGTTTTCCACCAATATGCTGTTCTACCATACAGTATTATTTAGCCTGAGGTAAGAAGATCCAGATACACAAAGTATTTCACACCATGGGATGGACAAGTTTAGAAAAATCCCATCTTGCTTTGTATGCTTTTTGAGTTATCTTGCCATGAAATGGCCCTCATCAGACAGAGGGCAGAAAGTTTCAGGAAGTCAACACCTAGATTTCCTGGAAAAAGTAGATTAATATCTTATTGTTGAAATAGTATGTGATTGGCCATGTGGGGTAAAAGCTTTCTAGATAATTTGTATATCTAGGTGTAAAGCCTTCATATAAAAAGCATTGAAAAGAAAGGGGAAAGGGAGGCTTCCACATGCTTTGCCTGCAGTGGATTCTTTGATGTTGTTATGTTCCTTCACATTGACTCTGAGTTATAGGTGACTCTAGACTTTTTTTTTTAACAAGATCTGTTTAGGCTGAGAAAGTATGACTTGCTCAACATCATTGAATGGGTTTCCATGGCCGAAAAGGAATCTTTAAGGCAAATTCCAACTTTCCTGGAACACAGATAGGCAAGAAGTTAACACTTTCATTCATGTATCAGCTCAGACTACTTCACTGCCTGCTGGTAACTGACAACCTAGAATTTACTCATTTAAATCGTAGCTTGAAGAGTCTGGTTTTTAGAAAATGTAAAACTGGCTAATGACAATCCAGAAAATTGGATTTATTAGCATTAGCACTATTAGGGAAAAATAAGCTTTATAGGATGGGCACTGGAATCTAAACTGGGTCCTGTTCAGTAATAGTAAATACTTTCCAGTCAGATATAGCCAGTTCTTCAGTTCCAGTGAGCTATGTTAAGTCACCAAGTGACTCACACAGATTCTGTTAACTCAGTTTGAACAATGTTTAGTTCAACACTATCCGGTCTGTAAACTACTCACATTTTCATCTCCTATGCTAGTCTATAACAACTTCCTAGTAAAATTACTTCCACTAGTTATCCTCCATGTTACAGGTTAGGTTAGGTTCCATGTTATTTTTAAATTGCAATTCTTTTCTCCATTATGGCCAACAAATGGAAAACTACACCCTCAAGAATATCCCAAAACACTGTCAGCAGACTTGCTGAGGAAGCATTTTTGTGAAAATAAAGCATTTAAAAAAAAAAAGTTCAGGAGAGAGCAGCTGTTGATGAAATTGTGAGCCACCAAAGTTTGCAGTGACTGCACTGAGACAGCATTTAAAAATTACAAACAGATCAGTAGGGAAACCCTATCCATCTGTCATTTCAAACCATTTTCCTGACTTCCAGAGGCCTTATGCATGCCACAGGTGCTTTTGGCAAGTTTGGTGTGATTTGATCAGTCATTTGCTGTGATGGCTTAAACAGAAAGAAAATCAAAGAGCATATGATTAGAAGTGCAGTTTATTTTGGTTTTCTCACAGAGAAAAAAAAAGATGCTGAAATGTTATATCAGCTAGATATAGCGTGAGGGGGCTGTCCCCCACAAACATGACAGAATCTTCATTTATCTATTTTCCAGTCACCAGCAGAATGTGTCTCTTTCTCCTCATATAGCTGCTGCCTGCTAAAGCAAGTGGGGGGAATTGCTGCTTAGTCATGACTGCAGCACTCTGGTCATGATCCTAAGTCCCCTGTCACCCAAGTTACTTTACCAAGCATCTCCTCATCCTCACTACCCTGCACACCTTCAGTCTGCCAATGGTATCAGTATCAACCACAAAATACTTTTTAAAAAAGTAAAGGCAAAAAGGCTCTTAGAATCCCTGCTCTGTGGTAATTTGAATGTGGAGATCACTCCAGAGCATAACTCATACACTGCAGCAAATAATTGGCTCTCCCCACACCCCCCAGGAAGCACCATTTTTATCCTCTTCATTCATTCCTCCCACCAACATGCTTGCAGTTTGTTCTGGTTTCTTATCCTTGGGTTCAAGTCAAAAGCAAAGTAAACCTCACAAGTATGAAGTTTACTAATACCTGCTTTACTCAATTACAGTTCATTTCCTGACCTAGAACCACAGAGTGGAAAGAGACTACAGAGGCCATTGAGGCAAATCCCCTGCCATGCAGGAATATACAATCAAAGCAGTTCCAACAGATGGCCATCCAGCTTCTATTTGAAAACCTGCAAAGAAGGAGATCCCACCACACTTTGAGGCAGCTATTCCACTGTTGAATAGCTCTTACCATCAGGAAGTTCTTCCTATGTTTAATTGGAATCTCTTTTCCTGTAGTTTCAAAGCATTGCTCTGTGTCCTAATCTCTGGAGCAACAGAAAATATCCATCTTCCATATGACATCCCATATGGCTATCATGTCACCTCTTAACCTTCTGTTTTTAAAGCTAAACACACCCAGTTCCCTAAACTACTCCTCATAAGGCATGGTTATCAGAACTTTTACCATTTTGGTCACTGTCTTCTGGATGCGTTCCAGTTTGTCAATATCCTTCTCAAATTGTGGTGCTCAGCACTGGACACAGTATTAGAGGTGAGCTCTGACGAAAGCAGAATACAGTGGTATTATTACTTGCCTCAACCTAGACCCTACACTCCTATAGATGCAGCCTAGAACATGGCTTTTTTAACACACTGTTGACTGATGTTCAGCTTGTGTTCCATGAAGACTCCCAGATCTCTTTCATCCTTCCTCTATCTGTGTATTTCATTTTTTTCTAAGTGCACTACATTGAAATTCATATTCATATTCATATTCATATTCATTAGTTTTGGCCCAGCTCTCTAATCTGTTAGTGTCATTTTGAATACTGATCCTGTCCTCTGTCCTTATCTAACCTTCCTAATTTGATGTCATCTGCAAATTTGATAAGCACGCCCTCTATTCCATGATCCAAGTACTGTATTTGTCAGCATATAAGATGCACTGGTGTATGAGATGCACTCCATTTTCAGACTTTATTTTTTAGGAAAAAAATTTCTAGTACCTGGCTGAGGCAAAATACATAGGAAGTGGGTGGGGAGTGAAAGGAGATGTAGCAGGAGGATTCCCCTTTCCCTATTTGCCTTTTAACGATTTCCCTTGGGCAAATCCCATTCTCTCAGCTTCTGAGGCAAGCCATGAGGCTCCCCCTCCAAACAAATCTTGCTAGGAAAACTCCTCCATAAACTGGAGCTGAGTTGCAGGCACTTGAGAAAAGCAACTGGGAAGGGGAAATGAAGACAGGAGCCGCTGAGCCCTGTGCAGAAAACGGGTAGGGAGGAAGCAAAAAGAGGGAGCTCAAAGCATCCAGAGGCTGCTCCTATTCTTTCTAGGTCCCCCTCTTCTTGACTCATTTTTTTCTTCCTCCACCCCCTAGCAAGGTGGTGGAGGCTAGGGTAGAAAACAGGAACAAGCAGCTCCTCCAGGGGAAACCAAACCTCCCTTTCAAGGAAGAAAGCCATCTCCATTCCACTCCTTTCCCCTCACCCTAGGAACAGAAACCAACAGGGTTTTGCAGGCTGTGCTGAGCAGGAGCCAACCAACTGGGTGGGGGAATGGGAAAATGCCCTGTGCCGCAGTATAGGCAATTCCTCATTCCCCCTGTCCCACAGGTGGTTGGCTCCAAGAAAAGACCCGGCTGGGAGGGGTGAATGGGAGGAAGGAGGAAGGGGTGCAGCAAGGTGGGCTCTTCCTCTCTTAAGGGGGCTGCCCATGTTTTCCCACTTTTTTTTATTAAACTCACAGAGCTTTATTCCCCAAAAATCAATAGTCTACAGAAAGATTAAACACAAGAGGTAAGACTGTACAAAGTACAAGTCCCAGTCTAAGTCAATTGATTGCAGTAGTTTTCAAAGTACCCTATTTATTGGTGTATAAGACGCACCCCATTTTCAGAAGGCATTTTTTAGGGGAAAAAGTGCATCTTATAGGCCAGCAAATACAGTAATTGATAAAAAGATTGAATAGCACTGGGCCCAGGGCAGAACCCTGTGGCACCCCACTAGACACTTCTCTCCAGGATGAAGAAGAGCCACTGGTGATTATTCTTTGATTATTCTTACAAGTCCACCAAACAGTAGCATTGTCTAGCCCACATCTTACTAACTTGCTTGAAAGAATATCAGGGGGCACCTTGTCAAAGACCTTACTGAAATCATGATGTGCTATATCCACAGCATTCCTTTCATCTACCACTCTAGTAACTACCCAGAGAGAGAGAAACAGAAGATTAGTCTGGCATGACTTGTTTTTGAGAAACCCATGTTGATTTTTTTCTGATCACCTCATTCCTTTCTAAGTGTTTACAGACTATCTGTTTAATGATCTGCTCTAATCTTTCCTGCTATTGATGGCAGGCTCACTGGCTGTTAATTGTTTGGGTCTCCATTTTTCCCCTCTTTGAAGATGAGGACAACATTTGTCCTCTTCCAGTCTGCTGAGACTTCTCCTGTTCTCTAGGATTTCTCATAGATTATTGCTAGTAGTTCTGAGATTGCTTCTACCAGTTGTTTTAATACTCTTGGATGTAGTTCATTTGGCCCTGGAGACCTGAATTCGTTTAGAGTAGTCAGATATTCCTGTAATATCTCTATACCTGCTGTGTGCTGCTTTTCTCCCACTGCATCATCTGCTCCATTTCCCCTAGGTTCAGCACTGTTTTCCTTTTGAGAGAAGATAAAGCAAAGAAAGTGTTGAGTAGTTCTTCCTTTTTTCTGTCTCATGTTAGTATTTTGTCATCTTTTCCAGATAGTAGCTCTACCATTTTCTTATTCTTCCTTTTGCTACAGATATAACAAAAAAAAAAAAAAAAACCAAACTGTTTATTGTTTTTAACCTCTCCAGCAAGCCTGAAGTCCATCATTTAATGTAGATTGCAAGCCTGGGAAGGAGGTGTGGACTTTTGTGATATGTGAAATGTTGAAAAGAATGCTGCATACAGGTCACAAATATCATCACATACAAACTACACAATATGGTTGAACATTAAGTAATTTGTCTCTTGCAAACTGTCACATGCCAAATATGAAATACTGCTGCAACTTTTCTCTAAAATGCTATCAAATACTAATACTGTTGCATACTAACTGCCAAATATTCTCAGATGTCAAAGATCAGATGTCATATATGAGCCTAAATCTAATTGTTAACCCTAGCACTCATTGATTCAATGGAATTTATAAAACAGTTAACTCAGCAAGTTGCTGTTGATTTTGTTGAACAGAGCCAACTGTTTACTTCACTTAACAAGTTATGTCCTGGGAAGACCTGCACATACAAATTACTACAGACCATGGATTCTAACTGCCTTTTTTTTTTACATTAAAAAGTTTATCAAAAACTTTTTTAAGTATATGTCATTATTGATATTGTTAAACCATTGGGTTGGCCACGCCAACCATTAAGTAGCCCATTGAAATACAGTGGCCCCTCCACTTGTATGAGGGTTGAGGGTTCAGAACCCTTGCAAAAGTGAAAAAACTGGGAATAACTGTCCCATTCCCATCTTGTGTTTTGCCTTGGTGTGTATTCTCCATACAGGGACAAAATGCATAGGAATGGGAGGAGGAGCTCTGGGGGAGAAAGGAAGGCTTACACAAGCCTTCCCTCCATTTCTTTGCATTTTGCCTCAGCATAAGTTGTCAGCACTAGGACAAAATCAATGCATGGGAATGTGGGGGGAGTAACTCCAGAGGTGAAAAAGAAGGCTGGTTTGAGCCTCCCCACTCCATTCCTTTGTGTTTTACCTTGATGCAGTTTTTCCACACTGAGGCAAAATGCATAGGAATGGAAGAGGGAGTTTCAGAGGGGAGAATGCATGTGCATGCCTTTTCACTGAATGTGCTCACCTCCCTTCTCTGTGCCTGGAAAAATGCAAGGGAATGGGAGGAAGAGAATACGAGGAGATATGCATGCTTGTGAACAATCAAATTCACAAAGGTCAAACCCATGAATGTGAAGAGAGGACTGTCAAACAGAGATGACAAGGTTATCACTTATCCTCTGAAGATGCCAGCCACAGATGCAGGCGAAACATTGGGAGAAAATACTAATAGAACATGGTCTCAAAACCCAGAAAACCCACAAAAACATATCATTTATTGTTTAACAGAAATAGCAAGGATTCACCAAATACTATTTAAAGAAATGTTCAACATCAAAATATACATGGAAGAAATGACAGACATTCTTGGGATCTTCCAGCACCAATACTTGATATGCCTGTTAGATGCTCTCCTGGATGATCTAGGGTTATACTGGGAAATCATGAACATATGGGTCGGGGGAGGGATGCTTGAAAGTTTTGCTGCATGAAAACCTTGGGTGATGTCTCCTTGGTTTTGACAGTGCTAGCAGGTAAGTAGTGTATAGCTTATAAACTGAACAATTTCTCCCTAAGAATTGGTACAACAGCCAAGTGTGTTCATTCAAGTAAAATGCAAGTTTGCATGCTCTTCTGATCCAGCATATTAAACTGCAAATACAAAAGCTATGTACTCATATTATGTGGTACATGGCTACCTTTATTAAGAGGTAATTGCCAGTGACTTCAAATTACTCTGAACTAATTGAGCTTAGGATCTTGTCCTCCTTCAGAAAGAGAAAAGCACCCTTGGTCAATCACCCTTGAAAGAGGATGGACAAATGTATGCTGATTATAACCTTATGTAACGCTGGGGCTGTGAGCTGTGGAGGAAGTATCCTAAACCTAAGAACTGTTCACCCACTGAAGTCTCCACTAGCAGCCCAGCAAATAACTCCACATTATGCCTATGAGCTGGAGAGTTCTCAGCGAATGCCACAGTATCCATAAATTAGGTTGGGTGGGTATGTGATTGGGTCAAGGTATACTGAGGTACTGCATGTTCAGGATGTGGAGGTTGTTTGTATAGAAACCTACGGTGTTAATGAGATTTTATTCTCCCAAGTGAGAAATAACACTGGCATTTTCTTCACGTGTATATTCCATTCCACAAAGAGAGTTAAGTTTTAGATCTAATAAGTGCTTTCCATGTTCACGCAAGCTCCAGAGTGCCAGCAAATTGCTGTTGGTAAGGTTCCAGCCATTAAAATATGCATTATGCATATAATATGATGAGTGGTCAGTGAGATGGGTTCCAGAAGACCAGGATTCAATTCCCCACTTGGCCATGGAAGCCCACTGAGTGATCATGGGCAAGTCACAGTCTGTCAACCTCCTGAGAGGAAAGCAATGGCAACACCTCTCTGAAAAATATTCTTGCTCAACCATAGAAACCCATTGAGAGACTTTAGGGAAGTTACATTTGGCCTCAGAAGAACAGTGGGCTAAATCTAGTAGTTAATTCCAGCTAGGACAAATTTATTGAACCAACAGAGGGTTGGAAAGTCAAAACTTATTGATTCAATGTGTTTACTGTACTTGGAACCACAACTGGATTTAGGCCATAGAGTCAATTCAGATTCTTTCTTTTTTTTTCAAATCTTTTTATTAAACTACAAAATCACATTTCAACAAGTTCATCTCGATCGTATTCCAAATAGAGAGTTCATTAAATACAAATGTAAATTTAACACAAAAGATACTTATTTACTTATTTACTCTGTTAAACCTTTCCCATCGTGTCAACTTTACCTTTTATAGTTCGATAACGTAATCTTCTCTCACTCACCTTCTTCTAATTGTCCTTTTATATATGGACTTGTTTGTCTAAATCAATTCAATCTCCAACCTTTCAGTGTTAATCCTTATAAAAACTCTTCCCTTATTTTATTTTCTCTATACTAGCTGGTTCTAACTTAGATTTTTCAGCCCAGCGATAGCCCAAAAAACTCTTAGATGTTACTCCACTTGCTTCCAAAACTATCAAATTCACTATAATTCCCTATTTCTTTCCCTGGGTCTTCTTACTCCATATTCCCATTCTATTCTATATTTACTCCCTTTTCCTCAAGTGAACTATTTTTATTCCATACTTTGTCCTTTGACTTTTCTTCCAGTCTACACTAGCAAAATTGTTCTCCTCTCAGAAGAGCGAACCTTTAATATGTACTTCACCTATTCCCTTATTCCTTTAGTGGCCATTTTCCCCCATCTGGCTTCCAATATGGGGAGAATCAAACTCCAATCCTCTTCTATTTTCTCCTTTGGTTTTTGGGACAATGTTGCTGTTAACTTTTCCATTTCCATTATATCATATATTTTTAATAGCCAGTCCTCTACTTCAGGGGGTTCTGCTTGTTTCCACCTACTTGTGTAACACATTCTCACCACCACTATCATATAGGTTAGTAACTTTTGATGTGTTTGTTTTTTTAATGGTCCTATCCGTTCATACATATTTAACAAGTATATTTCTGAATATAGTGGAAATTTCCTTTGAATGACTTTCATTATATTATTATGTACTTGTATCCAGAATTTCTTCGCTTTTATGCATGTCCAACATAGACGGAAAAAAGTTCCTTTCTGGTCACACTTCCAACACTTCATTTTATCAGTTTTAGTCATTTTCGCAGTTTGTGTTGGCGTGTAATACCACCTATAGATGATCTTAAAATAATTTTCTTTTAGAGCTGCACTCTTCAGTGTTTTATTTATTATAAACCATGATCTCTCCCAGCCTTCCAATTGTATTGGTCTTCCTATATTCTGGGCCCACCTTAACATATTCTCTTTTATGATCTCTTTTTCAAGTTCTAAATTCAGCGGGATCTTATATAACTTTGCTATAAGATGTTCGACACCCAGATTAAATAATTTGTCCAACTCGTTTTCTTTACTTTCTATCCCTACTGTTTTTTGATCCAGTTTAAATTTTTCTGCTATCTTTCTCTGCAGTAGCCAGTGGGTAGCAAGTCCACAGTCCACTAATTCTTCCTTCAGTTTCAGCTGGAGCTCTCCCCCCTGGAGCTTTACTACATCTTTATATGTAATCCATCTATTTATTTGCAGCTTCTCTCTCTTATAAAAGGCCTCGTGTGGAGACACCCATAATGGGAGCCTCCTGTAAATCTTCCTTTTATACAGCAGCCACACTAGAGTCAATTCAGATTCAATTGAAGCTACTGCACATGTTATCAAGTATCAAACCGGTACAACCAGTCAGAAGGCTCCTGGAACGACATCTCATCCAGCTTCTGTCATAGCTAAAATATTTTACAGCATCTTTGCCTTTCAGTCAATTAAGTGTGGAAATAGATAGGACAGCAGTGAATACTAACAAGATCTTGTCCAAGGAGGTAGTATGACACTGTGCACTCCAGTTTCAAATCAGCATTGTGGCAATCAAGTTCTGTGTCAGGGCCCCAGCTTTGTTCTGTGCAAACCATGGACACAAAAATCAAAATCTTCAGCCATACTGTACTTTGAGCAAAGGTATTTGTTGTGAGAACACAAGATGAAAAACTGTGTTCTTTAGATTGTCCAGTGGACTGGTCAGGCACATAACAGAGTCTAATATGATTGGCAGAATGGCTGGGCACATTCTCCCAGGGTGAACTACAGATCCCAATGTCAGGAAGCGGTGAATCCACTCTGAGCTTTAATCTAAACTTTAAAGGATTTATCCAAGTTGCTGGAGTAAGGGATGAAGCACCAGATACCTTAGCTTGCTCACTGTTTTTTAGGCATGTGGGGAAAGGACTTCACTTCTGTGCTCCCAAATTTAAGAGTCCTTTCATGCTGCAGCTATAACTGGCCACCCCTCTCTCTGATTTCCAGAAAGCCTTTTAAGACATTTCTTTGGAACCTGTATTTACATTTAGCTTCTGTACTTTTAAATGCTGTTTTTATATTTTTTATCATTGTTATTATGTGGTTATTGCTCATTTAAATTAAATAACTATATTTATGTGTGCTAATTTTATTTTTGCCTGACTGCTTTCAGAAAGAGGGTATGCAAATACAATCAACTAACTTGCTTAGTTCCCTTCCTCCACTGTCCCCAGTTTGAACCTGGCTCCTGTTCCAATCTTTATTTATTTGACAGAAGAGTTGCAACTATAACAAGAATAAGAAAGGAAAGCAGGTGCGTATTCACGTCTGCAAACGGAGAGCTTTTCTCTCTGGATTCTGTCTCCCGGCCTCCCCGCGATCGTTCCCTCTTTAGAAGAGGGGTATGTTTAATTATGAAAGGCCCCTTCTTGGTTGTAATCCGTTTCCAGTTCAGTTCCTTGGCTGGGTAAATCCCTTAAACGTGTTGTCGTTCCTTATTTATTGATTGTCGGCATTTGGGGTTTAATTGAGCAAGGCGGTCGTGGCCCAGGGCAGGAGTGGCGCTACATGAGCAATTAAATCTGATTAGCCGGAGCCCTTTAAGCCCCAGCTGGGTGATTGATAACCGAGGCCGGCATTCTTCCATTGACTCGCTGCATCAAAAAAGGCAAGGGCTTAAGCCGAGAAATGCCGGAGTCCGGCGTGAAAAATGGGGAAAGGAGTTGGGCAGAGGAGACTTTTCAAGGGGATGAACTAAGGGGGACGGGAAGGGGAGAGACACAGAGACCTGGCGGGGAGACTGGAGGGAACAACCCGCCCATAAAACAAAGCCCGAGGTGCCTCCTGTTTTGCAAAAAAGAGAGAGAGAGGGGGCGGGGAATCTAGGGCCTGTCTGCAATTTCAAAGATCCGCGCAACAGTGAAACGGAACGAGGCAAGGATGGGAAGCAGAGACGAGACGCACTCTACACACACACACATACACACACGTACGTGTGTCCCCCTGGGAACTGAACTGGCCTCATAAAGCTGTCGACTGTTTGTCAGCGGCGTTTGTCCCGTCGTTAGCTCCTTTCCCCGGTAGTTTAAAAAAATAAACTATCTCGGGGATGCGGGACTTGCCTTCAGGGGAGTTCAAGTGGGAGGCGTTTGGAGACGACCCTGCCCTGCCCTGTCCTCGAGTGGAGGGGTAGGCGAGAGAATAAACACGCCCAAGAAGCGGGATAATTCTTTGACATCACCATCATCATCCCTGCAAAGAGCTCCAAGAATGTATGGTACCGGGTGGAGGAAATAGGGACCCCTCCAGGATCCTGGACTCCAGTTCCCATCAGCCCCAGCCAGCCTGACCAAAGGTTGAAAGTGATGTGAGTGGTTATTCCTCGAAGGCAGAAGAACAAACTTTCACCCCCTGGTGTGTACGGCTCCCCTGTCGGCTCCTTGATTAGTTAGTTAATTAATTACGTTCTTGCCTATGCGCTAATATGGGACCCCAGGCAGCCGTTCAGCCTCACAATAAACCGGTCAGCTGTGAGAGGCGGGGGTGGCTGTCTGGCCCAGGGGCCTAGAGAGCTCAGCTCGACTGGGATTTCCACCTGCCCCAGACAGTATACGGCCAATATTGAAAAAGGATCGGAGTGTCCATAAGTGGAGGGACGGAAGTTGCCCGCCCCGCGTAAGATGATTGACTTACCTCACGAGGTTATCCTGAGGGGGGAAAAGTGGGAAAGAGAAGGAGTGAGTTCACAGCCTAGACTTTACGAAAGGAAGAGAGGGATATCAGTACAACTAAATGATAAATAACACTAACCACTACACATCACATGCGCTACTTTCTCTATTAACTGATTTACGGAGATCTCCTCTCTGTTCAAGCTGCACTGAACGATGAAGTCTGCTGTTGTTACCTGTTTTCAAGTCGACTCCGACTTACTGTGACTATAGCCATTTCCACACTAGACTGTTATAGCGCTATGATTCCACTTGCAACATCCTACGGAATCCTGCCGGCCCCTCCCGAAACTACAAACCCCAGGATTCCATAGGATGTTGAAGGTGGAATCATAGCACTATAACAGTCTAATGCAGAAATGGCCTATATCATTAGAGAGGGGGCTGCCATTGCCTTCCTCTGAGGCCTAGAGAGTGTGACTTGCCCAAGGCCACCCAGTGGGTTTATATGGCTGAATGTGAACTCTGGTCTTAGCCCAACACTCAAACTGCCTCCTCCTCTCAGCTAATCAGGTGTCCTTTCCGCGGGATAGTGGGAGTCCTGTTAAGGCTCTTGTGGCGTGTTGACTCAACTTTTGAGTCCTCACCACTTGTGGGCCCCCTTCTGGCTGATTTCCATTTAGAAAATGTCACACTCCGTGGGTGGATGCCCTCTGCCTGGGTTTACTGATGTTCATCCCGTCCCCATTAAAATGAAGAAATAAAAGTAAACAGAAGGACTCGGAAACCAATATCCCTAATAAGTGATCGATGAACATGGGAGGAGAGGGGTTGATCCCGGGTTTAAATAGCAAACTGGGGCAGATTCGTGTAAGGGACGAAGATGTGGGCTGCGGCGGGACGGAAGTGGATCCACTCCCATCGTAATCTGAAGAGATCTGCGTCAGGAGGCAAAAGAAAGGAAGCCGGGGCTGGGCGGTTGGGTGGAAGCTGCAATGACTGAAGCTTAGGTGTGATGAGCCCCCGTTCTCCTCTTGGATGCAGGGGCTTAGTGTGACAACCCTTCCTCTGCGCAGCCATTTATGTGTTGCCCCGAGACCCGGACCAGAATCCAGTCTTCTTCTCGTGGAGAGGCTCCCCGCGAAAAAAGACTGGAGCCAGATACTAGCCATTAGTACGGGTTTGAGTGTTGTGGGCTAGGACTCTGGGAGACCAAGAGTTCAAGTCCCGCTTGACCATGGAACCCATCGAGTGACCTTGAGCAGCTCACACTCTCTCAGCTTCAAAGGAAGCCAATGGCAAACAAAACTTGCCAAGAAAACGCCATGCTAGGGTCGCTTTAGCGTCGCTATAAGTCGGAAACGACTTGAAGGCACAAAGGAATTTGTTTAAACTTCATTCACACATTACTATCTATACCTAAGGTGGGCGGACTGTTACTTTGATGAAAGTACAACTTAAATAGGACTTCCTTACTCTGAGCAAACACACTTGGGCCATACAGTGTGTGTACATTTCTTTTTAAAGGTATAGCTAAAAAAAAAACACGACATATGAATAACGCTTTGTCGATGGATGTTTAAAAAGCACATGCAAGTGTGCGCGTCTTGAGAGTCAGAAATGGTTGATGTTGACGCGCCGGAGAACCCGGATTTGTTTTGTGAGTGTCCCTAACATTCTGCGTGAACGAGGATTCTTGAGTTTTGGAACAACGGATCTTTGGGGTTCTTCTGACTGTCTGTTTAGGAGACCCCTCAGTGTGAAACCTAAACATTCAACTTGCTAGGGGGGAAGCGCTGTCCTGGAGAAGGAGTGAACAACTAGCGATGACCAAGCTGGAAGGAATCGGTGGAACGAACTGACTCCGCGCCACGGTTGAAACCGCTTCTCCCCCGCGGCTAAGATCCAAACCTCCGGAAACGAATTTTCAAGCTCCTAGAGAGCAACAACCAGTTCCCCTTTCCTTGATATATCAGTTTGATGCTTTAACCCACTTTACAGTTTTTAAAATAATTGCATAATAATAACATTTGTTGTGTCATTGTCTTCATGATAGTCACATTGATAACTACTTTAGTCAATGACATTGTTATTATAATTATTCACTGTGTTCTGTGGCTTTCATGTTTTGTAAAAAAATATACACGGAAATGCGCAAAATGCATAACTTGGCTGCCGGTCTTGGGGGCGGCACGCTCAATACAGTTCCGGGGTCCCTGCCAGAAAACCAGCCACCAAGCGAGGAGGCATGCCTTCAGTCACCTCTCCAAATGTGCTGGACTAAAAGTCCTATCACTCTCCTACCAGGAAAGATGATCTGTGGACTGACGGCTTCCACGTCAGCGGGCTGATAAATCTACTCTGCTTTTAATCTGCTGTAATCTTGAAAGTGATAAGTCAATTTTGAGGAGCAATTTGGCCCCTTATCTCGTTCCTCTAAAGTTCGGACAAAGAGTTGGAGTGGATCCGCCGCCCCGTTGCCACTGAAGCTCCCGCCCGTCGGCAGGCTTTATTTACATGCACGTAACATTCAACACTAGTTGACAGGCAAGCTGTTATTCTCCCAATATGTTGGACTACAACTCCTATCAGCCCCATCTCAACTTGAGCAATGGTCAGGAACTGTGGGAGTTTTGCCGGGATATCTGCCACCCATTCCAATCTTCACCCACAGTTTTCTCAAGGCACTCGGGAACTCCTAAGTTTTTTCTAGAGTGAGCCTTTCATGTACCTCCTACAATGAAATGCTGAGAAACTGACAATCAAAAAGACGAGAACGCTTTAACATCTTCCCAAGGAAAGTTGGTAAATCGCTGAAGAAATCAAATGGTGGCTGCTATTCGAATGTAAGAAGAATTGCTTGGGGAGGAGAAAGATGAAAACAATTTGCCTTTATTTTTCTTTTCAGGCGATTTTTACATATTGTCAGAACATGAGAAAGTCCCCAGTCTGAGGCTGGCTCCTTATTCCCTGTGGGTTTCTGGAAGAAGTAGTCGAAAAAAACCACATTCCTCAGCTCTGCATCTTGGACTCTGTGTGTGTCCTTCCTTCCAAGTGCTCCTTCATCCATTCCAGGGGAATAATTCAAACAATAACTATGGCCCTTCCCTAATAGCCACCATGCAGAGGCACCCTGCCTCTGGAGGCTCCATTCAGTGATCATAGCTAATAGTCCTAACGCAAAGACCATTTTCTACGACCTTCCTGGTTTTGCTTATTTTTAGATTGGAGAAAAAACAACAGAAGAAGAAAGCACCATTTTTCTTCCTCTCTTAGAAACAGAATGCTAGACTAGAAGAGCTTTGCTATAACCAAGGGTGGCATTCTTATGTTTTTCATGTTCTTTCTTCTGCTTCCATTCCATGTCGCTTCTTCTAACATCTAGTGTTCCCACACCTGCTGAGATCCAGAATGATGGACATGAAACTCCATTACAGGCCACCAACTAAGCTGAAGAACAATGCAGCTGACCAGCTAAAGCCTTGTGTGCTACATATAACCCTTGGTCCCTCTTCACAGCTTTTCTTGGGAACTATAGTTTGGGGGGGGTGCACTA
Organism: Iguana delicatissima; assembly: GCA_948472985.1. Lineage (NCBI taxonomy): Eukaryota > Metazoa > Chordata > Lepidosauria > Squamata > Iguanidae > Iguana > Iguana delicatissima. The sequence continues at coordinate 285,351 of CAOKZL010001205.1, read as the reverse complement.
ACAGAGAATTCAGAACTACAGATCCCACTAAACTACAAATCCCAAGATTCCTTAGAATGAAACCATGGCAGTTAAAGTGGTACTAGACTGATATAACTGATTTAGACTTGCAAGAATACCTTTTTTTTTCTTACAGCCTCAAAACTCATGAAGTACAACCAGGTATAATTTTTCCTTCAGGAGCAGGAAGCATGCTGTGAGGTGGTCATTCACGATATGCATATACTTGCTAAGAGACCAGACTTGCTAACATCCTAACACTTTTAGATATGGTAGGCTACTCTGCAGTTGCTCTCTGACCAAGAGTGCCAAATGCCCTTCCTTACACTGCAATCCCAAGATTGCGTGGGATGTTGCTGTGGAAGTTAAAGGAGCATCACAACACTGTGGTTGACCCAGAGATCAATCTTCTGTGCAGCCATTATCCACCACACATGCTCTGTGTGTCCTTTGCTGTGACCAGAGAATCCTTCTACACCTCCTTGGGTCTCTGACATGTGGAAAACGGGTTGGCAAGCAGTTCTTCTGTCTATAGGGTCTGGAATAGTCTCCTGTACCTGGTTTGTTGCTGTTAACTACCTTTAAGTCAACTTCGACTTATGGCACACCTATGGATTGGAGACCTCCAAGTCACCCTGTCATCAGCTGCCCTGCTCAGGTCTTGCAGATTCATGGACCTGTCTCTCTTGATTGAATTTGTCCATCTGTAATGAGGCCTTCCTTGTTTCCTACCACCTTCTACCTTACCAAGCATTATTGTCTCTTCTAGTGAGTCAGGTCTTCTATCATGATATAGCCAAAGTAAGACAACCTTAGTTTAGTCATCTTGGCTTCTAGGGGGAGTTCAGGCTTAATTTTCTCTAGGACACATGTATTGGTCTTCCTAGCAGTGTTGGGTATCTGTAGAACTCTTCTCCAGCACCTTATTCCAAAAGACTTGATTTTCTTCCTTTCAGATTTCTTCACTGTCCAGGTTTCACAACTATATACAGAAATTGGAAATATGATATCATGGACAATCCTGACATTAGTATTTTGAGGATTTTGTCTAGTTCCTCTACAGAGGCCCAAGTCCTAGTCTTCTTTAGATTTCTTGATTACAGTCTCCATTCTGATTAATGACTAAGCCAAGGTATGAAAAATCCTGAACTATTTCAATGTCTTCATTGCCTTCTCCTGTGCAAACAAGTAAACAGACTACCCATAGATCAGACCACCCATTATAAAGGCAGGGCCAGGAGAGAAGCCATATGACAGAAGTCATCAGTGCTGAAACAGTGTGAGGACAGGTAGGAGACAATGAAAAATTAAAAGTTTCATCAGAGACTTTCTCAGTCACTTATATGATCCCTATTCTCCAAGACTGTAGATATCCCCCTCACTACACTGTTGTCACAACAACCCTGTGAGGGAAGTCAGACTGAGAGAGATTGATCCACTTAAAGTCACTGGTGAGTTTTATGGCTGTAGAAACTGCAGCCTGGATCACAGATCCAGCACTCTCCACTCCCATCACCCCATTTCAACCAAATCAGATCTTCCTTCCCCACCTCTGAAAACAATACTGGCAGAGGTTCTCTAGGGCTTCAAGCAGAGATTTTTCCGAGCCTTCCCTGGATCGTTCTTGCTGCAAACCATGGCTGCAAAGCACATTCTCTGGCACTGACCTAGGACTGGCCTAAACTAATAACTGCCTCAGAAGGTGGTTGGATGGCCATCTGTCAGGAGTGCCCCAGATGTCTATTCTTGCAAGGCAAGGTGGGATTGGTGGACTAGATAGATACTTGTAGCCTCTTCCAACTGGAAGGTTCTATGATTCTATGATGGACCCAGTGGTTCTCAACTTGTGGGTCCCCAGATGTTTTGGACTTCAGCTCCCAGAAGCCCTGAGCATTGACTATAGTGGCTGGGGCTTCTGGGAGCTGAAGTCCACAAACATCTGGGGACCCACAGGTTGAGAACCACTGGTAGACTGACTGAAAGGCCACTTCCACCCTACACTGTCCCCTCCCTAAACTGCAAACCCCAGGATTCCACAGGAGGTTGAAAGTGAAGTAATTGCACAGTAGTGTGGAAATGGCCTAAGGGGGACTAGGCCCACTGAAAGTCATCCAGGCCTGCACCTCCATCACAGGCAACTTCCTCATTCAGGCATTGGCAGCAGACCTTGGGAACTAGGCCCATTTTATTTTCGTTTGAAAAAAAAGTGACGGACACATGGCTTTGGAGATGGCCAGGAATTTTCCTCTTGTTTGTTTTTTTTAAGAGACATTCCCCCACACCGAACTCTCGTGGTCGTCTTGGGGTTTCTCTAGAGAAAGAGGCTGAACTTCTGAGGCTGCCGCCCCCCCTTCATTTCCCTCTTGAAGCACTCGAGGCAGGCCCGGGGAGAAGCCCCGCGAAATGGCCTCTCAAAGACGGATCAAAACAACCGGCGGGGGGGACCAAATCAGGGGCTTTGTGGGTTGGAAAGTGGAGGCGGGGGGAGAGAGGAGGAGATCGGAGGGCGTCAGCAGGAACCGGCCCCTCTCTCTCAAAAGCCTTCCGCTCCCGTTGGCTTCAAACTGGGGCCCGCGTCCCTCGCCCCTGCCGCCGCCTCTCCCACCGCCGCCAGGCAGCAACCTCCGGACGGGGCGTCCGCGTCTTAATGAGCGCAACCACCCGTGAATGGCCCGGGTTCGAAGCAGCGGCGCGCTCGGGCCCCTGTGTGTGAAACAACAACAAGGCCCATAAACAATTGTTAGCTTGGCCTCTTGCCTCTGGTAAATTACACAGCATTAAAAAATAATGCTTTTCATATTAGGCAGTAATTAAAGGTTGGGACGGCTTGAAAACAAGAGGCGGGGGGCCGAGGGGGGGCCCGAATCAAAGAAAATATAAAAATGTTCTTTCAAGAGTTATGGGAGGCTAATAAAGTATGTCTGTTCGAGAGCACCACTTTGCCCCCAGCTACAGCCAAACTGGAGCCGCGGCAATTGCCTCTCAATAAGATAATGATATTCCTTTCTCTGCTATTAAAAGGCTCCCAGTGCAAACTTAAAATGATTTATTTAATTTAAGAAATTATGAGGTGTAACTTCAAAGCGTAAGCCGTTAGTAATGGAAAACACCAGGTTGTTTCAAATTATAATAATAATTGTTTGGAATACACTGACATCAAAGTGCTTTCATCACCAAATAAAATATAGCCCAGACCCCGAGATCCAGGGGAGTTTATTGAGTAGACATTTTGTGTGTATAGGGACGAGTATGGGTGTGTGTGTGTGTGTGAACGTACATGCGCGCGCGCAAGTGTGTTTATTATTTCCCTTATCAAGAGACATTATTTTAGCAGCTCCTTTTCTCAGCTTTGAAGTTTTGACAGTCTTAAATTAGCTTTATTGTATTTTTTGTATTTTTTTTTTTGGCTCGCCGACGGGAGATTATCTCGGCTGCTTATTTTTCATGCTGATCCGGGCTTTTCCTTCTCTCTCTCCTCACCCCACTTCTCCTCCCGTTGCCGTTTCCAAGGGACTCCAGCGTGTTATTTAACACAGCACCTTGATAGCCCAGATCGGGCTATTTGAAGTCATTAAAAAGCAAATAACTCTCCCTTTCTCTTTCTGTCGTTACTAAAGCAACACTCATTACACAGTCTGGGAAAAATTCTTCTTATTTAAAACAAACTTCGGCCCTTAAACGCTGGCACGATCAGTTTATTTTTTTTTTCCAAAGAACAAGCAAAAAAGTGCATTTTTTTTTTAAAAAAAGGAACGGTCCCGCCCCTTATGAGTTCCTTACTTATTCGAAACATGGCCATTAGCTCCCCCCTCTTTCCTTCTTTCTTTTTCTTCCTTCCTTCCTTCCTTCCTTCCTTCCTTTCTTTCTTTCTTTCTTTTTTAAAATTTTTTTGTAGAGAGAGGGGCCTGGAAGAAGGGCAGCTTGTGCCAGGAAAAGCTGTTTTACTGACCCACTATGGTAGGGCGTTAAATTTCTTTGGATAACGCTATACATTCTCGCTCTTTCAGCTCGTGCCTGCGAGCGCCCTTCTGTGTTCTCGCTCGCTCTCCTCGCACGCACGTTCTCATTCCCGCTGCCTGGCGCTCCCCACACACGTTCACTTCTCGCCCTTAGCCATTTCCGCACTCGACTGTTATAGCGCTATTGTTCCACTTTCAGCATCCTATGGAATCCTGGGGTTCGCAGGCCTCTCCCTAAACTTGGAAGTGGATGTTGGAAATGGAATAATAGCACTGTAACAGTCGAGTGCGGAAACGGCCTTAGAAACGTTTGCGTTCTCACTTTCGCACCCAAGCCCGCTCGTGCTCTCGCTCTCCCTCGAATCGGTCCACTTTCTCGCTCTCTCTCCGTCCCAAAGGCCGCTGAGACACTTCCACCGGCTCTGAACGGCCGGCGCCGTGGCTGTTTGCCCGTCAGTCTTAAAACTCTTGGCCGTTTCCCTGGGCGCGCTTTCTCCTTAAAGCAGCGGGGAGGGGATTTCTTCGCCTTGTTAAAAGGCAAAAGACGGATTTGAGCGGAAAGCGCGGGGCCCGTATTTTTTTCCTCCCCACCGCGCTGGGAAAAGCATCGAAAAGACGTCAGGCTCTTCCACCCCCACGGCCGAGTCATCTGTTTAAGAAGGGGATCTCTCGCGGAAATTGTCTTTCGCGGCAAAGAGACCGAAGCGCACCTTGATTTCTCCAGCGGGGTGGGGAAGGGGACGGGGATCTCGCGAGTTCACCCAAGGAAAAGGAGGGCAGAATTGGGGAGAGACCGCGGCCTTTGCCTTCTTACCATGGGGTGCGGCAGCAAGGGACGTCGATCCCCAAGTCCAGAGGGGCTCGGGTGTACAGAAACGGGGCTATTTTCTGCGTGGAAGCGTGTCGGGAGGGATTACAGCACACTTTCCCTCTCCGCCCAAGCATCCGTTTCCCTTGCTTTCCGAAACCTGTGGTCCCAAGAACCCCGGAAATCTATTCCGATCTGTTAGATTAGGTTCCAAAGGCAAGGATTCGGGGCATATAATCCCACTGAAACTGAAAGGACGTCCTTTGGTTATACCTTGGCGGGCTCCTTCAGGCTTTGTGGCTCGCCTACCCCCATTTTTTTCCCTCTCCTTCGTTTCTCCTACGACTGAAGCGGGTGTGTGTGTGTGTGTGAGGGCAACGTTCTGTCCCTCCTCCGAAATTTTCCTTCAGTCCCCGAATTTCTAGCTATGCCGTGCCTTTAAACTGGAAACGAGCATTTAGATCTACAAAGGGCAAGGGCAGGCACAGTGACCACGGAAAGCGAGCGCAGCAAAGAGGAGAGTTCTAGGTATGTGGACAATTTTCAGTGTCTCACTCTCCGCAATACTAGAAATTCGGGACCAGGAAAACAGCGTTGAGAGAGAGCAGAATTCTTATGGGAGGGGGAAACGGCAAAGCTACTCAGCAGGCTTGTCGGTTTCTGCCCCGTGCCCCCCCGCCCAGTCCTACGTGTTTCGCTTGCCATCTGTAAACCTGAAAGAGAGCGCCTCTTCCTAACAAGCAGCCTGCGTCTCTCTGGAAAGGGCAGGCCATTCGGAAGGATCTGTCGGCATAATTCGCTGGCGGGGACTGGGGGGGGGTACCTCTCCAGACTGTGCACGCCCTTCTCTCCCTCGACTCGAATTCTTTTCCTCCTTGAGGGCTGGCGCCTCTGTTTTTCCCCAGAAAAGCTGAACGCTTCGTAAAGCATCGGCCCCAGTGGACTTGATGGAATTCACTGCCAAGAAACATGGATAGATTTGGACAGCGGGCCCCGTAGGCTTCGAGATGAGGAAGTACTTAAAACAGGAGGTCCGAAGGCTTCCTCTCTGACAAGCCCAGAGTGGGTTTGTCTTTCTATGCCCTTCTACCAGGGGTAGGCCGAAACCGAACTGTGGATTCCATCTACAATAGACCCATGAAAGCAATGGGTTTTAAGTGTCATCTCACCAAGTTCTCATTGATTCATTGGGTTTGTTTGAACTAGAGACTGACAATCGAATTTAGGCCTAAAGTGCTTTCCTAAGCCTATTTACCTAGAAGCCTAAACCCCAGTGAGTTCAGTGAGGTTCATGCTCCACAATTCCGTTTGAACTGGATCGCAGCCTAATCAGTCTCCTTGGGATCTGTGTAATTAATCGTTTTTATTTTCGCACGAGCTTTCCTTGATATAAACTCACTTCTTCGAATGCAGAATGGTGATCATTGAATGTTTTGTGATTACACACGGCCCATTAAGTATATATTTCTTGAACCTCAGTCTGTTATGTCTTGTTTTTAAGGTGGAAAATCAAAACACGGAGACTCCGAACTGTTCTCATTGTGCGTTAGGCCGCAATCATATACAACCCTTATCCCTGTAAGTTCCACTGAAAGTAATTAGACTTATTTCGGAATAGTTGTCTATGGGATGGCGGGGATCGTTTGAATAAATATACAGGCTGTTTCTGGGATGCTTATAAGCTCTTCAGAGCTCAAAAGAAATTTGGGCTGCTGATTTAGAGATTCTGTTTTGTGTTTGTGTACGAGAGAGCCACAGCGCAAGCCCTTTAGGTCTGAACTGCTTCTTTCTGTGAACCTCCTTGGTCCCACTCCGGGAGTAAGGAGGCGCACAAAACAAACGCCACCGAGCGTTGGGACACAACGAGTCACAAGGCACGTGTAAATGCATATCCAGCCCTGAAACAGAGATAAGTTCGGTGCCATTTACTCCCCTTCGTATTTCCACAGGGTAGTGAATGTCCTGGAACTGCGTCTGTTTGCAAGCCAGTGAATAGGCAGAACAGGTTCACAGAAAAAGTACATCGCTGTTCTCATCAACTCCGTAACTATTGTTTCTCACATGAAATATGGCCAGACCTGTTTTAACAGCCTGTCGGCCTGGACGAGAGAACCATGCCTTCCAAACCGGCTCGAGCACCTTTCTACAACCGGTTTTGATTCATTTCCTCGTGCGAGTGGGCTCCAGGCTTCAAGAAGGCAGCCCTTGTAGTTTGGTTGTCGCATAAAAACGGAAACACATTTAAGACAAACCGGTTTCTTTTAGCCGGACTTTGGGTGGTTTTCAGTCCACTTCCTCAGATGCAGTGATAGAGTTAAAGCACCAGGTATACAGCAGCTACACAGCTGAGAGAGGGGAGTGAGAGCGTAATAGGACGCAGAAAGATGAAAATTGCGGCTCTCCCTTCAAAGGGGTGTGTGTTGAACTGCTGGAAATTAGTTCTATTTCAAGATGTATGTGTGAGCATAATTAAACCCATCTAAACCGTACATAAACCACTGTATGTACCTACCGTGTCAATGTGCCCTTAGAAACCCTACAGAGAAAGATGCCTGTGTTCACCAAAGCGGCTCCCTGCCTTCTCTGTATCTTGATATTGCAAGCTTAGTAGATATAATCTATAAAGACATTGACAAAGGAGAACTCTTTCAACGCCGTGATAAGAGTGATAATAAAAAATCAACGACAGCAATCAAGATGATGATGGTGATACCTATTCATGTTGCTTTAAAACGGAGAATTTATTTCCTTCTAGCCGTTTGGAAATTCCGCTTTCACTGTGCCTTTCCGCTCTGTCCTTCACGCTGAAAGTAAGGAGTGCAGGGAGGGAAGACAGAGCTTCCTTTTTAAAAGGCTTACGAAGAAACTCTCTGGTGGTCATGGCTCCAAAACTGGGAGCTGTAATTTGGCGAGCTATTTAGAAGGTACCCAGGTACCGTGAAAAAGAGGGTCTGAGGATTAAATCAGTTTAATTCTAAAGTTTAGAGTGGCACTCGGAATACCTTGGGAACTGTAGTTCAGACCGTGGATTAGCACTCTCTAGCAGAGTCCTTCATCAAACTGCAGATCCTCACATTCCGTAGAATGGAGCCATAGCAGTTAGAGTGCTATCAATCTGCTATAATTGTCCAGTGTGGATACACCCCGGTATGTAGTAGCAGCCATTCCTGATAGAATAACGGGGAGTTAACTTTGTAAAAGAAGAAGTCGGTGGATCACATCACCTCGGAATTGTGAGGCCTGCTGTCGCATACAAACTCGAAGCAGTTACCGGTAAAGCGGAGGGAAAGTCTGTCTTTGGGGGGGGGGGCACGTTCCCAGAATCCTACAGCAATAATTGGCCTTAAGCTGCCCTTCCCGACACAACTTGTTGCGGAGGAATTCCGGTTGTAGCCAAAGAAGCCCGCAGCTCCTGTCCTAAGCAAGTGTATTAAGAAATAAGTCCCGCCAAGGTGTAGCGGCTTGAGCGTTGGACTACCACTCTGGAGACCAGGCTTCCAATCCCTGCCGGGCCAGGAAACCCACTGGGTGACCTTGGTCAAGTCACACTTTCTCAGCCTTAGGGGAAGGTAAAGGCAAACCCTTTCTCAAGAAACCTTTCCAAGAAAATCCTGTGGTGGATTCATTTCTGAGCTGCCCTAAGTCGAAAACGAGTGGAAGGCGCACAACAACTCACGAATACGGGGGTCATACCCCTTATCCCAGCCTGTTTAACCTTGCAGCCTTAACCCGCCCGAAAACACGTGGAGGAAAAGGGCAGCTGAGCGTTTCAGGGCCGTCCGGCAGCCTTGCCAAAATCAACCGGGCTTCCAGGAGTTGAAAGCAATTTCCGAAGTCCATCTTGCCGGGATACTTTTCATTAGGCCCCCGTAGGTCCCAAAACATTTCGTCCCCTGGGGATTCGGTTCATAAAGGAATGACCTTAATACACACTTTAGGATTTGTCTTCTGGTCAATCGAAGTTTGAGGAGCAGCTCTGGATTTCTGCTCTCAGTACCAGGGTACAATCTGCAGCTCTAGATGGGAATGTGAAATCTCTCCCCGCCCGTTACTGACCGAATTTCTTCAACTTCTAGAAGAGCTGGAGTGGAATTTCCCCTGGATTTTGGCTGCCTGAGTTGCTTTGAACTGGTGCCGTGCCCAAAAGTGGGACCGGCAGGAGCTGACACAACGCTTGGTCCTAGAAAAAAAAAGTCTTTATTTCCGCTGGTCTTAATATTCCCAGGTAAGTCAACAAAAAATAACAGCTGAGAAGTCAGGTCTTCGTAGCAGTCATCTACGGGCTGCATCCACACGGCGAGTTGCTAACCCGGCCCTTTGTATCTGCCCCCGGCCTCTTCCTACCTGTACCCTTTTAAAATGCGAGGTCCGATGTATTTTTTAAATGCACACACCTGTCTTCATCAAAAGTCACTATTTTGCTCTGTTTAAGTGTAAGAGAAGGTGCGGAACACCATGGCTTAGACTCTATTATTAGTTCTAACTAGAGTAGAACAACTGAATCAATTGCATTTACTTATGTGTTGCCATCACAGTGGCCTGGTTTGGGCGTTGGACTAGGGCCATGTCCGCACTAGCCTGTTATAGGCCATTTCCGCACTACAGTCTTATAGAGCGATTATTCCACTTTCAACATCCTATTAATAGCACTAGTGCGGAAATGGCATAGGCATTCGGGAGATCAGGGAAACCCACTGGATGGCATTGAGCAAGTCACGCTCTCTCAGTCTTCTAAGGGGAAAGTAATGGCAAATTGACGCAGAATAAATCTAGCCGGGGAAACCCTACCAAGGGGTCGCTGTAACTCTTGAGTCCACATGACAAAGCAATGGGTCGATTCATCGTTGAGCAATTCATTCAGTATATGCGGCTTCAAGTTGCTTCTCCACTTATGGAGACCCCATGGATTTCATAGAGTTTTCATAGGAACTGGCAGAACCACCTCTGAGTATTTCCCAAGGGGTCGCCATAAGTCGACAGGAGACTTGAAAGCATATACACAGAAGTACACAGGGATGTATAGATAGGTTGTGCTTGTGTGTGAAAAACTTCTAGGACTTGTGTGTGGGCGTACCTTCAAGTCGCCTGCGGACTTATGGCGACCCCATGAATTTCGCAAGGTTTTTCTTAGGCAAGGCATAGTCAGAGCTGGTTTTGCCAATTCCTTTCTCTGAAAAATAGCCTACAGCACCTGGAATTCATTGGTGGTCTCCCATCCAAGTACTAACCAGGACTGACCCTGCCTAGGGACCAAGATCAAACAGCATTTAGGTACCATTCGTGCGTAGGCAGTTCATTCAATACATTTGCTCTGTTTGGGACTTAACAACAGGATTCCAGCAATAGAAAGCTGGACTGGATCTCCTTTAGAAGAATCAAATTAAACCCTGTGGATGTTTCTGAGCCTTCGCTTCCTTAATCCTTCGCGTGGAAGCAAAGAGGTCAGTCGCCCATTTACACGACGTACGCCCTCACAGTATCTGAAAACTGACTGCTCGACCAAAGCCAGGTGTATAAGATCGGGCTGCGCGTTCTACTCCAACTCAGCATTTAGGCTTAACTTTGAGGAGGCACCTATACTAGTAGGGAGAAGTATTTCTTCCTAAACTTCTTAGAACTCTAGTTTAGAGTCAACCATGACGGGGTGGACTGCGCTCTTAAAGGGATCGTTTAGGATCGGGGCGTGGAAAAGAAAGACGAATCCGACGTGTTAAGAAACTGCAGCATGAACCGACGCCGTGATTTAAGAGCCGCCCCTCCCCGCAGTAGACTATCTCGCCTTCGCCCTCCATTGAGAAAAAAAGGGGCAGGAAAGCCCGGCGTTTGACAAGGCGAAGTGGCAACATGAAACGCAGACTCCGCCGCGTCGGATGGCCGCTGCCTCCGCCGTGCCAGAAAGCCCATTCCTAAGTGTTTATGTCAACAGCTCCCTCGCGGGGGAATTGGGGACAGGGGCGGGCGTTCACGTTTCTTCTGTTGCCGGCCAGACTCCGCTCTTCAGTTTGGAATTTGGAAAGCGCGGAGCCGTTTTTCACGATGCGGGGATGTTCTCCTTAAAAAGCAAAAGAAATCCCGGATATTTTATAGTTCCAATTACTGCTCCATTTCTTCCTCTTGCGCCCGTCCCGGTCCCTGAAATTTCCCTCGCTCGATCCGATGCCAACGAGCCAAGGCGATCCAGCCCACCTCGCGCTCAGAACCCGCTCTGTTTTGCGTCGAGAGCGACCTCGGGAAAACCTCGGACGGGGCGCCCGCTCCCCGCCGCCCTGGGAAGGAGCCGCGCCGCCAACTTCCGCAGACAGGCTTGGCGGGGGAAGCGAGGCCGTCCCGTCCCCCATCTCGGCTTACTGGAGGTAACAGCTCCGGTTGAGACACATGCCCCCCTCCCTCCGCGCGTTGCCTCCAGGGCGCCGCGCGTTAGGAAATCTTCCCAGTGCGCTTTTTTCAAAAGACACCTCCCTCTCATAAATTCGACTACTCAATTAACTCGGCCTTTCCTTCTTGAAAGCTGGGGTTGGGGCGGGTTAATAAATGGGGCGCCGGGTAAAACTCCAATTAGAGGAGGCCCGGGGTTGTCTCTCTCTCTCTGTTTAAAGGGAAAGAAAAGAAAGGGAGGGAGGAGGAGACCGTGAACGTTTCTCCCCTTTCCTCCATAAATCCTTGAGTCCCTCGCAGGATTCGCTTCTAACACCCTCAAAGCTCCCGGATTCAAAGCAGTTCCAGCGCAGCGCTTTTCCCGGTAATCCCTGAGGCGAGTTGATTGATGCCGGAGGAGCGCCGCTTTGCTCGGCCTTCCAACCTTCCCCAGTCCAGGCGCTGCCAAGGGGTTCTTGCGCTCTCCGCAGCTCAGTTAAGGCGACTCCTGCTTGGAAAGAGAAAGTCTCTCTCCTCCTACTCATACCCCCCCCCCGGTCTATTTTTTAAGCGCGACTATAAACCATAATTAGAACAGGCTGAGGAAGGGCAGGCGTGTGTGTCGGGGGGGGGGCGGTGGACACAGAGAATCTGAACTGAAAATGACTTCAGTTCGGAATCTTTAAACCGGTTTCTTTCCGATCTGTATGTAAACTTTCTAATGAGAATCTAGGAGGTGAAGGCAGGGTCTCATTAGTTTGGTTTTATTAATCAGGCGTTATAAAGCTAGCCCACACTGTCCTCTAAGACCATTTGCCCAGGTGGCCTTCATAGTCAGGACTCTGTGTCTGACACCTACACAGCAAGCAGAAATTCAACCGGTGAAACTCTACCCGTCATTTCATCTTCCATCTTTTAGAAATAGCCCTGTTACTCCAGAGTAAGCTCACGGAACCCGGTTGCTTTAAAGCAAATGGGCTGCCGCTCCAGAAAATTGTGGCTCTCACAAAACCCGAGACGGATTCCAATCGCATTTCTGACACGAACACATGAACACCACAGTCTTCCACATGTTTACTCAAAAGTACACGCCCAAGTTTAATGGGGTTGACTCCGAGGGATGTGAGTACAGAATCGTATCCTAAGTGGCTTGCAACAAGACATTTCCTTCCCAGGTCAATCCTCTATCTGCAAAATGGACCCCAGTACTAACCTAACCTTATAGGCCTGTTATGAGAATCACGAATAAGGCAGTCCTGGGTGTGCCCTGAGACCCACCGTGGTGTAGTGATTGGAGCAAAGGAGGCCAGGGTTTCAGACCCCGCTCGGCCACGGAAACCCACGGGGGGCGAGGGAGTTACATTCTCTCGGCCTCAGGAGAAGGCAAAGGCAAATCCCCTCTGAACAACTCTGCCCAAGGAAACCCCGGGATAGGGTCGCCCTGAGTGGGAAGCGACTTGAAGGCACACAATAATACAACAACGTGTACATTCAGGAGCCTGCTCCCTTGAGTTCGGTAGGAAGTAGTCCCAAGGAAGTTACAGGAGAACTGTGTGGAAACTAAGTATTTCAGTGCTTCAAGAAGCCTCCATGAATTTAATAGCACTGACCCACGTGTAGACATACGACGGATCGGGCTGGGAGGGAAAACTCAGAAACGGTGCTGCTGCTGTTTATTATTAGCAATCCATCATCATCGTGATGCCGAAATAAAGCCTCTCCAAAGATATTTCAGACATAAACTTTCGCAAATGCTGACCTATTTTTCATTAAAATGAACATTTATTACCAACACCATCAATGATCCTAGCCATTCCGCGAAGATTGTAGCTGCAGGATTAATTGTGATCTCCCCTCTCTTTTTTAAAAGACCAAGCTCCGACTGTCACTGAACCGGGGAAATGCGTGGCCTTACAAAGGCTCCAGGGCTTCAAGGGGAAAATGTGGACAAGACTCAGATGCTGGGGCGAAGGGACTGCGAAACGTATGTTTCCCACGGAAAGTTCAGACCAATATTAAAACTGTTTTAATTCAGATTGTCCTATTTCATTGGGGAGGGGGCATTTTCTCTCCGGAGGTAAGCCTCCTAGTTGAGAATGGAAAAACTCACTCCCTAATCTACGACACTGCCATTTTGGGGGGCTTAATACTGCCCTCTCCTTAGAAAAGTGACCCACTGAACTCAGCCGGGTTTCTTCCCAGGCAAGCAAGTACAGGTTGGCAGACACAACCGGGCTTTGGCGATCCCGCTGTCACTGGTGGAGGCGAGAAGGAGTTGCACGTTAATTCTGCAACTAAGTTAGTTTCTAATTGGTGCAGGTCAGATGACTGAGCTTAAATTGCGTGACAACAGCCTAGTTTTGTTTCTGAATGCTATAGACCTTAGGAGCTTTTCCCTACATTTCCCTCACGGGATTCTCCCGCAACTGGAGCTGAAGGGGATGCAGATCTCCAGAGCAAAGGCTCCTAAACTCAGCAGCGCTTGCCCTGGAGTAAACCTAGAGCCGGGACTAACCAGAGGAAAGAACTGGCAGAACCACCTCTGAGTACTGGTTGAAGACACATACACACACACAAACCTAGAGCATGAGGGAGCAGCCAGATCAGTTTTGCCATCAATTTATTGGAAGTAGGATTTCACCCTTTCTCCCTTTTCGATCCTTAAAAAGACCACTGAATTGCTACTTACTCACAGATGTAATTAATGAGTAACTTTCATCCAAGTGGGGTATGAATGAAGAAGCTAGGGAACCAGGATAAATAATCAGTATACCTCCTAAAATTGCTAAATGACTTGCAGTTCCTACATTGCCCATTTGTTGCAGATTTGGCTTTGTCTTCAGAATTAAATTTTAAAACAATTGAAAACCACTGGCAGAAAGGGAGTGCGAATCCTTAGTTTCCAGTATTTCTTTGATACTAACTCAGAAGAAACAGAGAAAAGGCATTAATCTTTTGTTTTGTTTTGTTTTAAAAAAAAACTCCACAGAGGACAAACCAACACACAATTAAACAAGAGAGTTTTTTTAAAATTTAATTCTAAATAAGAGGTAAGAAATAATAAATCTTCAATAAAATATATAAAATTGTACAAGGCATCCCTTTCAAAGGGATTTTAATATGCTGGGGGTAAAAGGGTAGAACTGAACTCATGGGCAACTAATGGGCACAACACAGTCTGGAGCGGATCCAATGGAAAACAAATTTTGTGTCTCTATCTTTTTGTAACATGCTAAAAACGCACCTTGGAGAAGTCCTGTCTTCAGCAACCTGCATCCTCTATAGACAGCTTCCCACAAAGTATAGCAATAATAACAATAATAAAAAAATTAAAATAATTAGAACAGTGGTTTACATAACGCCAAGTACACTAAACAGAAGTTGGTCCTCTCTTCCTTTCTTCCACCCCCCCTAAAAAAAAAGAAAAGAAAGAGAGGATAGTCCTGTCTTTAGCATAGGTGGCATTATCTTACTCCCATAGGTTGGTTGGGTTTTCTGGATCTATGGGTGCTTCAAAAAATGCTTAAGCAGAATTCATTTTCAACAAGCTAATAATGGTTAAAGCACAGATTATTGCAATAAAAATAACAACTCTGCAACAGAGTTTTGATAGTCTCTCTGCATATACATGTACACACAAATATGTACACACACTGAAAAGCAACAGTGCTTTTCTTCATACCTCTGTCCTATATCGTTCCCCATCATTCAAAAAAGTCAAACACACACAACCATGATCATAAGTGGTAATTCTTAACAACAACAACAACAAAGAACAGTCAAAACTCTTCCAACCTTCTTGGACTCTCTTTTGCCATGACATGTAGACAAACACAGCCCCATCTTAAGAAAACGAATCGCAAACTAACGGCGAACAGAATTATCACCGGTGCGAATCCTCTGCGTGGTAGCCCTACAGCCACTTGATCTGAGTCAGTCCCATTGTATGGAGTTCATTGACAGCAAGTATTAGAAGACTGCAGTTTGAAAGGATTGTATCTTATGAATGCTAACCCTTGCCCTGTTGGATCATACCAATGCAAACCCCTATCTACTTTCAGCATTTTGCATTTGAGACACCTTGGTTTAGGGACTGCAGTGCAGTGAAGAACTCAGTGAGAGAATGCAGCAGCTGAATCAGCGTGGTTTTTGTTCTGCCTCAACTTAAGTCCTCTTTTATTTCTGACAACTGGTTTTATAAATAAAACTTGCCCATATACTTAAGCTTCCCCCATACAAACAAGAAATTTCATCCTGAATTCCTACCTACTCGGACATGCGCACACTAAATTGGGTGTGAGAACCACTGAACACAGTGGGACTTACTTCTGAGTAAACATGCAGAGGACTAGGTTGCAAGTTTTTTCACTTAAGAAAGTGAATGATTCCCTTTAAATAAAACGACACTCCACTGAGTATCTCATCAGGGAAAATGTATATATATATATTTATCTCTATATTCTGTGGAAACATATGATTTAATGATTGATTTCTTCTCCCCCACCCCATGTGCAGTAAATAAACAAAAACTATATTAGTTTAAGCAAGTATGTTTAAAAACAAGACAAAACACCACCTCTCTTTCAGGGGCAGATTCTGAGTGCTGAGCTCACACATGGCTGGCTCCCCAACCTGCAGAAAACAGGCTCTGTGTTCAAACTTCAATATACTTGATAAGGCACATACAAGCATGCAGAAAAACAACCAGTAATGGTTTTGTGCTGCACTCTTGAGTTGTGCAAGATCCATCAGAATGCATCTCATTGCATTATAGCTGTTGTTCTCTCTGATCTTCTTAGGATAAGTGGTACATGCTGTATCCAACAGGAGTAGCATAGAGTCCTACGGGTGGAATGGGAAGCACAGGTCTGTGAAAAGGATACGATGTTCCATAGAGCGAAGCTGCTTGGAGTGGAGAGTTGATGGGAAAGGGGAGGCTAAAGCCAGATGGCAACATGGGCTTGGCGGCCATTTTTAACTTCTCCAGCTCTGCTTCCTGCAGTCTCTTTGCCTTGGCTCTCCGGTTTTGGAACCAGATTTTGACTTGAGTCTCTGTGAGGTTAAGTGAGCTGGAGAACTCAGCCCTTTCGGCAATCGAGAGGTATTGCTTCTGACGGAATTTGCGCTCTAAAGCCAGCAGCTGGGAGGTGGTGAAAGGTGTCCTGGGCTTCCGATTTGTCTTGTGTTTTCTCAGCGTGCAAGCTGTGGGACTCAGGTGTCCTGAAAGTGACAATAAAGATGAATTACCTCATAAGAAGCAGAGGAGGAGAGCTATCAAAGGGCTGAGAAACATCTTCTCTCTCTTCTCCTAGTATACACAATAATAATTGTTTCACAACAGGACAATAATACCAAAATAGCCCAAATTGGGGGGGGGGGCAGAAGGAAGTATATATGGGAAGGAAGGATGGCACAGTGGCAGCCAGTTTCCTTTGTACAAAGTGTCTCCCCACACAACAGACAACCTGCACGGAAACATCCAAGCAGTGAGATAAGATGCATGATAGTAAAAGAATGGAGGGGGTATCTTTTTATGTGGTGTTATACAAAAGCAAGCAGAACAGAGCAAAGTCAGGCACAAAAGAGCACGTTTTAAAAATAGATGGAAATAATTACATCAAACTACTGTTTATAGCATCTTTTCTTAAGAATGAAAATGGATGTCTGAAGTCTAACATTACCCAAAACAATTAGTTACATGGGCCAACTATACTTGCAATAAAAATCTTGCATGGGATCAAAGACTCAATCCACTGAGTTTGTTGATATCATGCATTCAACAAACCAAAAGAATTCTGGTATTTTTATCTGCACTTTTTCAACCATCTCAGCCCTAGCAAATCTATCAAACATAATCACATAGGGGTTGTTTTGCCCTCTACAGTCCACCTGAGAACTGTTTCTGTGTGGGTGCTATTTTGTACTACATTGCATAGCAGCAAATTCGGATTTGCCACCATATCTTTGACAGAGACCTGCAACCAACTGTGGCTCCCTGCTGAGCCTATAAATTACTTATGTCACATTATCACCTTATATTTTGAAGCACACAATTAAGGCATCTTGAGTTCTCTGTGTGAAACTGTCACAGAATATCCCTGGCCTGTTTCATGTCTATCTCTGCCCACATCAAAAACTTAGACGCTACCCAGAAAGTTTTAAAGAACTTGAATTGACTATTAAAAATTCTGTTACAGCCTGTTTCTTGTTTTAGCAGGACTGCAGCAGATGTTCTTACGATAAACGCTGAAATAGACCTATTTTCTATAGGGCTGCAGACATAGTAGTGTACAGCTGGAAAATAGGGCATAGTGTGCTATCAAGTGCGTTGTTTCTAATGTCAGAGATGAGTTTGGCTGTGACGATTATATCAAACGTACAACGGTTTGAAATGGCTTTAATAACAGCCAACCCAGCAAAGAAGTTGGCCACAGGGCTCCTGAGATACTATCTGATATGGTCAAAGCTTAGTGAGACAGTTTTTTTGGACTCCAGCTCCCAGCATTCCCAGATAAAGGATTCTGGGGATCAGAATCCAAAAGAAAAAAAAGTTTTCTGGAATGTAGTTGCATTAGTACAGGTATACACTTGTATCTCCAAATCACTGTGCTGGGCTTTGCATCCTAATTGAACAGGGGCAAAATCATCTTAACCCAAATATAAAAAGTGTATTTGAAATCCGCCCATCATTGTGAATCCAACAGCAGCCAACAACTGATCTTCCTCCTCTGCAGCCACTGCTATCTTTCTATAACACTGCACCCAGAATCTCCGAAAGCCTCTGGTCAGGAAACCAAGAACCTCAAAAGCTATGCATGTATTCCTCTTGGTAAGACATAGGAAAACAGAAATTCCTACAGGTCACCACTGAAGCTGAGAGTGGAACATATTACTAAAGGAGCCAGTTTCTAACTAGAAGCTAAAAAAAAAAAAATGTCTCATAAGGGAAAGAAAGAAATGCTTCCCCAGCCACTGCTTGTTATTATTTATCCAAAGTGAATGACATCTTTGATCAGACGTTTTAGCTGAAGTTTTGCCTGAGGACACTGGAAAAGGGTCTGATGGTGGGGCGGGGGCTATGTTGCTTGTTGTTTCTGTCTGTGTTCACTGCCAAGGCTCTCAGTGAAATCAATGGGAGACTTGTGATCTGTGAGCAAAGAGTTGTCTGTCATTCTGCTCCCCTTCTCAATTGAGGTTCCTATATTCCCAGCCAGCAACAACAACAAATAAAGAAGGCAAGAGGCTGACACACTGGTTCAACATGCAGCTCTTATGATAGGTGCTAATCTTTAGAAAATATATAGCTGCACAACATCTGCAGCTAATACAAAATGTGGAATTTGTTTCCTATCTTGTTCCATTACAACCCGAAAGCCTGTAATTTACATAGTAACAGCCCTGACTCTTTTCAGCACAATTTGCATTTCAGTACAGAGGAGTTCCAGGGCTCAGAAATCCTATGAGAAGAGCAGGCAGAGAATGAAATAAATGCACCAAAGGAATCGCCCGCCTCAAAATCCTGAACATACTTGGCATGCTGCTAAAGCATACTGGTCATTGGGATTTAATTTCAAGCAGATGCACTGAAGATCATACTCTTGAATAGACCTCATATTCAAAGCACAATCTTATGTGTGTTGATAAAGTAGAAAGTTCCCTCATGTTTAAGGCCGCTCACTCCACAGTATGTTTAGGATTTCAGATTCTAAATGATCAAACAGCTTTCTGGGAACAACTGATTAGAGCAGCTAGTGGTGTCTTGGATGGTGTACAATTTAAACTGAAGATACAGTAGTTTAAACCTTGAGAGCTGGTGTGATGCAGTGGTTTGAGCACTGGGCTATGGCCATTCCGCACTTGGCCACAGAAACCCACTGGATGACTGTGGGCTTATCACACACTCTCAGCATCCAGAAAGCCCTATGAAGGTTGCCATAAGTCAGAAAATGACATGAAGGCAACAACAACAAAGTTTAAATCTCTGGCACTTTACAGAGTAAATGTTAGTGTTGTTACGCTATTGGTTTGGACGAAGCAGCCTTTGTTTTTACTGTTTTCCTTGGCTTTTTTTTTTTTTTTTTTTGGCATTTTAAAAAGGGCTTTTGGAAATATACAAAAGTGGGTGATGCTTTCTAGAGTTGTACTCCTCTGTGGCATGACAGCAAGTCCTCTTTAAAACCAACACAATTTATGTCTGTGTGTCTACTGGGAGAGGAGACTTCACTTACAGCAACTGAAAAATAACAGTAGCCATAACATCTTTATTTGGAGCACTAAAAAGTCACAAAAGTGGTGTAGAACTTAGCAGCACATCTAGGAGAACTCAAAGGTTGTGATATGTTAGTGATCCTAATATAGAGGTGTTACTGCACTCTGACTTTGTTTTTCTCTTACTACATCTCCTAAGCATATCTTATGAATAAAACTTCAGACCTTATGCAATTGTGTCACGCACATAATGTCTGAAGCATGAAGTTTAGAAATAGAATACATGCTTTGGATAAGGTAAGTGGGTTATTATTAGGGCACATTAAAGAGAATCGTTCAGGCTTTTTTTCTTCCCAAAATAAAAGATGACAGGGTTTCTTAATAAGATGCCTAGGTTACTGGCCAGTTAGTAATTTTAATACTGGTTTCTGCAGTCAAGCAGAAGATACCACCACAACTTTCTTTAAATCACAAGCTACTTGCTTGCAAACTGCATAATCTCATCCAGTGTAATAACATTGAAGATATTACTTCAAGTCTGACTTCAGTAACTTTCACTTGGGTATTATAATATAGAAACAACTTTCTAGGTGACATTGAGAAGCCATTAAGCCCAATGATTTCAAGCACTACAGGTGCATTGAGTTTCAAGGGGTTTCCTTTTATGTAAATTAACACAGGATTCCAGACTTCTTCAAGAATGTATTATGATTTCACCCTGCTACCAAGTCAGGAAGAACAGAGTGTCAGGTTATGTGCCATTTGTTTTATATAATAGTGCGGAAAACCATGAGGTAACATGAAAAAATATGGAAAAATATGTTCCAAGTAAAGATGAAGAACATTAATTTACCTCAATGGCATAACATCTGTTCCAAAAATATAATATAATTTTGGGTAGGAAAACATTTTATGTTGTACAAGCTATGAAATGTTTTTTTATGACTTGCGTACATATTTCTGTTATAGCTTATTTCAAATACAATCATAATTACAATTATCATAATTATCATAATTACAATTATTTGAACATTATATAGAGTCCACAGGATTTGCAGACTACAACAATTTTTTTTTACTGTATACACAGATAACAGTGTTTTGAACAGTAAGTGCTTCTGAAATCATTCCTTCTGCATTGTACTACAGTATATTATTTTACTTTTAAAAACTCACTCTTGCCTTTTCTCCCTTCCCCATTTTTCTCAGATGATTATTACACATTATATTTGATCTTAGCCAAAAGAGAAGCAATCATGATGGGCCTACATTACTATCTGGCAAAATATATGTTCTCACCAGATAATCCATTTTTTAATTTATATCCAAAACAAGCAAATTTGGGAATCAAGCAGGCCTGAAATATCATAAGCAGAAATCCATAAATCCAGTACTAATTTACTTAGGAGTAAGCCCACTTGAACTTAGCAGAGGTTATCTCTGAGTAGAAACTTTAAGAGTGTGCTATAACAGCAATTTAATAATTTGTACAGATGCCTTTTAGAAAGCTTTATGACTGTGGAATTTGCTTTTGCTGCCTCTCCAAATGCATCTTCAGCTGAAATAAATTTATTTGAAAGTTCTTCTTAAATTGGCCAGAACTCTAATTTCCAAGAAAAAGTTGCTTTAACACAAGTTTTGAGTGTTTTCTTAACCTAAATGTACTCCAAAGACAAGCAAAAAAGCCACAGAGATAAATGAATCCTGGAGAGAGCTATAAAGAAATGAGTTGGAATTCCAATATATACTTAACTGTGACTATTGCATTTTATTTTGTATGGGTGGGTGGGTGTGTGTTTAAAAAGTTTTTTTTTTAAAAAAAAAAAACACATCCTGGCATTTGTAGTTAGAATTAAAAGTAGCTTGTGATAGTTTAAGATAGGAGAAAGCCTTTCTACCTTGTCCTGTATTTTTGACAGCTGGGAAAATGCCGAGGACCTATTCCTGGACAAATGTACCCTAGAATAAAGTCCTGTCCAACTCAGCAGGACTGACTTCTGAGTAAAAGTACACAGGATTAAGCAGTAAGAGGAGGGAATGCATAAAAGAAGGTAGCCCTACATTAACTTTGGGGGCAGTTTTACTGAATGTAATGTAGAAAACTAGAAAGTGAGATGAAGATAGCAACTCCTCTTGCCACACATTTTCCTCAGCAAATGTTATTTTCTGGAAACGCATTCTGTCTACAACAAGGAGATATGAAGCTATACTTGTATTAGGATTCCCAGGAAGTGACAAATTCTGTTACAAGCCTTAGCAACTTAGAGACTAAGAGACTAAAAGCATCTTTGTTACATTATTTTTTCATTAACTGGAACTTTCAAAGTTCAACCTCTGCTTTATCAGAGGTACGGGACAAAATGTAATTTATATAACCCTGCCTCTTTTTTTAAAAGTAGGCCTTAGATTTTAAAGTGTTAGCAGACCCCTTCGCTGCACCTAACATGGCTACTACCTTTGTCGAATTTAGAAGAATGACACCGCTCTCTTGGCAGTGTCCTAAGTATTAAATGAAGCAAGAGACCTTTCTAATCAGGTGAGGGTGTGCATTTTACAGGAGAGGATCAAGAAGTGTGGCACCGAGTTTATGGAGAATTTTTAAAAATGGCCCAACTTTTAAAAAACCAAAAAGAAAAAAAAAATTATTTCATAAACACTCTCCTAAAGCTGTGGGGAATTGAAATACACGTTATAGAGTGTGAACTAGATTTTTGACTACGCAGAATCTGAAAAGCAAGACGCGCCGGGAAAGAGAGATTGACCATGTCCGCACTAGACTGTTACAGCGCTATTATCCCACTTTCAACATCCCATGGAATCCTGGGGTTTGCAGTTTAGGGATGGGCCAGCCGGGCCCCTCCCGAAACTGCAACCCCAGGATTCCATAGGATGTTGAAAGTGGGATAACAGCGCTGTAACAGTCTAGCGCGGACATGGCCATTGACTGCCCTGGCATCCAGGATTCCTTGCGAAGGTCCCGCTGAATTAAGAAGCCAATCCGGCCCTTCTCCCCACGGTGTCCACTTATTCCCCCAGTCTGGCTCCTCGGACCACGACGCTCCGGAAGAATAAAGAACTATACGCGCCGGGGGAGCTGCGCTTCCCCCGGAGGCCTCAGGTGGTCTGCTACAGGTGCACCGGCGGAGGCAATCCAGGGCCAGGATCGCCGCCAACACCCGGGCCGGCCCGGCCGAGCGCGGAAGGGAAATCGGCGAGTCCGTCTTGGCAGAGTCCTGCCTACCGTGGGGGGGGGGGCGCGAAAACAGCCTCAATCAGTATTAAGAGTGATAGTGGGGATAAGCATGGTGAGAAATTGCTCACGCTCAGGTCGCAAAGAAAGAGAAACAGACTTAACCCCCCGCCCCGCCAAGGACCATCTGTTGGGGAATGAATGATGAGGACGGAAGAAGAGCAGGAAGAGAAGGAGCTACGGTAGTTTCATTCACACTTAAGTTGCCAAGTCAGAGAAAGAGCCGCTCTCCCTGACCTACCCACTTGGGAATAACAATAATCAAATCCTCTCGCCCGCAAAAGTTGGAAAGAGACATGATTAATAAGAACGGGATGGTGAGGGGGAGGCGTGTACGAGTGCTTCAGGAATTCCTCTATTTTTTGTCACTGCTGGGTCCCCTAAACGGTAGCGGCGGGGGTGGGCCGGTTGGCAAACGACTGTGCGTTTTGTGATTTTTTTAAAAACTGATACGGACAAAAGAAGTTTTAAATTCTAGGCCAAGTTGCCTTGGCCCGTGATTTAAAGGACATCCTAGTCGTTAAGGCTGATTTCTAGAGCTGCCTCAGTTTCCCGAGGTTCGTCGCGAAGGAAAGTTTCCCCAAAGCCAAAGCTTGTGGGATCCGACTCCAGACTGAGCTCCCACCCCACAGTCCCATCGCCGCCTTTCCCCCTCCTCGTGTAAAGCCTGGACATTGACTACCCTCTCCAGGAGCTCAGATGCTGCTGATCCCCGAAAAGAGCCCAGGAAAGAGCCTTTCTGGAGTCTTCCCTCACGCCCGGAACCTTCGCTCTTCCCGCCTCCTGGGACTTTTGGAGGGGGCCCCGTCCCCTCGCGCCGTCCCCGACAAAACCGGACCCCCTCCTCCTCCTCCCGGTTCCGACCAAAGACTCACTCGGGGGCGGGGAGTATCTGCCGGCCTCCGGGATCCACGGGGAGCCGTCCTCGGAATTCTCGGATTTGATCGACGAGGTCTCGAAGGTTTTTGTAAGCCCGCCGGGGCTCGGCGCTTCCCTGCCGACGTGAGCGGGCAAGAGCAGGTTCCTGGAGGGGCCCAAGCCGGCGCCTTCCACGCCTCCCGCCACCACGCCGGCGGTCGTCTCTCGGGGGGGCTTCTTGCTGTCCGACATGAGCGCCTCCACGCTGAACGGCAAACTGGAGACCTTGACTTTGCGCTGATCCTCCGCGGCAGCGGCGGCGGCGGCGGCGGCGGCCGTGGGGGCCTCCTCGTCCGAGGAGAAAACCTCCTTCGCTTTGGACGGGGGCGAACAAGAGGACGACGACGACGAAGACATCGCGGCGGCGCGGCTTCTTCGCAAGGACCCCCGCCCGGGAGAGCGCTGCCCAGGCGGCGGCGGCGGCGGCGGCGGCGGCGGCGGCTGCTGCTCTTGCGGCCGCCCTGCGTCGCCGCCCGCCCGCCCTCCCGCCCTCC
Source organism: Iguana delicatissima (assembly GCA_948472985.1). NCBI lineage: Eukaryota > Metazoa > Chordata > Lepidosauria > Squamata > Iguanidae > Iguana > Iguana delicatissima. The sequence continues at coordinate 261,360 of CAOKZL010001205.1, read as the reverse complement.
GGCCCGCCCGGCTGCCCTTTTCCCCGCTTCCTTTCCCCGCTCCTGGGGCTCCGCTCCGTCACCCTCTCGCTTTCGCGCCGCCGCTCCCGCCGGACACACCAGCCTCGCTCCGCATCAGCCTGGAACAGCCGAGCCACTCTCCCCCCTCCCCGTTTTGGTCAGCGGAGCGTTCGGGCTGTTTCCTCCTTTGGGAAGTTGAGTAAGCGCGGCTCGGCCAATGGGAGAGGCAGGGGCGGTGACGTCAGGCGGTGACTCATCTGATTGGCTCCGAACGGCGAAGGGTAGGGAGGGGGCAGAGCGGCCACCCCCCCACGCCGACTTTCCCCCTTCTCTTCTCCATCCCCCCCCCTTTTCCTTTTAAATAAATTAGAAGTTAATGACATGGGCAGCGAGCGGGGCTGTGTTATTAGGGAGCTTTCCAGCTCTGTAACTCTGCCAAAACAACAGGAAAGTCAGTGGAGTAATTAGGGCTGATGATACGAAGAGGAAACTCTGAGAGCGCGGCTTAGTTTAGCTCGCTCGCCCGCTCTCGTCCCCCCGCCGCCCCCTTTCTCGTTTAGCCGCTCGCGTTCCAACGCGGCCCCCTCGCGCGCGTGGGTCTGGAGAGCGAGATCTGCCCGCCCTGGCAGCCCGAGGGAACACGCGTGGAGAAGGCCTTTTCAAAGTCTCTGGTGTGACACGGAGGAAAGTTTATCCCGAGCGAACGCTGTCTACACTGGCGGCTCTAGCGCGGTTTGGAACCGCATTTCCCCCTTCCTCTCCCCCAAATGATGCGATTCCGGAAGCCAAAAGAAGGGATGGATTTCGGCAGTGGATGCTCTGGGAGGGGAGGGTTGAGACGGGGGAGGAGACACTGCAGGAAGGATGGAGCGCAAGACGGTTGCGCGTTTCACTTCCCGGTTAGAAGGGGAGAAAGAAACGGACGGCCCCCACGTTCGGAGGATTGTGGCTTGAGGGTCACTGTCGACACTGTACGCCTTCGTTTGTAGTGAAGGGTGCGATCATCCCAAAGCACGAAACAGTTCCATTCCCCACCTGCACGATTCTAGCCCACCTCGTCTCTAAAATTTAGGGGATAGACGGTGTGGGGGGGGAATCTAGATCGAGCAGGAGAGAAGTCCGCGGGATTCGGTGGAAAGACATTCCCTTTCCCAGGCGGGGCCTTTAGGATAATGCACACTGTCCTCTCTTCCTCTTAATCCACCGAGGAGACCGAGAAGAGAGGGAAGAAAAGAGGTCAAGATAACTGAGTGAACGGGAGGGGTGTATGTGGGTAGCGGGGCAGCGTGAGCATCTGACTCCACAACCTCTGGTATTCAATCCGAGGCTGTCCAGTTCGTCTCCCCCCACCCTCCCGAACCCATCGTGAGAGTCAAGGGAGGCCTCCCTTCCTGCGCTAAAAGCTCCTGAACCTCTCGCCCTTCGGCTGTGTGAGCAGCACATCCAAGCCAACAAATGAAAACGCATTTGGGGGTTGAGGCTGATTTGGTTGTTGCGGCTGCGGCTGCTGTTGTTTGAACAAGAAATACAGATTAGGTGGGTCCCGTCAATTGCAGGAGGCGCCGATGCCTTGATGACAAACAGATGCCATTCTGACCAGCCCGGAAGCCCTCTGCGGACTCCTCCGTTGGCGAGCTCAGCCCCGCGCCTCCAGGCCGGGCCGCCGCCTCGGTTTCAAAATCAGCATCCCTCAAGCGACATTCCAGTTAACAGACTGAGGACCCAATCCTTTTTTTTTGGGGGGGGATATCTTCATAATTAATTCCACCTCGCAAATATCCCAGTTTGAGAATTACCCCCTGATAATGGCGGTTATCGTCTTTATGTCTTCCTCAAAGTGTGCGGGTTGGTGGGGGGTGGGCATGGGGAGAGGAAAAGCAGAAGGGTGAGATCTCGGTGAGATCTCGCTTCAAAACAACGAGAGCCCGGTAACCCCTGGGGAATATTTTTTATCAGAGCAGACCTTAACACCCCAGTTCTGAAATAATGTGCTTGGACATTAAACCCCGTTTAAATTTAAGACTCATTTAACGTCGGATTCCAAGTGTCCTTAACATCCGGACGAGATTTCTCCCTAAATTCTTCCAGTGGAGGGTGGAACAGTAAGAGATAAAACAGAACTAGGCTCTGGGGACCTTCTGGGAAACCCACTGGTTGTACTGTCAAACCTTCTATGCCTCCACGCCCTCGGAGGTCGGGTGGATCTTTTCTCGATGTGCTCCAGCGTTACGGGGCTGTCGGGTCTTACACGATTCGAGGGAAGGGGAGAGCCAGTGCCAACGATGCTGGACCAGCCGATGACTCGAGAAATAAATTCGCGGAGAGGAAAAAAAGAAAAAGAAGAATTGGGCGAACTTTCTCCTTTTGGGTCGTTTGGCAGACCCCGCCCACCCCTTCCAAATCGGCGACGTTGCACTTTCTCGAGATAAGATCTGCCACTAGGTCGCATCTTCCGCTCCGTTTGCAATGTTCATGCTTCCGATTGAAGTGCCTTTGGATACCCTAGGAAAAGTACATCTTCTCCTTGTAGCTGGGAGGGGGCTCTCCAAACGGCGTCTGTGGCTAGTGGGAGCTTTTCTCTGCCTGTCCGGCCTACGCAGCTGTGACTGGGCCGAGTCCCAAGTACCCCACAGTCGGGGTCTCCTCTTCTAATTAAGAATGGGAGAGTGAGAGAAAGCGAGATGGGCAGGATTGGGGGCGCTTACTGAGACAATGGCAACATTGCCGCTGATTTTCCCCTAGCTAAGCTTCACCTTTAGAATGCTTAAAGCGCTGGTTGTTGGCGAAAACACTCTGGCTTATAGGATCAAGAAAAATGACAGGCCAATCGGGATTGTAGGCTGCAATCCCATACATACATATCTTGACTTGAATCCCTCTGAGCTCAGTGAGGCTTCAAATTGAAGGATAGGATTGCCCAACGGCAAAAATACACTTTCCGATACAAACTGGCAGTTCGGCCCTATGAATACCTATTGTTTCAGAAGAATATTTCTGCGAGCCCAGCCAAACGCATTTCCTCAATTCCGTGCCTGCCCTTCTCTGGTCCTTGCCTGGCAAATGCCTCCTCTTCCTCACATACACTTAGGCCTCCATCGCCTTCCTCTTTCCTCTCGGGCACATTCAGAATGCAGAGGCCTTTAGGATCGGGCAAAGAAACAAGGTTCCCCTTTCAGGAACCAGAAAGAGCAGGCCCAACACCAAGCGGGGAGGTGGGTTATCTCCTTCGCTCAACCGGTCTTCTCACTGCACTAAACCCCACACTTTGGGCATATGGATATCCTCCGAAACCTCGAGTTGCAAAATGTCGGAGGGAGAGATTAACCACCTCCTATTGTCTAGCACTTTCAGTTTATTGAAACGTCGCCTTTTTTGCAGAGACCTGGATGTTGTGCTAGCAACGAGTCTGGAGCCCAAGGCTCCTCTCCAGCACCACCACCACCCCGCCCTCCGTGACAAGTAAATGAGAATTGATGGAAATCAGAGGACAATGTGTGTAAACAAGGAACAATGGGAACGCCAGGGCCGCTCGGCCGAAGAGCCACAGATAATTACACCGAATCAATGCAACGTTTTTCTACCGAGGAAGAATGGATGCAAGCTTGGGGTTAGGTCAGCGCGACCTGCTTTCCCGAAGTAGGCGCACTGGCTGCCAGTGTCTTCAGATGGATGTGTGAATTCTTGTTCGGGCTCCGAACATCTGATTTCCAGTTGTTTAAAAATGATGGTAACGGCAGTTATATACAGTTTGAACCAGTCGTCCAGCTGGGTCAAAGTATTACTCGCTTATTCTTTTTTTCGCCCAAACGTGACAGCCTTGCCCTTCTGGTTTCAGTGGTTAGTACATGAAACACGTGAAGCTTTGGATACAGTTGTTTTGGAAGGGGGAGAGGTCGGGGGAATGTCTCACTCCTTCCAGACATCGCCTATCCCTTGTAAAGACAAGGGCCAGTACAATCTGGCAGATGCGAGATTCACACCTACACATATTCATTCACCTGAACAGCCCGCTCCCAGTCAAGCACACTGAGACGGGTAAACGCTAAAGTGAGGCCCATGGGCCATATGTACTCCCCCCTCCTCCGGTCAGTGACCTCAGCACCCAATCCTTCCCCTTGATTTAAAGATTAAGGTTAGTTTGGAGCTGGACGGAAAGGCCTTGGACATGAGGTCAATGCCACTGACTTCGTGGCCTCTTCCAGTTCGGTGCCTTCGGTGGGTCGGCTATATCCCACCCAGTATCTCTGCCTGTGGACAAATGACACTTTTATGGCTTCCAACGAGTGGATTTGACGGTGGGTCTCCTCCTTTCTCGTGAGATGCGCTTCCAAGTGATGTGTGCCACACATACAGCTCCAAAGCCAAGTAAGAGACTGGTAGCTACTCCTCCTCAGTCGATCCTGGTGCTTGGAGAATCAGTGTTCTCCCTCCTGAAAACAATTGGTTGCTTGGAGCCTCAGAACTAGAAATCTCCGGCTGTCACTCTGAACATCCTCCCTCGCTTGTGCCGGGGAGAGTTAGTTTTCAAGGAAGCGGGTACGGGATCGGGAGCGCTAAAGTCGTTGGTCTTAAGACACCTCCTTTGGATGGCTTCTGGTATTGGCCAGGTTGCCCATCCAGTCCAAAACGTACTTAAACGTACCTGTCTTGCAGGTACATTTAAGACACCGAACCCTACCCCACGGAAGAAGGAGAAATACGACCCGATTTAATTATGGTTGTTGTTAGTGGCCCTACTAGAATTTAGGAAGGATTCCTTGTAAACAAGTACCAGCTGCAAAGGGAACCATGACTTCTCTGTTCTATAAAAGAAACGTTTTAAGCATCTTTATGTCGGAAGGCAAAATGATTCACAAGACAACAGGGGGAGGGAGGGGGAGGGAGGGGGGAGGGGGGAGGGGGGAGGGGGAGGGAAGGAATGTTGCAATACCTTTAAGACTAAATTTTTTAAAAATACATGAGTTTTCCTGGATAAAAACCCACTTCTTCGGATGTGGGTTTATGTCCACTCATGCCAAAATAAAAACTAGAAAATTTTAAAGGTGCTACCAGGGTTCTCCCTCTCCCTCTCACCGCTTCCCTTTTTCCTCCCTTTTGGTGTTACAAGATATTAGCAGGGATACTTCTTTGAAACCGAGAACACTAATCGTTCTAACCATAAAAATGGCCAGAAAGCTAGGCAAGTCAGACAATCAACTTAGATTGCATCGACCAGTGCAATATGTTAATAACGAATTTGAATTAATATTTCCAACTCTTTTCCACGCTCTTTGACCGTGGCAACACTTTGGTGACCTTGGCGCCGCCTTCCGGGCGCTGCTTCTTCTGTGCATCTCATCTACTCCCCCCCCCCCTTTAGAAGGCTGCAATGCTGTTCGCCCTGGTTTGGGAATAAACTCCGCTGCACTCAAGATGGCTTACTCTGGAGTAGAGGACTGGGTGGCATGGCTGGAGAGGAAGGCCCGGAAACTCTCACATTCGCCGTCCGGATTGCCCTGCTCCAGCCAGACCGGCCTGTCAGAAAGAATCCTACTCCGAAGTTCAGGGAAATCCTGAGGCCAATGGAGAACGAGTACGTGTGCGCGTAAACTTGTCTTCTGCATCTGTGGGCCTCCGGTGGTTACCAAGGATCGTTTTACACTTCTAATGTGTGCAGATATAAAGCAGGATTTTAACCAGCTATGGACAGAAGTTGCTTCGATGAACCCCCAACTCCCCCAGCCAGCACCTTGAGCGCTGGGGTCCAACGAAGAAACTTTCCACCAACTTTGGCTGCGAGGAAAGACGGCCAAAGGTGCCGATCCTGGTTCCCCTCAGAGCCGATCCAAGGATGTGGACGGTCTCTGAGGGAGGGAGGCAAAGCGACGCCGGGCCAGGTCGGTTCCCAGAACAGCCCCATGCGGCGATTCTGGCTCTTCCCACTCCCAACCGCTGCCCGCCCCCCCACACACACCATGGGCTCTGGCCGATGACACCAGCTGGGAAATATGCGCCCGGTTCCTGAGACTCTGGAGAAGCAGCGAGAGAAGGCAAGGCGGGGAGGAGGGGAGACGGAGAGAGAGGCAGGGAGCTCGAGAGAGAAAAGGAGAGAATGAGGAGGGCGGGAGAGACGTCGCAGACAAACCGAGGCTGTTTGCAGGCGCCAGCAGCGGGGAGATGAAAGGAAAACTCCTGGGGGAAGCGGCTGTGCAGTTTGACCGGCTCCAGCGAGAGCAGAAGCGGCGGCCCGGCCCAAGCAGCCCCGCCCCGCCGCCGCCCCCCCCTCGCCCCCCTGCCCCACTCCAGGGCAGCAGCAGCGCGGCGGCGGCGGCGGCGGCGGCGGCAACCACAGCCCCCTCCAGCCCTCCTCCCTCGTCCCTCCCCCCAGAGAAGGAGGAAGAGAGCGGGAGCGCGCCCGCGCGCGTTCTCGGCAGGCTCAGCCGCCCCGTGACGACTCTATCAGCCTTGTCAGCATCCCGGGCCTGGAAAGGTCCCGAGGAGGAGGAGGAGGAGGAGGAGGAGGAGGAGGAGGAGGAGCAGCGCGATGATTATTCTGTGATTGGTTATGAAAGAGCCTTCAGAGCAGAGAGGCTCCGAGACGCCCCGTTGCCCGAGGCGGGGAGGGCCGGCCGGTTGGGGGATTCGGCTCCTTCGGAGGTGCTGCCAGGAGAGGATCGGGGCGGAGGAAAGAGGAGGAAGGGGCGAGGGGGACGGGGGAGCTAGGACCGGGCATCAGACACCGAGAGCCGAGCGGGGGAAGCGGTGGGTGTGTTGTACAGGCACGGACCAACGTTGCCTACGTGTAAGCACACTTCCGCGCACGGGTCGTAGAGTGCCTGCACACCCACGCATGAACGCTGTACGCGCCTGGATGAGTTCGTGCTTTATACCCACACGTACGAATGCTATCTGTGTATACATACAAGTGTGTGTGTGTGTTGCCTTCAAGTCTCAATGAATTTCATGGGGTTTTCTTTGGCGAGGAAGACAGAGGTGCTATACTCTTCTTCTGGATATTACCTACAGTGCCTGAATCTCTCTCTCTCTCTGTAAATGTAGACATATTTATACATACATTCATATATATGCTCTTGTATACAGGTAAGTTGTATTTCTTCAAGTCGTTTCAGGCATAGGGCGACCCTAAGGCGACCCTGTTTCAGGGTTTTCTGGGCAAGATTTGTTCGGCGGGGGGGTGCCTTTGCCATCCTTTGAGTAGCCCTGCCAAAATGCCCTAAAGGCACTCGATACCGTCTGATCTGGAAAGCTAAGCAGGGTCCGCTCAGATTAGCACTTAGATAGGAGACCACCTTTGAATACCAGGTGCTGCAGGCTATATTTCAGAAGAAGGAACTGGCAGAACCATCTCTGAGTGTTTCCCAAGGAGTCGCCATAAGTGGACAGGATACTTGAAAGCACATACACAGGGATGTATAGGTAGGTTGTGTTTTTATGTGAAAATCTTCTACAACTTGGGTGTGAATGTGCCTTCAAGTCGCCTGTGGACTTATGGCGACCCCATGAATTTCACAGGGTTTTTCTTAGGCAAGGCATACTCAGAGGTGGTTTTGCCAGTTCCTTCCTCTGAAGTACAGCCTCCAGCACCTGGTAGTCATTGACGGTCTCTCGTCCAAGCACTAACCAGGGTTGACCAGGCTTCCAAGATCAGACAGGCTCTGGTGCCTACTTCCTAATAAGAATAAGAATAAGAATAAGAAGTTCCCGTTAGGCTCCAAAAAAAAAAAAGTGATTTATCTAGTAAAGCACACACTGGTCCGTTTATTTACCTATTTATTTGAAGAAACATAATTGCCATCTCCTCTCTCGAAGAGTTATTTTCCGGGGAGAGAAAGATGTCATCAGCTTAGGGTCGATATGCTTGGCCTCTGCCTAGCTCTCTTGCTGCAACCCCTCCAACACTCTGTACGAGTATCACGGGAAAAAACCCTAAGAAGTGGCGTTAGTCTGGCCGCTAGTCCCGATGCGAACGGCATGGTTTGGACGTCCCGCTGTATCCAAGGCGGCTTCTTTCTAACTAAGGAGAGCTTCTCCCCGCATGCGCCCCCCCATGCATGTCCCACGAAACCCACAGTATCCCTTATAAGAAATTAGAAAGCCATTCCGTCTCCTGCGGGCCTCCACGTGCGTGTATACAGAGGGGGTGGGTTCCCTTTCCTGTCACCAAACGGAAAGGCTCCCAGGCTTCAAGGATGAAATTGTAAAGACGTCACAGTTTTTCACAACCGTGTCGGTTACTTCCTCCCCTTTATCTTGGTACAAACTACCCCAGTGTTACCAGTTTGACTCAACGGGTCTCTAGACAAACAAACGTGGACTTTATCAAAACAGACTAAAGAATTTGTAAGGAAACGAAAATGGTTCTGCTCCTTTTATCATCCACACCTAGAGGCCTCGGACTCTTCGGCAACAAGATCTTTTGTGCCTTTTCACTGGGAAGCCCCGCTTGTTCTTTGTAAGTCCTCCCAGACAGAAGCGTAGGTGCAATTATACACCCAACTACAAACTGAGGGAATAAGATACTCGGCCCACGACAGACGTGGCCTCTCGAGGAATAATCCACGCAGAATCAGAACCACGGTAAGGCAGGGGCTAGGGGGAAGAAAGCCCCTCCCTTTTCGTCTTATCTAAATGGCGCTCTTTGTTGAGTATATCCCCTCTTTTCCCCTCCGCTATTGAAGAAGCAAAAGGTGTGGGAAAGATAGAAGAAAGCCGGAGTAAAATAGTAGTGGGAAGAACAGAGTAAACTCGAGGTAAAACAGTAGTAGTAGTAGTAGGGATAGCATCAGTAGTACCAGTAGGTCGATGGAGAGTATTTTCTTTAAAATAAATAAATAAATAAAATGACAGGGTGGGTGGAAAACTTGTTGCAGACTAATGGAATGAAATCAGTTAAATTCGCGTCCTTGGTCTTGGCAGGCCCAACCAGACGACTGTCCCTTTCCCCAAGAACCTCTTTCTCCCTCCGGCTCCTCATTTCTAACATCGATCCGGGAACCGAAGCTGGGAGAACGGAGTCTTAATTATAGGTAACGTCTCTTGTTTTTCTCTTCTGACCAGGAGGGGGGAAGGGAGGAGAAGGCGGGGAAAGGGATCCACGAAAACCTTCCGGGCCTTCCAAGGACCAGAGGGCGGCTGCTTTGCAAGGGCTTCGGTCTGTCGACTTCAAAGCCCGAGCGCTCCTCTCTCCCCCTCCCGTCTTCCCTGTTTCTTCTTCTTCTTCGGCCTCCTTCGGTTCTTGTTAGGTTTCTACAGTTGTGAGAGTTTCGAGCCTGTCAGCCTCTCTGGCCGGCTGCTGGGAAGGGAGCCGGGCCGGGCCAGCCGAGCAAGTGGGGCCTCGTCGAAGATCGCCTGGCTCCAGGTCGCCAGCCCGGCGGCGGTGGGGGGAGTTGTTTCCTGCGTAGCCCCCGACGGGGCTGGGTTTTCTCTCTTCTTGTCACACTGGGGAAGGAGGGGCGAAGCTTGGGTAAAGGAAGAACTCCAGAACCAAAACCAGTCTTACTGGCTCATAGAATACTTGGAAAAGGTCCTCAACGCTCAGCTAGTCAGACAAGGTACCCAGACAGGAACCCATACCTAAGCATCCCTGCACTTGTCAGGGGGTTAGACTACGAGATCCTTTCTCTTGCAAGCGGAGGGTGTCTACGTACAGGAAAGGAGGAGCGGGTTGTAATAGTTGTATGCCTCCTGGAGTCTCATTGTTGGAAAAAAGGAGGGATATAAATGAATAAACTCCAAGCCAGGGTCCCATTTTGAAGGGAGGACTATTTTACTAATGAAAAAGGCAAAGGAGAAGTTTCTCAACAAGGCTTAAAGGCTATTTTGGATGTTAACAAGAGGAACCTAAGATGGCAGTCTCATGTGCCCCTTACCCCATGAAACCGATTGCTTTTATTATGTGCCTCCAAATCGACTTAGATTTACGACGACCCTATCTCAGGGTTTTCTTGGCAAGATTTCTTCAGAGGAAGGTTGTCCTTGCCTTCTTGTAAGAAGGGTGAGAGAGTGTCGCTTTCCCAAGGTCACCCAGTGGGTTTCCTTGGTTGAGTGGAGAGATTCGGATGCGGGTCTCCAGAAGTCCTAATCCAACCTACACCGCTCTGGCTTTCATGAAACTGATTGTTATTGTGCGCCTTCAAGTCGTTTGGGACTTGATGGCGACCCTAAGATGGGTTTTTCTTGGCTAAGGTTTGTTCAGAGGGGCTTTGCCTTTTCCTTCCACTGAGGCTGAGAGAGTATGACTTGCCCAAGCTCACCCAATGAGTTTCCGTGGCCGAACGTGGATTAAAACCTTGCTCTTCAGAGTCGTAGTTCAACGCTCCAGGCGCTAACACCACGGTGGGTCTCTGGGCACACCTAGGACTGCCTTATTCGTGATTTTGACAAGGGTTAGGTTAGTACTGAGGTATCCATTCTGCAGATGGAGGACTGACAAGGGATTCCAAAGCTGGTCTCCAGAGTCGTAGTCCAGAGCTCAAACCACTACACCAAGCCGGCTGAAGGGAACTTAATTCTGAGTAAGGTGAATAACAGATGCTCTGTAGCCATGCTTGCTCAACTGTAAGTCCCGTGAAACTTATGCTTTAAATTAATGTGCAACCAAACCTTGTACAAAGCTGTGGAGACACACACACGCCCGATCATCTACGTCCTAAATCCAGCCTTTATGGATTTATGGACCTCCCTTCAGGCAGTTCAGGCACTGCTTATATACCTTCTGTCAGCCTGGCACAAACCGTTGTATACAGACACCTATCTTCATTTTCTCCTAAATTACAGCAAGTTTCCAAACAGGCATTGCTTTCATTTCTGGAGGAGCGGCTGGAGTCGGGGAGACGGAGAGAGTTGTGCGTTCCGTAGGCAAGCCCTGAGCACCACTCCGGGCCCCACTGGCCAGAACCAAAGTCAGGCCGCCTCAGGAGAGAGAAGCGCTTGGGCAGAATAACCCAGTGCGATCCGGAAAAAACACCCTGGAAGGCTGGGGAACACAAAGAGGAGACCCCCTCTTCCGTGTCGTTCCTGAAAGGCGCCCCCAGTGAAAGCCAACGCGACCAAGCCGGGGTGCTTTCATTCACCTCTGTCTCCTCGGACAACAGCAATCCAGATTCATGTTCGCAGCTGTCAACGGCCCACAATATTGGTTACATACTCGTGAGGGAATTAGAGTCGTCCCCTCCACCTCAATGCAAATTGTCTCCGAACAAGGATTTTCTTTCTTTACCATCGAGGCAATTGCGTACAATTTGATCTCTTTTTCCCTGGGAAGGGAGGAGGCCGGGAGGGAGAGGGGGAGAAAGTAGGGAAAGAAGAGGGATGGCTCCGGGAGTCAGCCTCGTCTCTCGGAGAGGAGTGCCACTGAGCGTGAGCCCGGTTTACTTCCGAGAAAACAGCCTTTTCAGAACAGGCAAGAATATTGGGTCGGGAGGGGTGTCTGGGGCGCACAGGGACATGACTGTTGCTACTCACGAAAGTACGAGGTACTGCTGATAATCGTGTAGGGATCGGGATCGTCTCCCAATCGACCTTCTCCATCGCAAAGACTGGTCAAACACTTTTTATCTAAGGGCCACGTTTTAGGATTTGAAAGTCATCCTTAATTCCTGGGTCCCCTCCAAAGAAGCATCGTGTCTGTGTGTTGCGCGGGCAGGCACACCCTCAAGTCGCCTATCGATTTATGGCGACCCCATGAATTTCACAGGCTTTTCTTAGGCAAGGAATACTCAGAGGGGATTTTGCCAGTTCCTTCCTCTGAAATATAGTCTACAGCACTTGGTCTTCGTCGGCAGTTCCCCATCTGAGTACTAATCAGGTCTGACCCTGCTTAGCCTCCAAGATCATACAAGGTCTAGTACCTTTAGGGTATGTTGCGAACTGTAAAATGTTTTCCCCGCCCTGTAAAATAATTTTGTCGCCGAGGATCTGTGTCGTCTTCCCTCGTCTCCTCCAGTTTTGATAAAAATCCACCAGAAATTTATGCTATAAAAGAAAAATGAAGAATTAACATTATTATTGGCTACTTAACCGTTTTATAAACTTTTAAATATCGCGATCATTTTTAGAGGTGTACTTTGTTTTGGTCTACACTGTGATCCGTTTTGGGTGCCATGTCCGGAGAGAGGCGGGATACAAAATAAACAAATAAAGGTTACTAGATCTATCATACATGGCCCTTAGAAGCATCCCTCGCTTTATGTGTATATCACGATGAAAGGTGCCAGCAGTCACGCATTCCGCCCCAGTAAAGGAGAAATCCATCCTATACCAAGGCGCGGTTTCTAGTTACTCCAAGTCTCACGAGATGCGCAGAGCGAGACAATGTTGTACAAAAAATGCTTGGCCTTCTTCTTTGGGAACAAGTTTTCCGAGTTTTCAGGCTTGTGGGATCAGAGACCCGAAACACTTGTAATCATAATCAATATGTGCACACAGAGCCGCCCGGGGATACAGTGAGTTTATTTCAGCCCTAGAGTCTTTTTTTGCTGGGGGGGGCGATATGATAAATTTTATCTGGATTTATTCAAACGGTCACCACCCACCTCCCTGCAGAGAAAGGCAGGACGGTTCCAGAAGAGCGGAAGAGTCAACAGAACTATAGTCCAGAGATCTAGAATCTACATAGAGTCTACACAGACTCTAGATCGCTCTCAGAAAGTGACTTGGTACAACCAAGATTCGCTCAGAAAAGAGATTTCCTTCCCAGATTGGTGGCCGTCGGAAATCTCTCCCCTCCCCGCCCCCTCCGTGCGATCGAGTGTTTCCAAAAGCCACTCCTGCACCTGCTGAGACGTCCTCGGACGAACCGGAATAGGGATTGCACGCTGGAATCCGATTGCGTCCGCGCCTCTTTCCTTGCGCGTGTATTTTTGAAGGATGGCGGACAGACAGACAATTAACTGCTCGCGGTGTTTAATCGCACGGGAGGTGACTTCAGGTTGTTTCAGAGAATCTGTCTGCCAGGGCCCTTTCCCTTTGTCGGAACGGGACCCGCAAGACATTCCCCTTTCTTTTCTCGCTTTTAATTGCCCTGAAGTTTGTTTCTTTGCCTTCCTTTTCGTTCGCCTCCGTAGAGGAAGGGGGGATGGAGGACAGGGAGATTCGCAAACCCCCCCGCTGAAGAGCGCTTCCCCCTTTCTCTAGCGGAAGTACTCCGACAGAGGGAAGTCCATCCGAGCTGGGGAGGTCTTTTCAAAGGTGTCTGCTTGGACGCATCCTCCTGTTAAAATGGGTGCGCCACAAACCCTTTGGTCTCAGGTGTAGTCTCAGCGCTCTCCCCTTCTGTCCGAGAAGCTTCTTCCTGAGCCTCCGGGCACTCCTTGGTATTTTGCCTATGTTGCAGTGCAGTGTAGAAAATGATAGACAGTCTCACGCGGACACTGACTGACGATGTGTCACTAAGACACGGATTATCTCTGAATGTGAGGATATGCCAGCTGGGTCCAAAGCAGCTACTAGACATGGCTCGTACACGCGTCCTCTTTAGTCATAGATGGACCAGTCAGCTAGCTGCTCTCCATCATTATCATCATCATCATCATCGGTCATAAAGACTGAAAGTATTCTTTTTTTCTTTTTCTTTATCGCGTCTATTTGCTTCGATAACCTCATTAAAACTTAAAGCCCATATGCCCGATTAAAGCCCTTACTGCAGTGCCAACTGCACAAACACATTTTTTTCCGTTTTATTTTCCTACTGCGCAAAAAGTAGTTGAAATAACACTTAGTGTGTCCGTTCAAAATAGGAGAAAAGCCAGCACCTCAAAGGTCATCCGAGAGAATACAGCGAACCGATCCCTCACATAAAGGGAGAAATGTTTTTGAAGTAAAGCATTCCTTTGATATTATTTTTGCTGATACCTTTAACACAGGGTATTTACGTCCATAGATATTAGAACTGTACCCATTTGGACACAAGATATAGCTCTACCCTGGAGGCGAGAAGGAACAACAGTCCGGGGAACTCTAATACGCTCCAGTTCATTTACTCCAGAGTAACCTAAGGGAGACCCAGGACTGCTGTAGCGAAGTTTTGAATTCCTCCTGACTCACTCCTGGATCCTGACCTCTACTTTGGGGTATGAATGGATAACAGCATGGAAGGCGATCCCTGTCCAGCTTAGACGTTCCCGTCCAGACCGAACGCGTTGCGCTCAATGGGGATCCTTCGCCGAGAATTCTTTTTCTGGAGAGTTCCGATCGAGGGCGAATGCGGTGTTGAGATAAATCCCCGGTCCTCAAATGGAACACATAGCTTTTTGTACTTTGGCCGAACCCTCGTCCTTGGAAAAAAGTCGAACGAATTGCCGCCATTTGCAGTGTGTTTCCTCGCTGGTTCGCTGCAAGCTGCCGTCGTTTCCCTGTCGGGGACCAACCGGGGACGTGTAGTTAGAGAGGACCCAAGCGACACGGGCGTCACACGCCTGAGAGCGCCTCCCTTCCTCCTGGTGGGATCTGAGACTCCTCGAGCAGATTTAGGGAGACCGGGTCAGGAGGAAAGTCCTTCGGGGATAGCGGGGAGGTGGGAGAGAAGTGTGTGGTTCTCCCTTCAAAACCAAAATCATTCCCCTTTCCCAGCATCCAAAGAAAAGCTTTTGATCCCGTGGCAAAAAAATTTAAGAGGGGCATTTCCCTCTAATCTTGTTGTTGTATGCCTTTAAGTCTGTTTCCGACTTATGGCCACCCTGAGGCGGGGTTTTCTGTGGCTGAGAGTGTGTTACTTGCCCAAGTCACCCAGTGGGTTTCCATGGCTGAGGAGGGAATCGGACCCTGGTCTCCAGGGTCGTAGTCCATCGCTCAACCCACTACACCATGCCGGTTTTCCCCAATAACATCCCTCTCCCCCCCCGCCAAAAATAAAAAAGGTGATGATCTGAGGTCCCTGGAAAGAATAACAGCAGGGTTTGAGCTCTAGGGAAATTTTCGAGGCTAACAAACACAAGATACTACATCAAAGGGTCCTGCAACCTCCTTGCTCTAATAATACATTTACTTTTGGCTTAATGGTGTTAACAACAGTTGAAAGTGCTGGTGATGACCTATAAACCCCTATAGGGTTTGGGTCTAAGCTCTTTGAAGGACAGAATCTCCCTTTGTGAGTCCATTAGAGCTCTACGATCTTCTGGAGAGGCCGTACTCTCTATCTCACCACCTTCTCAAGGGTCGGTTTGGTGGGAACAAGAGAGAGGGCCTTCTAGGGGGCAGCTCCCAGTCTTTGGAACTCCCTCCCTAGGGAGGGCAGGAAGGGTCCCTCCTTGTTCTCACTTCCCTGGCAACAGAAAGCATTCTTGTGCCACCAGGCTGTTGGCAACCAAATGGAATGGGCATTTCACATGGCGTTTTTCATATTTTCACATGGTGTCTTATGATTTGTATAATCTTTAATTTTTAATGTTTTAACGTTATCCATTGTTTAATTGCTTTTGAAGATCTTTGTATTTATAGTTCTATCAACGTTTTGTATTGTTTTAAGCCTGTATTGCATTTAAATATACTGTTGGCCACCTAGAGGCCCATTATTGGGAGAAAGGTGGGATTAATAATAATAATAATAATAATAATAATAATAATAATAGGAGTGATAGTAAGACCAGAGGACGCAGAAAGATTGTGTTCTGCCGTCCGTGGCTGCTCCATTGAAGGGCGTCTGGACTTTTGTGAGGAGGTAGTTTTCCCTAGAGATTTTACGGGTATTCCCAGACCCTTGGCTTTCTGAAGTCTTTACTCACCTTAATCCCAACCTCTCATTTTATAGGCTTTCCCAACAGAAGACAAAGCTTTCATCCATCTAATGAAGTGGTCTCTAGCCCACCCCGAAAAATGCGAAGGAGAGCTCCGTGTTACTGTCCTTTGCGGGAAATCTCAACGCCCGCACCCTTGCACGCTACAGGTCCGTTCTTACCAAATTTACTGGGATACAGAATTTATGGTTTTCAGAGAAGTTTGGTCTCAATCGGTTGTGCTTAGGAAATCCGATGTCCTATTCTTCCAGGTACACTCACTGCCCCTTAGCCGTGCTATCTGTGGATGATGTGACCTGTCGGTAAGCACACTTCCCTACAATGTAATCTCACCCACGCCTCCACTGGGCAATGTGGAGGGAATGGGCTACAGATCCCACCATCCCCTGATAGCATAGCCAATGAGTAGTGATAATGGAAACTGTAACCCAAAAGCCTTAAAGGGCAACAAGTAGGGAAGGCACATTTACAAGAAAACAGGGCTTGTCTAGAAAGTGTGAAGCCCTCTGCCTCCATCTGTTGGAGGGCCGCAGTTCCCATCAGCCCTAGCTGGCTTTGCCAATAGTGGCGAAAGCCAGGAGTTGCAGTCCAATCACACCTGAGAGGCAGTACCTTGCCCAGGGCTGGGATTCAGTAAATAAAAAAGCATATAGCTGAATTCAGAGCCCACTGACGTAGAGAAGGCCATTCTCTCCTCTAACATGCAGAGAGAAACAAAGTCCACAGACTGAATGACAGGACCAGCTAAAAATCTGCAGAACTCTACCAGCTTTAGAGTTCCCCAGAACTCTTAATCAGACTCTACATGCACACACGGAGAGCTAACTTTATCAGGGTGGGTGATATAAAAAGAAATGGGAGGGTTTGGGGGTTATTCTTAAAATCACCGCTCCGATTTATTTTACATCTCCTATGGGAAAGAACTCTGGAGAATTGGAAAGCTGGCACACTTTTGTGGAATTGTAGTTGGTCTTCATAAAAAAATTGCCTCTTCTTTGATTCTGATTCTGTTTCACTCCAGTTAAATCAAAAGGTCTATTTTCCTTTCTGTGCGGACGCCACCGTTGTCATGCTAGTCACACGCAATAACACTTGCAGTGGCGAATTCAACCGGGTTTATTGTCATGTTTTGTGTGTAGCATGTTAATGCACCCTAAATCCATCTATAGAACACACAGGGAAGCAAAGCAGGCATCTCAAGTGTTCCTCTTTTCTCCACCTCGTCGCGTCTCTGCCACCCCCTCAATCCGTGTAAACGAGGTGCGTGACTGGGCCTTCAAGTCACCTGCCGACTTATGGCGACTCCATGAAATTCATAGGGTTTTCTCAGGCAAGGAATACCCAGAGGAAGTTTTGCCAGTTCCTTCCCCCGAAATATAACCGACAGTATCTGGTACGCGTTGGCAGTCTTCCTTCCAAGTACTAACCAAGGCTGACCCTGCTTAGCTGCCAAGATCGGAGAGGATCTGAGGAGGTATACGGATTTTAAGGCTGTGGGAGGGAGAAGGGAACAACAACCGTGATAGTACTAGTACTACAAACGATATTGAGGAATGGAATTGCTTTCCAGTCTCGCTTGGCGGTAGGCCAGGCTGCAAGTGAGAGATCTGCGAGCCGCTGCCTAACAGTAAGCGGTCGGACTTCAGCCAATTCATTTTGAGCTTTTGTTATGGCCGATGGCTAAAAGGAAAGCCCGAAATGAATTGGCTGATGTCCGACGACATTCTCAGTCCTCCGCCATGCTTGGCTCGGGTGCCTCTCGCTTATTCGCTGCCCAGTCCTCGGCCAAGCTAAGCTGGAGAAGGATTCCGTTCCGCAATAGTTTAATACCATTGGTGCCTTTTTATGATCTTCACGCCTTAAGCTTCTCCTCTTAAAACCTACGTCCTTCGGCGAAACTGGCTGATGTGGTTGCCGATCCGGCAGGGAGGTGGGCGGGAAGCGAGGGTGGCCGCGGCATTCCTCCCCGCGTGGCATTCACACGCCTCGCCCGCGCCCTAGAGAAGGACGGAAAAGGTCTCGGTGAGCGGCTGCGGAAGGATTTCCACTCTCCCCAACATAAAAGCCGGCTCCGAGGAAGAAACTGGTGACGTCGGCTCTGCTGAAGGTAATAAGTACATCAACCAACATGGACTTAAATCAAACCTACAGGCTTGCTTATAGTTCCCATTCAGACAGGTGTGTCTGATAAAATGCAGTATGTTTTCAGGTTAACACAGGCATAAACAGAGGTAAAATAAGGCAAGACTTTATTACAATTTAACGACATGTTTTCATAGTGTTCTTGATTAATATGGACCAGAAATACCACGTATTCCGGGGTCTGTTTGGACACCCACTCTGATCTTCAAAACATTTAACCCGAAAAAGGACTTTCGACCTTCTTGTGATCGGAACCCTGCACATTCAACACCGTTAGGCCAAGCTGAAATTCGATAGGTGAAGCCTTCCCAGGCACAAAATACTGAGGGATCGAACCTGGCCAGAGTCCTACGAGGGACAACCAGATGAATTCCCACCCCCCAAAATCAGCAAAGCATGGCCAAAGTTACCTTTTGGGGCCACAGTTCCCGAAATCCCACAGTCGTGCTAGAAGATGTAGTCCCCAGAGCAACCTTTCCAAGTTCTGTCCCCATAGAGGGCTTGAAAACAATAGTTGTCTCTCGCTGTGGATTTTAACAGTTTATGATCTCTTCAGGGGGCAGCTCCAGACAGCCATCCTGGCCTGGAGATACAGAGAGGGGGAATTGCTGACTTCTGCTCTAGGTGTAAAGTCAGAAAACAGGGAGATGACATCTCTGTCTGGAAACAAGAGGTGATTCATACAGTCCTCCCTGTTGCAAACCCCTACCATGCTAAAACAGTTAATCTGAGGGAGAAGGGGTATTCAGCATCACACACACAGTCAGAATGCCAGGCTTGTGCTGGGCTTTCTCCTTGAGCTCTCTTTCTCTTCTTCACTTGCTGAAGAGACTTAGCTCCCAGGATTCCTCGCAGGGTACTGGAATTGTTGGGTTGGTTGCACTAGTTCTATGGTGTAAGCATCCCTCCCACTCTCACACACAACTAATTGCTTCATTCTTTTGCACTTCAACGAGTGGGACTTGCTTTCCTTTAGGGTCAGTTTCCCAGATGGAAGTTAATTCTAGCTTATAATGGAGGAGACCTTCAGTGAAATTTGTATTAGTAAAGGCCTGTTTTCTGACCCCTGAACTCTTGTGATAAGGGTCTCTTTCTCGCACAGTTGTCTGGTTATAGCACTCTGCTTCCACTTTACTGTCATTGCTTCACCCTGTGGCGTTCTGGGACTTGTAGCTTGGTGAGCTACTGAATACTTTGCTGCCAATGTAATGGCATTTCAGCATTACTGAATACACCAAAGGACAGATCCCACAGTTCTCTAAGGTGGAGTCTTGGTAGTTAAAATGAGCTCAAGCTGAAGTAACTGTGCAATGCAGATACAATGGCACATATTGTATGAAGAAACTCATGCTTTTATCTCTCCTGATTCTATCACTACTGGGCACAGCTATTATGGGATAGGGAGAAAAACTTCTTCCTATAGACTTTCTCCACCCATGTATAACTTTATACATCTGACCTCTGTCATTTCTCCTCTTTCTTTTTGCTTAGCCCCAAAGGTTGTAACCTTTCTTTTTTGTCTGCTCATGAACACAGATCTCAGTCCAGCTCTCAAGCAGAAATAGAAACCACACAGGAGGGGCGATCAGAAGCCAGGTTCAGCTGATAGATCTCTGGATAGTTTGAAGCAGATCAACAAGTATTTGCGATTCATGTTATCTGTCTGGATGACTGACTGACTCTGTGTTAAAATATTTATATCCTGCCCTTTATCCTGTGATGGCAATAGCAGCAATATTCCTATACACAATGCTATGACTGTAAAGAATAAAGTTTAGGATAATCAGTAGAAAGTGTTTGTTTCTGGACTGTAAATAGAGTTCACTTCTAGTACTTCCAGACATACTCCTGGGCTCATAATTCTAAGTGAATGGGATAGATGCTGACTTAGGCCATTTCTGCATGGTGTCACTGTCACTCGATGGGAATGCATTGGCAGCAGTCCACAAGTTGTGCTTTTGCATGATGTGATTGTGGTCCCATTGCCAACATGCCCTCACCTATCACGACTGCAGGATATTTCATTAACATAAAAAAATCCATTAATGGCCGACCACCACGTGACACTCCTGTCACCAGCAGCCATGTAGAATAGTGGGAAGGGCAATGTAAACTCTTCCTTCCCCACTGCAGCATGGGAAAGAGACCGGCTGCACTGCAGAAGGAAGGTGTGTGCCACTCTTGCTCCCATCTCCTGGCAGCCAGGCAGGTGCAGAGGGGAGCATTTGTGTCACACTCCCATCCTGGCAAAGGCGCTGTCAGGTTTGCAACAGGAAGACAATGGAAAAGGGTAAGGTGTAGAAATGGCCATAGTAAAAAAATCATAGAATTGTGGAGTTGGAAGAGACCACAAGGGCCATCCAGCACAATTGCCTGCAGTCAAAGCACTCCTGACAGATGACCTTCCAGCCTCTGTTTAAAAACCTCCAAAGAAAGAGACTTCGCCACACTCTGGGGCAGCATATTCCACTATTGAACAGCTCTTACCATCAGGAAATTTTTGTAGGAAATGAGACTAAAACTGTTAGGATTCAGCCTTCACTTAGCAGAGTTATACAGAGAAATGTTTAAAAGCTTGTCTAATTATTTGTGGCTTCATACTGGCTGATGGAATAAACACAAACACAGGTAGCTTTGGATAAAAGACTTAAAATACTTTACTGATGGCTTCTTCATTTACACCTGTATTGGGAGCCTGCTACCTGTCCAACTGGTGAATAGGAGAATCTTCGGTTTTAACTCACCATCCTTCTCGATGGACTGAAGCACGGGAAGAGTTCAGATAAGAGCAGCCACGGAAACAAAGAGAGATCAGAGAGGGAGGAGCAAGGAGGGGTCTAAACTTTTATAAGACCAATGACCCAAGCACAGTCCTGGGCCACATGATCTGATCATCTGAGAACCAAAAGTATTTATGATCATGCAATAAAAGACAGAAAAGGCAAAGGCAAATGGAGGAGACAAAGGGAGCCCTATCTGGCTATTGCCCACTTGTTCTAACAACAAGATGGCGGGGAGAGAGAATGCTGAGATTTCCCAACAATTTTTCCTAATGTTTAACTGGAATCTCTTTTCCTGAAGTTTAAAGCCATTGCTCCTTGTACTGGTCTTTGTAGCTGCAAAAAACAAGCTCGCTTCATCTTACAAATGACATCTTTTCAAATATTTAAACATGGTGTTCATGCCACTTCTTAACTTTCTCTTCTCCAGGTTAAACATACCTACCTCCCTAAGCCACTCTCCATAGGCATGGTTTGTTGGCCTTTTACCATTTTGGTCACATTTCTCTGGCCACATTCCAGCTTGTCAATATCTTTTCTGAACTGTGGTGTCCAGAACCAGACACAGTATTCCAGGTAAAGTCTGACCAGTGCAGAATAGAGTGGTACTATTACTTTCTTTGACCTAGACACTATATTCCTATTGTTGCAGCCTAGAATTGCACTGGCTTTTTTAGCAGCTGCATCAGACTGTTGACTCACATTCAGTTTGGACTCTACTAAGACACCAAGATCTCATTCACATATACTGTGGTCAACACAGGTGTCATCCACCCTACATCTGTGCTTTTCATAACAACTTTTTTTTAAATTTTATTTATTTAATATACACAAAACAACAACAACAACAACCAAAAATCAAGCCAAGAAATGGAAAAAAATCAATAATAACAAAACCAAAACCATAATTCATAGTCAAAATAGTGCCACCCTCTCTATCAATAAAAGAGAAAAAAATAGAATAAAGAATCTACCGTTTGTAATCTATAGTACAAATAAGAGGTCTTAGGTATCACATATACAATATTTACTTTCTCCTTATGTCTTTTGCTTGGAGGGTCAGATAAAATATCTTCCCACAATTTTAGGTAATTTTTTGATAGATGACAAAGGAAGGGGAGCCAAATCTAATCAAAACTGCCCATGTGTTTCTCTCCTTCTGTACTTGTCAATTTTTACTTGTCAATTTTTCTAATTGACTTACTAGAAAAACAAGCATAATCATAATTTGATTCACTTAAATCAAATAGATTTCAACAAGTCTGTTCTTAGTATTACTGAGTACATCTTTCATACCAGACTCTGTTGGGTGAATTTTTGAGTCCTCTCCTTCCCTCCCTCCCTTTTTGTTTCTGATCAAATAAGGGGAAAAAGATGCTGCAAGCCTACTGCCTTCTCGCCCACAAGGAAGTGCTTCTGTTATGCTTTACACTCATGGAGCCTTTTGGGGTTTTTTACAGCTGGTCATGGTGTAATAAACTTCCTAGTAAGAAAGAGTGCAACGTCTGTTGATGTGCTCCTCCATGACAGGATAAGAAAAAGAGTTGCAGAAAAACATGGCTATGCAACAGAATTTCTAGCTGGATTAGGTCCATACACTTCTTTAAACATGTATTAGGCTTCTTTGATGAGGCCTTTACTCATCCTTCAGTTATGCATTAATATAGGAAGACAACTTGTCCGCCAACATTAATAATCCAATAATTAAGGAGAATGCTGGGAAACATCCTTGGAGGCAATTTCTAATGGTATGATTAGAGTCATTATTGATGGTACAGAAGAATTTAAAAGGATTCATTATGTTCAATGAACACAAGAACAGTGTGATGCCTTTTGAGAAATGCCAAAATAGCATTCTGCTTAGAAACAATTTTCTATCGAAATAATTTAAGGCATTCCATCTGTTTACAAGGTCAGTCAAATTAAAATAAAAAGCTGTGTATGCCTAAAGTGAACAGTCTTTTTGTTCCTAACAGATCTGTTGAGAATTCTAGAATGGGTTACACTCTGGACATATTCCTGATTTGTGATGGACTTGTGTCAAATAGCCTCACAGGAAATAATGTGAAAATCTAAGTGTTTTTTACCCCTCTGGTTTGGTGGAAGAGTAAAACAAAGTGTGTGTGGGAGGGGAGAATAAGCCCAATGGCTGTTTAAATTATACAATCATCCCTCCACATTTGCTAGAGTTAGGGCCACAGAACCCCAATGAAAAAGAAAAAAAACATGAATAAGTCTAGGCACTACAAAACCGTATTTGACACAGAAAAAAAGAATGATCAATATATTCAACCCACCATGGATTCCTTTGAGGCATCAGAGTTCCTTCATCAGGCAGAAGTGGGTGGCTGGTGGGGCTTACTGTCACCATCACTGCTGCCCCAAAACGTTTTTAATAGGTACTTACTAGCCATATTCGCAGTTTTTCAGTCTCATCAGGCTTGCAGTCCCTTATTAAAAATGGCATAGGGAGGCAACAGAGGTGACAGCAAATAATCTATGAATAATCAAATCTGCAAAAGTGAAACCTGCAAATATGGAGGACTGACTGTTTCTTCATTTTGAGCTACACATTTCATTTTAGCATTGCAAACTGCAGGTAAGTAATAATTAATTACACCTTAAATTTGAAACATCCTCACGTCAAGCATATATTCACTTAGACTGGGAGCTGGATAAATAAAAGGAATGGGAAAAAGTATGCTGCATGTGGTTCTGACATTGTACTTTGAATATAAATAAGTTTTTGGTTAAATTGGTCTTTTCTATTCTCTTGCATGGAAAGGGGGTGTTTTTTACTGTTCTGGAATATTTCACTCTGTGTTTCATCTAGGTGCTTCAAATCTATCAATGTGTAGGACAGATCTGGGTAGCCATAATCAGAGAAACATGGCTTCCAATAAAACTCACTTTCAGATAATATCTACATTATGTTTTGAGATTATCCTCTCCTCCCTAATGCAGGTTTTTGTGATTTTGAAATTATGTTTTTTTGTTTTTTGGTCTAAAAATGAAAAAGAAACGCCAGTGGTAATGCTTAGAAATGATCTACTGTTTTGTCTTTTAAAACAGGGGCCAACTAGAGTATGTTGCCTCTAATTCTTTTTCCACAACAGAGGTGACATAGATAATGAAATGGAATAGACTGTCAGGGTAGCAAAATCAGCATGCTAGATGATGATGATGATTATTTATAACACCCCTTCCACCAAAGGGTGGAACATCAAACATATGCTTTCAGAGATAAACACAATAAAACCCAGCATATTGTCTCTCTCTCTATAAAAGCCCAATATCTCATCAGCCACCCCAGCAACCTCAGGCACAACTAAGCAGCTTAATCAAGCAAATCAAAGAGGAAGGTCTTCAACCCTAATGAAAATAAATGAGACCCTCTCCTAGCTGGAAGTCTAAAGGAAGACTGTTCCACAGATGCAGAGTCAGATCTTGAAAGGTTCACATCCCAGGCAGAACTGTATCCATCTCCCCTTATAGTGATTGTGCTCAGAGGACCTGAAGGCATCTGACTCCAGTATTATTGCACCACTGTTTCCTTTACACTCCCTATGTGGTTCAGCTTCATTGGGCATGTGCCCCTGCAAACCTTTCTATATAGAACTTGGGTAAATGACACAGCTGGCACAATGGGACAAAAAAAACCCCACCAACTTTTGGAGTTCTGCTCTCTTATGGAGGTGCCACAGGTAAAGAGAAGGAACAATCTAGTCAGCCTGATGTCAGTACCCAGAAAGATCCTGGAGCAAATCATTAAGCAGTCAGTTGCTAATCACTTAGAAAGCAAGGCGGTAATCATGAGAAGTCAACATGGATTTCTCAAAAATAAGTCATGCCAGACTAATCTTATCTCTTTTTATGATAGAGTTACTAGCTTGATAGATGAAGGGAATGCTGTGGATGTAGCATATCTCGATTTCAGTAAGGCCTTTGACAAAGTACCCCATGACCTTCTTGCAAAAAAACTAGTAAAATGCGGGCTGGACAGGGCTACTGTTAGTTGGATTTGTAATTGGTTGACCGACCGAACCCAAAGGGTGATCACGAATGGCTGCTTTTCATCCTGCAGAGAAGTGACTAGTGGGGTGCCACAGGGTTCTGTCCTGGGCCCAGTGCTGTTCAATATCTTCATCAACGACTTGGATGAAGGAATAGAGGGCATGCTCATCAAATTTGCAGATGACACCAAATTGGGAGGGGTTGCTAATACGTCAGAGGACAGGATCAAAATTCAAAATGACCTGGATAGATTGGAGAGCTGGGCCAAGGCTAACAAAATGAAATTCAACAGAGAGAAGTGTAAGGTCCTACACTTAGGTAGAAAAAATGGAATACAGAAATATAGGATGGGGGACACGTGGCTGGATAGCAGTACATGTGAAAGGGATCTAGGAGTCTTGATAGACCACAAGCTGAACATGAGTCAGCAGTGTGATGCGGCAGCCGAGAAAGCCAATGCAATTCTCGGCTGCATCAACAGGAGTATGGTGTGTAGATTGAGGGAGGTATTGGTACCACTCTACTCTCCTTTGGTTAGACCTCATCTTGAATACTGTGTCCAGTTCTGGGCACCCCAATTCAAGAAGGACATGGTCAAGCTGGAGCAAGTCCAGAGGAGGGTGACCAAAATGGTGAGGGGCCTGGAAGCCATGCCCTATGAGGATAGACTTAGAGAGCTGGGTATGTTTAGTCTGCAGAAGAGAAGGTTAAGAGGGGACATGATACCCATGTTTAAATATTTGAAGGGATGCCATGTAGAGGAAGGAGAGGGCTTGTTTTCTGCTGCTCCAGAGACCAGGACAAGGAGCAATGGATTCAAGCTGCAGGAAAGGAGATTCCACCTGAACCTCAGGAAGAACTTCCTGACGGTCAGGGCTGTCCGGCAGTGGAATATGCTGCCTCGGAGTGTAGTGGAGTCTCCTTCCTTGGAGATTTATAAGCAGAGGCTAGATGGCCATCTGTCGGGAGTGCTTTGAGGGTGTTCCTGCATAGCAGGGGGTTGGACTGGATGGCCTGTGTGGTCTCTTCCAACTCTACATTTCTATGATTTTATGATTCTAGGGGAAAGTAGGGGAAAGTTGTCTCATACTGATCAGGCCACTGGTCTCCTGGGCCCTCTGCTGTTGACACTGGCTGGCAGAGGCTCTCTAGAGCTTCGGCTAGGATTCTCCCCAGTCCTATCCTGGGACCTCCTGCATGAAAAGCAAGTGCTCTACCACTGAGCTACAGTCAGGGCTGCCCCAAGATGTATTGTTGCCTGCGCAAAAGATAAGACTGCACCATCTCGTCCATGCCACAGAAGTGGTCTGGGCTACCTGTTAAACCATATCACAATAATGGCAATGGGATGGCATCACCCCCACCATGCTCAAGTGCCCTTTGGGGGTCCGGACAGTCCACATGGCTCAAATACCTCTATTCTTCAACAGAGAGGCATGGCTGAGTGGCTCAAGAGGAACAATCAGGGGGAAAAAAAGAATAGAAATAAATATAATCATCACCACCCCCATCACCACCCCCACGTGCTTTGTTTTTCCTCTCTGAAATGTCTGACATTATCTTTATTGATGTAGTCTGAAGCCTAATTCTTTATATAGCATGCATAGCATGACTTGGGACAGCATAGGTCCTACCACTGCTTGTGCAAGCTGATCAGCCTTGATGTTGCCCAACATGGGAGGCAGGCAAAAGCAATGAAACAGAACTTTAGGTGAGTCTGAGTTGAAAACCACCCATATCCTCCAGTTGAGAAATTGAAAGCATTTCAAACTTTGAATGTGAAAAGTAACAATCATAAGCTTGATTCAAGTATTATAAGACTTGTGCTGAATCTTAAATATAAAATTTTATAAGCTCTCAGACTGCAAATATGATTGTTTCTCAGAACCTTATCGCTGCCATGGCATATCAGCTTTCAAATCCAATTGCATACTACATGCTATTGCATGTCAGCTATCAAATTCTGAATATATTTTAGTTCAAGAATGTGGAATATTTGTTTTTTTTCAATCACAAGCCATCTTTCAATCTCTGGATCTGTTTGAATATGTAAATAGTGTTGAAGCCTGAGGTATGTGGGACTAGATTTGTCTTTCCATCTCTCCCCCTCTGCCACTCTTTTCTATTTTTCTGTTTTTTGTGACACTCCTGTTGTCTCTCCCCTGATTCTTCCTCCATTATTATCAAAAGTCTGAAATGGCTTGCAGAAGACTTTGAAAACTGAACCAAGGGCCATATGAAAGTAGGCTGAGGGTTTCAAGAAGGTCTTGGGCCATAACTTGCCCATCCCTGTAATCTACTGCATAATACATATAATGATTATTCAGCATCAAAACTCGCCAAGGAGAATCCTTGGGAGAAAATATATTTTAGCTTGAAGTCAATGTGTCATCTTCAAACAGGGTTCTTTTTCTTTGAACAGTTCACAGAGACAGCATGCTTGGGAGTTTTCCACAATCATTTATATATTAAAAAAATTACCCCCAACTAGCAAGCTCCCCCCCAAAAGCATAACCTGATACATCACTGTACACCCTGAAACCACAAAATAAACTTGCTGCTCTAAGAGGCAATTAGGCATGTACCCTTCAACATATCCTTAAAATAAACACCATAAGCACATCTGAAAACACCAACCATGAAATGTTGCAACTTGTGGGTTCCAGGAGTGACAGATCGTTTGTAATTATGAGTACTTACATACAAAGAGAAAGTTGGAAGTATTGATCAAAACATACAGAGTCAAAGGAATAGTTCTGTAATTAAGGATGAAAGAGATTTGTTTTCTAGCCTATTCTAATTTAGGTAGTGATCCCATTGTACCATTTGCTGGAGGAAAAAGAGTGATCACACCAGTCTCTACTTTGAAAACTGTTCTGCTCCCAGGACCTTTTAAAAAAAGAAACGCCGTGATGAACATGAAAAGAATCATTGTGCTTTTGAGGTAACTAGTGCTGTAGCAGGGCTTGAGTTGAGAGCTAGTATGGCCTATTGGTTTGAGTGTCGGACTAGGACTCTGGAAGACCAGGGTTTGAATCCCTGCTGAACCATGGAAACCTAACAGGAGACCTAGATGACCCTCAACAAGCCACACTCTCCCAGCCAAAGCAGAAGGTAATGGCACCCCCCCCCCCGAATAAATATCGCCAAGAGAACCTCATGATAGTTTCGCCCTAGGGATGCCACAAGTGAACAATGACTAGAACGTACACAGTAACAACAGGGCTTTGTTCACAGTGTCAAAGCACTGGGACTTTTTGATTAGCAAGGACAGTTACATGATCTACCACCCCCTCAAATGTGCTCTGTCTCTTGGAGCATAGCTGCAATCTTCAGAATAGCTTTAAGAGAGGAGGGAAATTGATTTTCCTCATAAACACAACCCATCTTACATGAATACACAACATACTGTAAAAGAATTAAGCAGGCCTCTTCAGAAGACATAATGGAAGAATTATGGATCCATTTTACAGTACACTAATGTACTGTACTGTACATTTGGAGTACACTAATGACATTTAATTGTTTAAATATATTTTAACATTTCTTTTAACCTAACATGTGTAGATGTATCTATGTATACCCAAACTCAATAGGCTAGGCCTGGTTTTTGAACTAACTATGTAGGTTTGTCCTATCAAGGTTTCTACCTCTGCTTTCCCACACTTTTTAACTTTTCTGTCCCTGATCTTTTACTTTCTTTCTTTCTCTCCCTTCCTCTCTGATGATTTGGGTAAGTAATTTGCAAAACACAACTTCAGTCCTTCATGCCTCCTTCAGTGACTGACCTGAAAGAAACTGTGCCTTCCGAAGAATCACCTTTTCCCACATGTACTTGTTTATGTCCTGAGTTTGTCCATGAATTCCTTCTCCAAGAGGTTCTGCCAGCTGAGTCATTGCAAGTGTCCATACAAGAATGAAATTCTCAGCAGTGGCTCTTCATTTATGGAGTGTTCTACTCAAAGGGATTAGTCCAGCGCTCTTTTTTAATGTCCTTTATGCGCCAGGCTAACAGCACCTTCTCTTCATAGTCTTATTTTCCCTGTTATCCTTATTTTAAAATCTATTACTTTCAATTCTGTATCAGGCTTTGACATTAATATGTTCCATTTAGCTTCCAGGGGTAAAAGGTTTTCAGCGTATAATATCTGCTTTGTGGTGTAATTTTTTTTTTAAAAAAATTGTTTCCTGCTGTTTTGTAGTTGTTTTAATATTTTTCTGCAAAACCAGCTGGTTTGATTCACTAATTTTTAATTTTTTTATAGCTTTATGCCACCCTGAGAAGGGCAATCATAGAGTAAATGTAAATAAATAATACAGACAATACAAAGCAATGCAAACCAATCAATGAAAGAATGCCAATACTGTGGCCTATTCTCTTCCCCAAAAGAGGAGATGTCCACCTGCCCAATGGGACTAAATCATCTCCTCTCCATGCATACCCATTGCTCTCAAAACTCTGCTCTAAAGGGTACCTCAGTCCTCCAGAACTATTTTTGCAGTTACATGGGATACTGCAAAAGTGAGGGGAAATAATCTCCCTTATCCATTCTGCTTGAATTACTCTCTTCAGAATCAAGCCTGTTAGTGAGACCGCTAGTACAAATTTTGGAAATGAGACTCTTGAAAGCTCTTATAAATGTTTGCCTTAAAAAGGAAGCTAGTCTTCAATGACATGGAGATTTCTTTTCCTCCTTTTAGATGAAGATGTGATCAGATCTCAACATGTTCCTAATGATTTGGCTCATAATTGGGATCAAAATGAATTAAGATGTTGTCTGAGTAGTGTGGTATTTTTGATCTCTTTGTAGAGGGCATGGTTATCTGTTAAAAAAAAATAAAGAAGCATTATGACAGAGGATGACACAGGAAAGTGATACAGTTGCATATGGCTGGTGTGTGTGCATGTATGAGGAGAGTGCATACTGTATTTGCTGGTGTATAAGACACACTTTTCCCCCTAAAAGATAGCCTCTGAAAATGAAGTGCGTCTTATACACTGGCAAATACAGGTAACACTAAATGCACAGGGAAGGGAGGGAGAGAGAAAGGAGTTCTCCCTGCTGGCAAGATAGGAAGGGAGGAGGTGAGGGAAGCCTGGTGTAGCACTCTTTACCTTCCCATCCTTTCCTGTGCATTTTGACTCTGCTGGGAGTTCTCCCTGCAGAAGCAAAACAGGAAGGGAGGAGGTGAGGAAAGCCTGGTGCAGCACTCCTTACCTTCAGTAGCTGGACAGGGCTACTGTCAGGTGGATTTGTAACTGGTTGACTGACCGTACCCAAAGGGTGGTCACCAATGGCAGATTCTCATCCTGGAGAGAAGTGACTAGCGGGGTGCCACAGGGTTCTGTTCTGGGCCCGGTGCTGTTCAATATCTTCATTAAGGACTTGGATGAAGGAATAGAGGGCATGCTGATCAAATTTGCAGATGACACCAAATTGGGAGGGGTTGCTAATACGCCAGAGGACAGGATCAAAATTCAAAAGGACCTGGACAGATTGGAGAGCGGGGCCAAGGCTAACAAAATGAATTTCAACAGAGAGAAATGTAAGGTCCTACACTTAGGCAGAAAAAATTGCATGCAGAAATACAGGATGGGGGACACGTGGCTGGATAGCAGTATGTGTGAAAGGGATCTAGGAGTCTTAATAGACTACAAGCTGAACATGAGTCAGCAGTGTGATGCGGCAGCCAAGAAAGCCAACGCAATTCTTGGTTGCATCAATAGGAGTATGGTGTCTAGATCGAGGGAGGTATTGGTACCACTTTATTCTGCTTTGGTTAGACCTCATCTTGAATACTGCATCCAATTCTGGGCACCCCAATTCAAGAAGGATATGGATAAGCTGGAGCAGGTCCAGAGGAGGGCAACCAAAATGGTGAGGGGCCTGGAAGCCATGCCCTATGAGGACAGACTTAGAGAGCTGGGTATGTTTAGTCTGCAGAAGAGAAGGTTGAGAGGGGACATGATAGCCATGTTTAAATATTTGAAGGGATGTCATGTCGAGGAGGGAGTGGGCTTGTTTTCTCCTGCTCTTGAGACCAGGACAAGGAGCAATAGATGCAAGCTGCAGGAGGGGAGATTCCGCCTGAACCTCAGGAGGAATTTCCTGATGGTCAGGGCTGTCCGGCAGTGGAATGTGCTGCCACAGAGTGTGGTGGAGTCTCCTTCATTGGAGGTTTTTAAGCGGAGGCTGGATGGCCACTTGTCAGGAGTGCTTTGAGGGTTTTCCTGCATGGCAGGGGGTTGGACTGGATGGCCCTTGTGGTCTCTTCCAACTCTACATTTCTATGATTCTATGATTCTCCTCCTTTCCTGTGCATTTTTCTTCGTTGGGGTACTAAGACATTTTTTCCTGAAAAATACTCCTTGAAAAATGGGGTGCGACTTATATGTTGGTGTGTCTAACATACCAGGAAATATGGAACTTTGAATGTACACACACAACATTTCGATAATCAGGAGTAGTTAACACTAAAAGAATTAAACTGGAGGGCTGATGAGAAATACAGCAAATTGAGATGAGAGGATTTAATATAAATGATTCCCTGATATTCAGGATCTCTCTCTCTCTTCCCCCACCCCCATCTCTGTGTGTGCGTAATTCTAAGGTATTCATGTAACACTATTTCACATTTTTGTTTTACAGAACTAATGACTTACATTTTTCCTGTTTTCTTTTCATTAGTCATTTTGATCACAATTAGAACAGATTGATTTCATATGACTCCCCCCCCCCTTTACACATTGCTTTGAGCATTGTTGGGGGCTGGGAGGATGATTCATTCCCACTGTCCCCAAACAGATGGCTGAACTCAGAGCATGGATTTGAACTCAGATCTTCCTTACCCAGTGCCAGTTGACTCAGGTCACTTTCTATCTGTGATTCATCCTTTGACCTTGTAAAGAAAGCAATGGTGGGAGTGAGTTCATGGGTTGTTAACCCAGAATAATTATGTAAACAGGTGGCCTGTTGATACAGTGACTAACCTGGATGTTGGTGGACAATGTTTCCTTCTCAGTATGTTAGGGTTCGCCCCTTTTACCACATTAAGACGTACATCAGAAAAGGAAAAAGCAACAAAGCTCTTTCTATATATCTTCATAGCCAACAATGCAGCTTGTTGTATAAGGCAATATGCTGTTTTGTTTGCATACCTTTTAATTTAATGAGTATTTATACGCCAGGGCAATCATGGTAGTCCTGTCAGAACTGCTACACTGAAGCATCATTCAGTCTATTATCCATTATAATCCACAGTTGCTGAAGTTTATAACTCAGCAGTAAAAATCTCCTCCAGGCGAAATCTCTGCATATTAAGTGTCAGCACTGAGGTAATTGGTTTTCTTTATACACCTAGGGGGAGAGAGAGAAAGAGACAGAGAGAGAGAGAGGGAGAAAGGGAAGGAGGAGAGACAGAGAGAAGCATTTGAAGTTGCCAAAGGGCTATCATGCTCAAAAGCTTATGTGACCACGGTTGCTTCTCAAGTATTTGTTTTCTACCCCATGTCCGAGGTATTTCTCTCTATTGTTTTCCATCTTCTGCCCTACAATATATTCTGAAATGGATTGCCACAGTTCTGAACAGATGTGTAGTAAAAGGCTGATCACATTTCCAAAGAAGTACTCATGTCCATGAAAGAGTCTGCTTGAGGTTCCCCATTATTTTATGAGATAGTTACTTTATAGGGTCTTATTACTATCTGAAAACCTTCCAGTCTTTCAGTCAGTTGTCTTCATAACAACTTGGTGAAGCAAAATGTTGCTAAAGAATACTATGCTTTATAGAAAGGCAAACTGAAGCTCAGAGAACCTGGTCTTTTAATCAAGACTTTCTGTATTATTATTATTATTATTATTATTATTATTATTATTATTATTATTATTATTACCCTCATTCCCTCATGGTAGTTTACACATTATTAAAACTAGTACAGATTAAAAACATACAAAAATAGGACACCATTAAAATTTTCATGTGCCAATAGATAGAAGGACAGCAAGGAGCAAGCAATCCTAGCCTCCCTAGGAGCAGCCCCTGAGAAGACTCTCTTCCTCGCTCCCACCAAAAAGTAGTGGGACAGAGAGAAGTGGGACAGAGAGAAAGCCCTCTCCCAAAGATCTTCAGTGCTTGGATAGGCTCATATAGGAAGATTCAATTATTTAAACATCCTGGGCTCAAAACCTGGACCTCTAGGTTCAGGTCTGAATCCAAGTGTGTACTCCAACTACAAACCTGCCACTTCAGGGGGACTGTAATTATATCCAACACAGGCTGAACTCCATTTCCAGACTTGCCTTTTGACTGACCAGGAGCACCTCTGTTGTGTCTGGATTAAGCCTCAATTTGTTCACCCTTATCCAGTCCATTACTAGTTCTAGATACTGGTTTAGAATTGAAACAGCTTACTAGGAATTAACTGGAAAAGACTGATAGAACTGAGTGTCATCAGTATACTGGTGACACCTGACTGCAAAAGTTGGGGCACCCTCTTCCAGAATTCCATTTGTATGTTAAATAGCATAGGGGGCAAAACAGAGGCTTGAGGGTCTATACATCCCAACAGCCAAGGAGTTGAACAGAAATCTTCCTGCACCACTTTCTGGGTTGATCTTTTCAAGTAGTGCCTCCAAGTCTCATCTCTGCAAGGTGGCCCTGAAGGATACCATGCTTGATGGCATTGAAATCCAACAAGACGTCCAGCAGAAACAATGGGGACACACTCTCCCAGCTAGTCCCCAGTGTAGGTCATCCACCAAAGCAGCCATAGCTGTCCCATAATTAGTCCTGAAGTCAGACTGAAATGGTTCTAGATATACCTGGGGTCAAGGGCACCACACACTCCAGTATCTTGCCCAAAAATGTAATACCAGAAACTGACCAATAGTAGTCAAATATTGTGCCATCCAGGGAAGATTTGGTTTTTGTTTTGTTTTTTTAAAAAGTAGAGATCTTCTGTCTTGTGTGGTCCCTCCTTTGCTGTAAAGAGGCATTAAACATTCCATAACCCAGCCAGCTAGCCCCCTTTAGCTTTTTAATAAATCAGAAAAAGCAAGGGTCTAGAACACATGTGGTGGTTCTCATTTCAAAACATTTGGGGCTTCAGTTCCCAGAAGCCCCAGCTACTATTGCAAGTGGTTAGAGAATCCAGGGGCCATAGTCTGAAATCTTGTGGAAGGCCAACATTTGAGGTATGGCCTAGTCTGTGGTGATTTAGGATAAGAAGCCCAGGGGCTGAATACTTGAGGTTTAAGAAAAGGACCTTCAGGTTGGCAGCTGGCAAGTTTATTCAACACCGAGTATGAGTAACATCTGACCCTCCAGATGTTTTAGAACTCCATTTTCCAGATGTTTAGATGCTCCATTTTCCAAGAAGCATTAGGTAGAATGACCCAGGGCAAGTTGTTGAACTACAACTCTCAGAATTCCTCATCTCAGGCTACGTTGGCCAAGACTGCTGGGAGCTGCTGCATAATTCCCACTCATGACCTATGAAAGGGGATTAAGAAGGCTGTAGTTAAAATGTTGGGAAAGGAAACTTTCTTTCTCCTATTTTAGCCTGCACTGAAAGTGAAATGTCAAAAACCAAATTAGAGTTTGGGAAAGTCACTTTTCTGACTTACATCTGGATCCCACAATCCCCCGACCAGCATCACCACAGATATTATTCCTGGATTTTACTCCTGGATGTTCCCAGTAGTGTTCTGCACAAAATTGTTGTCAAGTTGCTCTATCTAGCATCTATCTATCTTTATTCCAGAAATAATTAAGTTAGTTGAGATGGCCAGAAATAAGGAGACTGTGGATGTACAGAGTTAATGTAGATACAGAGGAACAACAAACTCAAACTCAAATGGAAGCATTAAAAAAAAACAGAGTCTGGCAGAACCGGACTGTGGTGTACCTTTATTGCATTTCAGGAAAAACTGTGGAGGGCCACTTTTGTTTAAATACACCCATAATACTTTCTCATTTAGAAGAAGCTTTCCAGTTGTTATTCAACTTCTAAAGCATCATTAGGCATGCCTTTCTGAGTCATACTTCTCAGTTCCCAACTCATGACTTGTAATTTGTACAACTCAGCTGTATAATTTGTGCTTGATCATTTAGAATTCATGATCCCATCAGCATGTTTAATGACCTGAAAATAATTAAATTTCCATATGAAAGTAATTAGGAATTTGGTGCCACACAGCATATCTTTACTGTGTTACAATTCACTTCAGTGCTATAAGAGCAGATTCCATAATGTGCTGAGACAACTGGCAGAACTGTCTCAACCCTCTGCGTCTGAACTCCCTTCCTCCCCACTGTCAGACCTTCCTGTACACACACACACACACACACACACACACACACCAGTGCGGGGCTAATGCCACCTATCACAGAGCAACTGGAAGTCCCCGTTACTGTCCTTCAAGCTTCCCTTCTTAGGCCCTTTCCACACCTTACCTTTTTTCTGGCGCTGGGGTGCGGAGATCACGCGAGCAGCCTCTCGCGAGAGGCTCTCACATCCCTGCTGCTTCAGCTCCGCTCGAGCTGCCTGCTCACGCGAGAGCCCTGCCTCTTCCTTCTGCAGTGCAGCCTGGGAGTTTCCCAGTCTGCGCTGGGGCAGGAAGCGTGACCGGTGTGGCTCTGGAGGCTCCGCACGCCAGGTAAGTGTGCGCAGGGCCCGGGAGCAATGAGCAATCGTGCACCATTTTCGGCTTCCAGCCGAAAATGAAAAGGTGCACAATCGGCAACTGCCCAACCCTGGAGTGTTGTGCGATTGTGGGTGCGTCGTGCAGATCGCTCCTCATAATCGCGCAATGCTCCAGGCGCCCTTTCGCATGGCAAATGCCATGCGGAAAGGGTCTTAAAGGCAACAAAACTTCCATTGTTTGGACATGTTGCCTTTTATGTACTTCAACTCTGAGAATCCCCCTGGCATCATGGTCATTTCCCGGGGACTGTGCGATATGCAATCCAAACTAATATTTCAAAGCTCTGCAAAGTTCAGACTGTGGGATTACTCAACACAAGTCGGATCTGCACCATAATCTTTCCATAAGTTCTCCTCTCCTAATAGGAGTGCTTCCCTTCAGAGCTAAAGTCAGCCATCCAGCCATGCTGTTTTCATACCCTCCAACTGTTCTGATTTGTCAGGAACAGTCCCAATTAATCCTCTGTTGTCCCATTTTTATTCACCTACTTTTAAAATGTCCCTGTTTCTCTCTTCTCCTCCAACTTTCTCCTTTTGTCTTTAGCTTACTTCATTTGCTGCAAACTGAGTTTAAAGTTCCCACAAATAGTTTGCACTCAATTAACTCAGCAGCGGAAAGGAGAGAGAAGGGGCAGAATATTACCCCTCCAAAGTAGACATGGGCAAAAGCAAACTGTGTCTCATCTCCTACCTTTTTTGTTCTTCCTCATTAATAACATCTCCCAGCTTGACCACTCCCTGATGTTGCTCAGCTACATGGGCCCTGGTTTTTATCTGTAAAATGTTGAAGGGTGGGTCTCTTGAGATAGTGTAGGCTCTAAGGAATTCAAATAGGCCATAGACTCCCCCTGCCCCCCACTGTTGGCTCCAGGGTTTATACTATTATTTTCCCAACAACAGCATTGTTCTTTCTCAATATTCCATGGCTCCAGGGGGCCAATGGCCCTGCTCAGTGAGCCATGGGGGTGAATAAGGACAGGGTTACCCACTTTGAAGTTCTGAAAATTCAAACTGTACCAGTACATACAAATCAGGATTCATCTGAATATGCTGATAGCTCCATGTTGTTTATAAGGGGCTCCAACCCTGTTGGTATGAGAATTTTTAACATAAGGATTTTTATATTTTTTATATTTTGCACACACAGATATAAAACATACGGTATATAAATATATCCTAGTTAAGACTCCCCTCCCCCAAATATTGCATGTTTTTGTGAAGACTCTTTTTCACTGAAATGCACTGAAAATCTTGGAAACATAATTCTGAGGGTAATTGCCAGTTCTGGGAAGTCTGAAAATAGATGTTTTTATACCCTTTAGGAATGAAAAGAAGCTGCTTTTTCCTGAGTCAGACTACAAGTCCATCTAGTTCGGATTCATTGTAAGAGAGTCTGACTCAGAACAAGGCAGCTTTCTCTTTCCTGTGGGCTTTTTCACCCTACATTCTCATAGTGCTCTTATTCCACTTTCAACATCCTATGCAATCCTGGGATTCTCAGCCAGAGAGCTCTTTGGCCTCAGTAAACTGCAAACCCCAGAATTCCACAGGATGTTGAAAGTGGAATAAGAGCACTAAACCAGTGTAGCGCAGAAAGGCCATAAGAGTCCAAAGGGTTCAACTGGCATATTCTGTACTGTCAGATGTGAGTGGCAGCAGCTGTGCAGCCTTTCAGGCAGGATTCTTCTACTCCTACTTGGAGATTTGTGATATTCTCTGGTCTTCTCCCTTGAATAACCAGGCCGGGGTACGTCTGGTGTTCAAAATCAGCTGAGATTGAGTGTGTAGAGAATGGTTGGGAGGTTTGAATTTCATACCCTCCAAAATTTTGCAGATGAAAACCAGGACATATCTGGCCAAGCAACAAAAGAGAGTGGTCAAAAGTTATTGGTGAGGAAGAACATACAAGTTAGAAGGCGCCCACAGCAGTTTGCTTTTGCCTGAGAATACTGGGAAGGACAAGGCTCTACCTCCTTTTCTCCTCTTCCCCTGCCAAGTTAAGTGAGGACAATATACTTTTGGACTTTGAACTCAGTTTGCAGAAACTGAAGTAAATTGAGGACAAAGGGAGAAAGTGAGAAGAGGGAAAGTGGGACATTTAAAAGCAGCTGAAAAAGTGGGGTGACAGGATTAATTGGGGTTGTCTCTGACAATTCAGAACAGTTGAAGGCTTAATTCCCATCCTTGTTCTGTTCCTAAGTTCCCCTTATGATTTTCGTTTAGTTTGTCCATATGCAAACAGACTATATGCAAAAGCAGCCTATTTAGCCAATGAATTTCTACACAAGAGCACTTGTATTTCTGCGCAGTACTGGCATTACTGTGTATATAAATTCCCAGCTTCTTCCTACCTTCTCTTTCATACAGATGATTTGCCATCAGAAGGAAATAACCCATAGAGGTGATTAGATCCAAGAGTTGTTCTCTCTTGCTCCTAAGTGTCAGCAGGTAATACACTCGATATCTGTTTGGAGTCAAGGAACAATTACAGTAGATGACAATATGTACACAACCTTTTGCTGTGGGTAAGAATCATGGAACAGGAATTGACAGAGGCTGAAAAAATAGCTTTTGGGGAACTATATCTCCCATGCTGGCTGACTGATTCTGGGAGTTGAAGTCCAAACGGAAATTTTCTTTGCTCTGGTAATTGGGTCAATTCCCCTAAGACCACTGGAGCCCAATTTCTGTTAGGATGAAAAGCGTGACTAACATTCATTCATTCGTTCATTTATTTATACCCTTTCTTTCTTCTGCCATGGGACCCAAGATGGCTTACAATAATTAGAAGTTTAGTTAGCATCTTATATTACAGAAGTTAAAGATCAAAAACGGTTGTATTAAAAGCACAGAGTTAAAGACACTCTAAAAACACATTTAAAACATAGTTGAAAACATACAAGATAAAAACAGTGGAACTGCTTCTTCCTTCTTGAAAAATGTGAAGAAACTTTAAATTCTATTAATTTCAGGGAGAATCTGTGGCTAAACTTCTTTTTTTAAATGAACAGGATTGAGAAGTATTTAATGTTGATTAGGTCAAACTCAGAGTTCCAACCAAAACCAAACCTAGTATATTACTACTACTGATCACTATATTCTCCTTCAGTTCAGTGTTTCACCTAAAGCAGCACGCAGTATTTCATCTGATTACAACCCATGTGAGACTAAGCTCTACTGTACTTATTGCTAGCAATGATGAGTGATTCTGTCATTCATGATTACTGTGGAGGCAAAGGCTTTAAGTGATTATGAACTTTGCATCACCATGGCTACCAGTGTAAGTGGATGATTTATCTTGGGAATATACATGCTTTGAACGTAGTAGGAACTTGTAGGTGTTACTCACTTAACAAGTATAAACTATAATGAATAATCTTAGATTGACATCTATAGATTAGATTTATGTTTTTTTAAAAATTTACCATCATAAGAATTTATTATTGGCTTATATTCATGACTAAGCATTGGAAAAGTATCTGTTATTTATGTTTGGCTGCTGCTCATGATCAAACATTGAAGTGAACTATGGTATCTGGAGGCTCTCATGTCAGTGTTGTGGTAGATCCACTCTTTATCTTAACCTAGACTTCTATTTTGGGGATAAGTTAAAGTACCTTGCATAGCTCTTTTAAAGTCTGGAGTAAATACCAGAGTGGATTCAGCAAAACACTAATGTGGAAGCTACCAGCTGCCAGACATGAGGAAAGTTGGCAGATTGATAAACACTAGTGGTGTAGATGGTATAAGACCCAATTTGGTTACACAAAAGTGTGTGTGGATTAGATTCCTCATCATTATAGTAGTCGTCTTTATGCAACGTAACTACAGAAAGTGACGGAGTTTGTTTGGAGGTCGTAAGCCACATCCAAACATGTCCTAGAATGGTAATTTTATCTTAAATATATCCTTTTTCCCAGAAGGAAACCCAAGGCAGCTCAGATCAAATTAAGAATGAGGCATAACAGACTATTTGATTGCTGTTATGTGCCTTCAAGTCATTTCCTACCAACAGCGATCCTAAGCCAAACGTGTCACAGGGTTTTCTTGGCAAGATTTGTTCAGAGGGGATTTGTCTTTGCCTTCCTCTGAGGCTGAGGGAGTTCAACTTGCCCAAGATCACCCGGTGGGTTTCTATGGCCGAGCGGGGTTTGAATCCTGGTTTCTAGATTGTAATTGAATGTTGAAATCACTGCACCACACGTGACTATTTGAAACAAAAGTTAAAACAGCATTAATTAAACTATATCTTTAAAAGAAAAACCCTCTGAACTAAAACAGTTTAAACACATTAAAGCATACATAATAAAAAGAAATTAAAAACCAAAATATACCCCGTTAGAAAGATTCCCACCCCAAAACAGAAATATATGTGTTTACTGGGTGTTTACTGGGCCGACTAATATACTAATAATTATTGGCTGGGAGAGAAATATATTGCAAAGCTAAGGATTTAATTGGGGAAATTTGTAATGCACATGGCTCCCATGGACCAGCCATCATGCATCGGCTCTTGTTGTTTGTGCCAGTCAGACTAATATACTTTCTTCAGTATGGCAAAATGCTCTGTACCTCTGGGCAAACTTCACCCATCCTAAAACAGAGACACCATTTCAGGGACTCGTAAACCACTTTGGTAACATATCTGTGTACAAAAAGCTTTCAATAGCATCACCCTTGATTATAAATCGGCCCATCACTGGTAGTGCCAGGAGTTACAAACCTTTGGATTTTAACTCTCAGAAGTCCTAGCCAACATGCCCAGTAAAGGACATGTAGTCCAAAGCTGCATCTGGAGCTGGACTATACCACCAGGGGCTGGACCAAACCAGGGGCTGAAGACAATGAAACATAGCATGTCTGAGGAGAAAGATGTGCAAATGTTGGTGCTGAATTATAGCCATCATATTAGAATCACATTGCAGCCTCTTTGTACTCAATATGAGATCCTCATACCTACTCTTTGCCAGGTCTTCTAAACAGCAATAAGGTACAGTCAAAATTCATAATATACAGAGTTGACAGTGGGGAAGTTGCTATGAACAAATTTGTGCTTTACTTGAATACCAAATAGCCACGTGTTTCTCTGTAAAATCAACAAATTGTCTTCAATCACAAATTACATGATGCATGCATTTCTGTCTTCATGAAGGGCCCACACCCTAAAATATGGCAATTTTGGCATCTTGTTCAGTATCTATAAAAGGAAAATCTTTCCAAGCCTCAAATAAGGGATATCCCTTATAATAAGGAACATCTGCTAGTCCAATAAGGGACAAATTTTCTGGCCCTCAAATAAGCAACATGCATTACACTAAGAGACAACTGGCAACCTAGCTTACGATCATGAATCAGATGAGTGCAATATAAAAAATGACACATTTGTGGATGGGCCATTGTAATCCTACAGATGGTACTTTTATGTTGTTTCATATTGCTATAAATGAAATGTTTTCAGTGTACTCACTTCATATATGCAATTGCCAGTTATTAGATTCTATAGTAATCAGCTATAGAGGCATTAAGCGATACTCCTAAATATGTGGACCAGGCCACTCCACTAGAACAAAGGGAGGTTTGAAATTATTATTTGTGACTGGAAGATGCAAGAATCAATCACTGCAGGACAGCTTGAACTACACAGAAAATGAATACTGTCAGGCTACTGTCGGGTGGATCTGTAACTGGTTGACTGACCTTACCCAAAGGGTGGTCACCAATGACTGCTTTTCATCCTGGAGAGAAGTGACTAGCGGGGTGCCACAGGGTTCTGTCCTGGGCCCAGTGCTGTTCAATATCTTCATCAACGACTTGGATGAAGGAGTAGAGGGCATGCTCATCAAATTTGCAGATGACACCAAATTGGGAGGGGTTGCTAATATGCCAGAGGACAGGATCAACATTCAAAATGACCTGGACAGGTTGGAGAGCTGGGCCAAGGCAAACAAAATGAATTTCAACAGAGAGAAATGTAAGGTCCTACACTTAGGTAGAAAAAATGGAATACAGAAATATAGGATGGGGACATGTGGCTGGATAGCAGTACGTGTGAAAGGGATCTAGGAGTCTTGATAGACCACAAGCTGAACATGAGTCAGCAGTGTGATGCGGCAGCCAAGAAAGCCAATGCAATTCTTGGTTGCAGCAATAGGAGTATGGTGTCTACATTGAGGGAGGTACTGGTACCACTCTACTCTGCTTTGGTTAGACCTCATCTTGAATACTGTGTCCAGTTCTGGGCACCCCAACTCAAGAAGGACATGGTCAAACTGGAGCAAGTCCAGAGGAGGGCAACCAAAATGGTGAGGGGCCTGGAAGCCATGCCCTATGAGGATAGACTTAGAGAGCTGGGTATGTTTAGTCTGCAGAAGAGAAGGTTAAGAGGGGACATGATAGCCATGTTTTAATATTTGAAGGGATGCCATGTAGAGGAGGGAGTGAGCTTGTTTTTTGCTGCTCCAGAGACCAGGACTAGGAGTAATGGATTCAAGCTGCAGGAGAGGAGATTCCACTTGAACCTCAGGAAGTACTTCCTGATGGTCAGGGCTGTCCGGCAGTGGAATATGCTGCCTCGGGGTGTAGTGGAGTCTCCTTCTTTGGAGGTTTTTAAGCAGATGCTGGATGGCCATCTGTCAGGAGTGCTTAGAGCAGTGGTTCTCAACCTGTGGGTCCCCAGATGTTTGTGGACTTCAGTTCCCAGAAGCCCTGAGCATTGACCATAGTGGCTGGGGCTTCTGGGAGCTGAAGTCCACAAACATCTGGGGACCCACAGGTTGAGAACCATTGGCTTAGAGGGTGTTCCTGCATGGCAGGGGGTGGGACTGGATGGCCCGTGTGGTCTCTTCCAACTCTACATTTCTATGATTCTATGATTCTAATTTAGAATGGCTAGGTGCACATTCTTATACCATTAGCTAGCTGAGAGTTCTTGGCCATTGAAAGGTAATAGGAGAAAGGCAGGACATAAACCAAATAAAACAAACAAGTAATACAGACAACAGTTCTCTACAAGCAATCATCATGGTGATAACCATCAGTAGTTCACAGGACTTGGTCCTACTCTTCTTTCTTCATGATTTAACTGCCCTGCCTTTTGTATTCTGTGTTCTCTATATGGTTACACAAAGAACAGTGTGTGGAGTTAAAGAGATAGAATGATAAAATAAGCTAAGCAGGATAAAATTGTAATAACTGCCAACAGCAATAAAACAAAAATACCAATAATAAAGTATCTGCAATAAACAGATGGAAAAATTAATCTGGAAAGTATCTAGAGAAACTGACTGATGTTCTCTGGAATAAAGAAAGTGTAACTTTAAAAATGGGCAAAGGTGGGAAGCCAGACAAACCTAGAGAAGTTACTTTGAGAAGTTGTTTTACGATTTAGGTTCCAAAACTCAAAAGCTTGGGTCAAGAGGGCGAAATGAAGTCACATTTCAAAAGTAAGGCCATTTCCTCACTAGACTGCTATAGTGCTATTAGAGTGCTATTTGAGGCCCCTCCATAAACTGCAAACCCCAGGATTCCATAGGATGTTGAAAGTGGAATAATAGCACTCTAACAGTCTGGCAAAAGGTGGAAATGAGATTGCTTTATAAGTCTCATAAGCAAGGTTTTCTAGTTGCTTTTCCACATTACTTTAAATGCGTTTTAGTAGCATTGTGAGTTTATGTCATTCTCTTACCAATCCCCCATGATTTTTTTTTCAGTAACAAATATTAACTAAAACAATGATCAATAGTAATGCATAGTAGTAATTGTAATAGTAATGCATAGTAATGCAATGAGTTACTTATTCATCATTGCAACTAGTAATAGCAATGAGTTACTTTTAAAGAATATAAGTTATGGGAATTAATTAATTAAAAAAAAGTAATTTGCCAAAGTTCTAGGGAAAGACTTCTCATATCCACCAGCTGGCCTCTGTTGGCAGGGGTGGGCAGGAACCACAGAATTATTTTTAAGGCTGGAGGCCTCAAGCTTGGCAGGCAGGTCATGATTAATTCTGCCTGTTGGCAGGTATTTTTTTTTCTTTTTTACAAAACAGTGAAACGCATAATAAGTTGCACTGAAATTAAAACCGCTTTCAACTCAACCATTATCAACAGAATTTGCATACCATGAATGTAATGACAATAATACATGAAATATTACAAAACTGAGGAAATAAAAATGAGCACATGCAAGTAATATATCAAAGAAACGGGAAAAATGTGAAGCTCACTTGCATAATTGGGAGACTGCGCACCTGGGAAGGCTCAGTTGTTTTGTTTTGTTATTCCTGGGAGGTCTCA
The DNA here is from genome assembly GCA_948472985.1 of Iguana delicatissima. Lineage (NCBI taxonomy): Eukaryota > Metazoa > Chordata > Lepidosauria > Squamata > Iguanidae > Iguana > Iguana delicatissima. The sequence goes on along the minus strand of CAOKZL010001205.1, from coordinate 217,694 downwards.
GCTACAAGAGTTGTCTTAATAGTTGTGTGTGAGTTTGATCATTTAGCACATTTATGATTGACAAATCCTTTGTGGGCTCAACCATGTAGGAATCTTGGTGGTCCAATTTTGCCTGATTATTTTGGGCGGGGGCTCAGCACCCCTTGCCTAGACTTTGGGAGACTCAAGAGTCCCTCCCCAACCAAATTCTAAGGTCCAAGGGTTGGGGAAAGGGAAAAATTAAGAGCCAGAGAAGCCAAAAGAAGATCTTGAACAGGTTCTTAGGGGAGACAACGAAGTCAGAGTATTTGCGTTTTTAAAGGGCAATGTCTATACCTTGAACTGAGCACAGAAAATAAAATTGGAAGCCAATAGTACTGGTACAAAACCAGCATAATCTTTCCAGTTCTGTAACACTGCTACACAGCTCTATTTAACTCTAAGAAGGTGTTTCCTTTGTCTGGATATAGTCTGATACCTAACATTTTGCAAAACAAATGTGTTGTCAGAATTGTTAATCTCTTCGCATGGTATCACTGTAAGGTCAGCCCTACCACTAAGTTGAGCTAAGTAGTTGGGAGTCACGGAGAACCAGTGAGGCTTTGGCATATAGAGCAAACTGTTCCAGACTCCTTGTCCTGTGCTTTGTTAGGAAAGCAAATGCCTTCAGGTAGAGTGAAAGATGCTGTCTCATTACTAAAGTAAGATTGAAATGCCAGATTGGTTGGCTTTGGTATGAGGAATGGAAGAGGTCTCCATCTTGTCCATTGCTTGAGGCTGCAAAATGCCTTAGGCTGGTCCTGTACTTCTGAGTCAAAACAAGTCAGCATTCTCCCTAGAACATTTCATCACCAAGACTGTTGATGTATACTTGCAACCTCTTTCTCAAAACATCTCCAGCTTTTACAGACACCTTTCCCAATCAAATAAAATTATATCCAGACTTCATTAGATAGACTAACTCCTTTCAGTGGCCAACTGCTTGAATAAGTTTGTTTAAGCCTTGATTGTTTCTGGAAGCACTCAAGGATGCAACTTAGGTGATGGTGAAGATGGTGCTCTGAAGCAGTATCAGTCTAAACCACCAAGGTGGCATTACAGCCATACGTCTGTTCTGAGACCATAGAGGTTTACCTTTCCTGTGAGGCTCAGAAAAATGCAGAGTAGAACATTACCTTTCTAAAAACTAATTCTGTTCCATAAGTGGTTATAATCAAAAAAAGAAACTGTCTATGTTATTTTTTTTTAAACTTGGCATGATCCGTGTTACTCATAGTGCTGTATTACTAACATATTAGTATTTAAAAAGCACTTATTTTTTTAAAAAAAATGCCCTTAAATCCCTCCAAATGACTCCTCAAAAGCAAAGCTTTAGATGAATAGCCTGATACATTAAAAAAAAAACACTAGAGTTTCCACATTTAATATATTGTTAACTGCTGTCAAGTTGATTTTGATTTATGGTGACCCTACAGATGAGAGACATCCAAGTCACCCTATCAGGAACCACTCTGCTCAGGTCTTCAGGGACGTGTCTTCCTTGATTGAATCTATCCATTTGTAATGCAGTCTTTCTGTTTTCCTACTGTCTTGTACCTTACCAAGTATTATCATCTTTTCTATGGAGTCATATCTTCTCATTATATGGTCAAAATAGGACAGCCTTAGTTTAGACATCTTGGTTTCTAGGGAGAATTCAGGCTTGATTTGCTCTAGCACCCATTTATTTGTCCCTTTAGCAGTCCAGAATATCAATAGAACTTTCCTCCAGTGCCACATTTCAAATGAGTTGATTTTCTTCCATCAGCTTCCCTCACTGTCCAGCCTTCACAACCATACATAGAAATTGGAAATATGGACAATCCTAACTTTAGTTTTCAGTTATGCATCTTTATATTTCAGAATCTTGTCTAGTTCCTTCATAGCTACCATTCCAAATACTAGTCTATTTCTGATTTCTTGACTTCAGTCTCCATTTTAATTAATTACTGAGCCTAGGTATGGAAAACCCCTAACTATTTTAATGTCTTCATTGTCTACTTTAAGTTTATCATCTGTGGTCATTATTTTTCCTTTCTTAATGTTCAGCTGTAAACCTGCTTTTGCACTTTCTTCCTTGACTTTCTTCAGTAATCATTCTAAGTCTCTGCTGTTTTCTGTTAGTAGTATGGTGTCATCTGTATATCTTAAATTGTGGGTGTTCCTTCTTCCCAGTTTTCTCACCTCATTTCTCCATGTCCAATCCTGCTTTAGGTATGGTATGTTCAGCATACAAGTTAAACAGATAGGGTGATAAAAGTGACAATGCTACCATTTGTTCCCAACTCCCATGAATGACACCTTTCAGATAACATCATTAAATTAGAAGGGTTCCTTCCAAGCTATAGGCAAATCACTGCAGTACTCACCCTTAAAAAATTGTTGGTTGAGATCCAGCTTTTCTTTTACGAGTAGGAGTAAGGATCAATGAGACTGAATGGTGTTCCAGTGCTCCTTAGGATGGAAAGGGAAGAAGGGACAATGTTAGCTAATTCCTTTTCCATCTGCAGCCCCCAGTGTCACTTTCCTTGGTGTTCGGGAGGGTTCTCAACCCTCTAAAGCAGATAGGTGACTACAGGGAAAATGGAGAACCCACAAAGACCAACAAAATTCTACCAGTGGAGTATCCCATTGAATTGTAAGTCTCCCACAGAAAGAGAGTTGCCTTTTCACAATGGGAGTTACATTCAGCCTATCTCATAACTCCACATTTAATCTTGAATATATTCACCAGCAGGTTTTTGGACTTCTGTAAAATAGCACTTCTAATCAATTCACCTACCTCCTGGTAATGGTACACATGTCTTTAGCTTTCCCAAGTAGAATATGAGACGTTTCATGGTGGTAAAGATGATGAAAAGTGGTGTGTGTGTAGTAAATATTCTGTGGTTAGAAGGGTAATGGTGGTGATCCAGGAATACTCCAAGAAGGGATGAAGGAATGACCTCATGGAAATGGCAGCTATTGTTCTAAACCAGAACTGTGCTGGCCTGTTGTCTTGGATCCTTGTGGTTCTGCTGCTGTAGCTTGATGAATTATATAGAGATTGAAGATGTTACCTTTTTGGACTACTAGAATCCTTTAGTTTCTAGAGGAATACTTTTCTGTAGTTCAAAAAGTAGCTTCTGCAATTTTCAGGAATATCTTTTTGCTGGATTGTTTGAAAAGCCAGCTCAAATTGAGTGTAATGACTTCAAAAAATGGCTAAATCACAGACTATAATCTCTCCCACTGGAATCTATTGGGTCTTGTGATTTTTTTTTAAAGTGGTGATACATATTATCAAAAATCCCTCTCAAAACATCTCATAAGCTTCCGTCTTTCTCTGAAGAAATTTTATTCAGGCAGAAAGGAGGTGGCTGAATCTAAACCACAATCTACACTGAAACAGGAAAAGTTAGTCAGTTAGTAATGTTAGCAATTATATTCACATGAGGGGAACAGAGTCATGACAACACTGCCGTTTAAGCAGACTAACACTTCTTGACAATAGAAGGTTAAAGGTTATAGAATGTTATCAATGAGCTACAAAGCAAAGATCTCTGTTTCGTAAGGCCAGGAACAAACCCTAGCATCATCCTCTGTGTAACTTTAGGCAATTAATGTGACCTCTGTATGTTGTTTTTTACCCCTAGCTGGAAGGAAAAACATGTAGGCTTCATAATATTTTTCTCTCCGATCTGGATAGGACATTAGCTACTGGAAAAAAGTCTGTTTCCCTTTGAGAAGAGGCACTGTTCGGTGGGAGAGCCCATCTTATGTGTATGTGAAGTTCTGGGATTTAGCTCTCCACATCTCCAGTTAGTAGTAGTGGTTCTGCCAGGGGCTTCAGACCTCATGGATCAAGGTAGGGTGTGCTAGGAGCCTTTAGACATGGAATTACCCAGGCATCTGTTGTCCCTACAAAGGGCTTAGTAATTTGGGACAATTATATTTCTCAGAGTTCTCAGGGTTTCGGATGATTGGCGAGGCAGGAAGACCTCTCTGCTGTTGCAGTGAGATAGGCAATTGGGAAAGTGAGGGATTGCTTTGCTTGTAGTTCTGTTGTGCTGACAACAGTACAGGAAGTGACACTATTTTTCTTTCCATCTCAACAGTATTAAAGATAATTGCAGTGTTTTCTCTGTCTTTTATGGGCAAGAATAGCTCAAAAGATCTTATACTGGGACTGCACCCAGCTGACAATTTTGCTGAAGCAACAATCCTGTCTTAAGCCATTTCAGCACGGGGCTGTTGTAGCGCTATGATTCCACTTTCAACATCCTATGGAATCCTGGGGTCTGCAGTTTCAGGAGGGGCCAGCTGGTCCCTCCGGAAACTGCAGACCCCAGGATTCCACAGGATGTTGAAAGTGGAATCATAGCGCTACAACAGCCTCGTGCAGAAATCCGATTAGTCCATACTGTTGTTGGTACCGGCCCTGAGGTACTTGATATCTATGTGATACAAATTCAAAAGAGGTCAAGACGGAGGATGGAGGGTTTATGGAACAAGTGAGAATCATGAAGTCCTTCAGGTGTAAAACTCCCAGTGGCTCTAAGCTGGCATAGCTAATGATGCTGAATTCTACGAGTTCCTATCCAACAGCATCTGGTGGGCCATTCAGATCTCACCACTTGTTTAATGCCTGCTCATCCATTTCCTCCAAAAAGCTCATTGTAGCATTTTCCTGATCTGATATCAAAATGCTAGAGTATTGAAACTGACTCAAAGAGCTCTGCAATAGCTTTGTGTCTAGTTAATTTCATTCCTAAGGTAAACTGCATTAGTTCTCCTCCTTAACTAGCTAGCTCATCTAGAAACTCATTGGGTCAACCTAGAAGAAATTAATACACCTTTTACGAAGTCTGCTCCATTTTTGTTTTCATCAGCCTTGGGCAAAATGTTTGTTAGCTGAATTGTGTGGGGCCTGTAAATAGCTCATAGAGAATGGAAAATAACTCAAACTAGTTCAACTAATTTCATTCTGAAGGGGACAAAAAAGTGCCTGAAGCTCCAATGTAAGGTTTGCCCTGTGTAGTTTTCCTTTGACTTAAAATGCAAATATGATCTAATGTGTTTTTTAAAACATAAATTCCAATAACAACAATTGGATATGGGTCATTTTTTAAAAAATAAAAGCAATCAACTTTTATTGCTGACATTAAATTATCTTGCAAGAAGGGCTGACATATACCTTTGGTATGTGATCACTGATCAGATAACTGTGACAATCTCTGTCCAACACTCTGTGGCCAATTTGGGTATTGCTACACCTAATTGCTCCACCACCCTTTGTCCCAATGCAATTTAACTACAAGCTATAATCTTGGGAAACTTTGCCATTTCACATTTTCCCCAGCACCTCATACATTTGATTGGGCCAGGGGATGCCAATCAGATGAGTCATTGCTACCTTGAAGAAAGGAAAGACTCAGAAGCCACAATCCAAGAAGCATGCCTCAAAGACCCATAGATAGGGTTTCTAGCTCTGGCCTCACTGGTTGTCCTGTTGTGAGTTTAAAACAGCCTGCATGTTACAAAACCTTCCTTAATCCTCCAGTTTTTAAAAGGAAAGAAAGAAAAAGAGAGTGTCTAATGTGAAAACTGACTCTTTTTTTTTGCTCCGGGCATGAAACTGTTTTTTCCTCTTGGGGATTAGCTGGCATCTATTAGTGCTCCAGAGATGACTAAGGGCAGATAAGGGGGCCTCCTCTTCTGTCACTGACCTCTGCTTTGTGCTGCTGTAGTAAAACATGGAATTTCTTCCAGAGATGAGCTCCCAACTTTAGTAGGGAGCACACGGCTCAGAACTGGCTAGCCATTAAGATTTCCCCTGGGGCAGATTCTCTCATCCTTTGTTTGGAGCAAGTTTTGACAACAGCAATGCTAATTGATTGAATGTTCTAATCACAGATTATAGCTGAGGGAGAGAGAACTTTTTTTTATTTCACTGCGAACATTCATTTCAGCAAGATGACTCTGTTCCTACAAAGCAGACAAATAGTTGACTCTGTTTTATTATTTATTGCATCCCTAGGTTGGGTAATTAAATGACTCTTGATTTTAGTGGGTTACACTGACTTCATTACCTCATTCATGCTCAGTGGGCCTCTATACTGTATGCTGTTACTACTACTATTTTACTGCTTGGCAGACTGACTGTGAAAGCCAGCACATTTCCCTTAGCTCTTGACACACTGCAGGCCTACATACATTTTTTTGTTGTTGTTATTTGCTATCACATTGACTTCAATTTAGGGCAGCCTATGAATGAAAGACTTCCACGACCCCTGGTTGTTAAATCTCATTATGTTAAATGGAGTACAAAAGTGCATACAGGACTGTAACTCAAGTCAGATTCAGTAGCCAGCTGATTAAGTCCATGGCTTTGGGGTTTTTAGTTCCAGCTGCCTGCCCACCCTTCCCCAGTCTCTAAAACAAGTGTAAATAGACCTAGAGGTAAAAAAGATTTTTGCCTTCTTGAGTCAGTCAGGGGTAGATTAAAACATTGTGAAGCTCTCAAGGGTGTTAAGTTTTAACAGGTTCCCTGTTGATTGTTGTTAACTGCCCACTAAGTTGACTTTGACTTATGGTGACTATGGATGAGAGATTTCCAAGTCACCCTATCATGAACCGCCCTGCTGAGGTCTTGCAGATTCAGGGGCATGTCTTCCTTGATCTAGTGTATCCATTCGTAAGGCAGTTGTCCTCTTTTCCTACTGCTTAGCAAGCATGATTGTCTTCTCTAGGGAGTCATGCCTTCTGGTGATATGCCCAAAGTAGGACAGCCTTAGTTTAGTCTTCTTGGCTTCTCTAGGACACATTTATTGGTCCTTCTATCACTGCAGGATATCATTAGAACTATTCTCTAGCACCACATTTCAGATGAGTGGATTTTCTTCCCATTAGCTTTCTTCACTGTCCAGCTTTCACAACTATATAAAGAAATTTGAATCATAGAATCATAGAAATGTAGAGTTGAAAGAGACCACACGGGCCATCCAGTCCAACCCTGTGCCATGCAGGAACACCTTCTAAGCACTCCCAACAGATGGCCATCCAGACTCTGCTTAAAAACCTCCAAAGAAGGAGATTCCATCACACTCTGAGGCAGCATATTCTACTGCCGGACAGCCCTGACCGTCAGGAAGTTCTTCCTGAGGTTCAGGTGGAATCTCCTTTCCTGCAGCTTGAGTCCATTCCTCCTTGTCCTGGTCTCTGGAGAAGCAGAAAACAAGCCGACTCCCTCCTCTACATGACATCCCTTCAGATATTTAAACATGGCTATCATGTCCCCTCTTAACCTTCCCTTCTGCAGACTAAACATACCCAGCTCTCTAAGTCTATCCTCATAGGGCATGGCTTCCAGGCCCCTCACCATTTTGGTCACCCTCCTCTGGACTTGCTCCAGTTTGACCATGTCCTTCTTGAGTTGGAGTGCCCAGAACTGGACACAGTATTCAAGATGAGGTCTAACCAAAGCAGAGTAGAGTGGTACCAGTACCTCCCTTGATCTAGACACCATACTCCTATTGATGCAGCTGAGAATTGCATTGGCTTTTTTGGCTGCCGCATCACACTGTTGACTCATGTTCAGCTTGTGATCTATTAAGATTCCTAGATCCCTTTTGCATGTACTGCTATCCAGCCACGTGTCCCCTATCCTATATTTCTATATTCCATTTTTACTATCTAAGTGTAGGAACTTACACTTCTCTTTGTTGAATTTCATTTTGTTAGCTGTGGCCCAACTCTCCAATATGTCCAGATCATTTTGAATTTTGATCCTGTCCTCTGACGTATTAGCAACCCCTCCCAATTTGGTGCCATCTGCAAATTTGATGAGCATCCCCTCTATTCCTTCATCCAAGTCGTTGATGGAGATATTGAACAGCACTGGACCCAGGACAAAACCCTGTGGCACCCCACTATTCACTTCTCTCCAGGATGAAAAGCAGCCATTCGTGATCACTCTTTGGTGGGATGGAAATACGATGGGATGGTTAATCTTAACTTTATTATTCAGTGATATAGCTTAACACTTCAGGATCTTGTCTAGTTCCTTCATAGCTGCCCTTCTAAGTCCTAGTCTTCTTCTGTTTTCTTGACTGCAATCTCCATTCTGATCAATGACTGAGCTGAGGTATAGAAAATCATGAACTATTTCACTATGATCCCTAGTGCCTCTTTCTTTCCTGGATGCAGCTTGGACATCTGGCATTTCTTGCTCTGTATATAGTAAAAGTCTTTGTTGTAGAATTTTGAGCATGACTTTGCTTGCATGGAAAATTAATACAATGGTCCTGTGGTTGCTGCAATCCTGGTGTCCCCTTTCTTGGAGGCTGGAAAGTGCATTGAGCATTTCCGATCTTTGACCATTCTTTTGTTTTCCATATTTGTCAATAGATTCTAGGTAGAACCAGAGTAAATTCTGTCTCTGTAGAATGAAGCACTCTGTTTGTATATCATCTGTTCCTGGTGATTTATTTCTCACAGGTGCTTTGAGTGCAGCTTTCACTTCACTTTCTAAAATTCTTGATTCATCTTCAAATGGTTGTTTCTTGAATGAATCTGTACTCTCTTTTATATAGAAGCCCCCACCTTTTGATGCCGTGTTATCTGACAATTTATTCTTTTAGTGTTTTCAAATTAAGGATAAGTTCTATTAATTTGACATGGGGTTCACTCTTTTATCAGTTCTCCTCACCTGTGGAGGCCTGCTTGGGGTCACTTGTATGCACACGCAGTCCCAAATCTTGCCTAGAGAAAGAGCAGATCCTCTGGTCAGATCAATGGAACTTGTCTGTTTTGCAAACATTGAAACAGAGGACTCCTGTCAGTTCTTCTTGCCTACAGAGACTTGCCTATGATGGCACGTGCACTTCTTGCAAAGTGAGCTCAGAAGGGGCAAAAGGTCCCAAGCCAGCTGAGAGACTTTACAAACAGAGTGTCTGTGCTCAGTCTTTCCCAAGCAAGCTTCCTTAAGTCCTTCATGCTCCCTATAGCAGATGGTTCTGCTTTTGTTTTTGTCACCCCACTTCTTCTTAGATTTTCATTTCAAGAGTAAAACACTATGTTATTATTTGATTCAAAATGTCCCATTCCTGTCTAAGTACTGCAATGTTTATATGCTCCATTTTTTTTACTATGTCTAGCTTCCACTGATTCACGCCTCTCACAATTCAAGTTCTTATAATAGGTGTTGCACAGCTTTAAACTTTCCTTTAATCTCTGAACACAGCAATGACTGAATGTCCTTTCTCCTTGAGTCCAATTGTGTTGTTAGCCACAGCATTATTTGTAGCTGTCCTCTGGTGTACCCCAGTAGTTTCCTGAGTGCCTTCTGACCTGGAGTGACATCTCCTGGCACTATCTCTTGTTTCATGTTGGATTGTCTCATCATAGAGTTTTTGTGGTGAAAGACATTGAAAGCTGGTTTACTGTGCCTCTGTCTGCACCGTACTAACAAGCATTAGCTATGATGCCACTGCCTTTGTCTCCGAGAGATCTTCTGCCAGTGTTACCCCCACTACTGCTGCTGCTCAGTAGCTGTTTGACCTGTTTAGTTTGGCTCCAACAGCAAAAGCCTGTCTGACATGGGAGACCTTACTAGCAGCACTACTACCATCAGCATAGCCTCTTACCTCAAAGGAGCATGCAATCCCACCAATACAGAAAGATAGTGCCATTGATGGGATTTGTAGTTTAGGGAGGGGTTTCTAGATTTCTTAGCCAGACAGTTCCTCTGGTGCCTCTGACCAAACTAAAAACCCTTAGTGGCCTTTCACACTACACAGTTATAGCACTATGATTTTTCCTTAACTGCCATGGCAACATCCTATGGAATCCTGGAGTTCGTAGTTTGATGAGGGACAAAAATCCTTGAGAATCTCACCATAATTGATTATGTGTGGAAAAAGATCCAGAGATCCTAAAAATGATCTCTTGTACATAGTGGAAATTTAGGGGATGAATCATTTCCTATATGTCTTTTCTGAGAGTGAATAACTTTGTTTTGTATGTCAGCTGCACCATCAGTACCTCATCCCAGTGTAAGATGGATGACTTCGTTGCTCACTGGGTGAATCAATGGATGTCTTGCTGACTGCAAAACCAAAAGAACTAATTGCTCAGGAAATGGCAAAAACACTGGTTTTGTTATTTCTTTGTTTACATTGAAAATATAATTAAAATGCAGTCAGTGGACTGTTGTGTAAATAGTTAATGTCTAAAGGTGATCTGCATGCTCATGGAGCGACCACATATTGGGTACAATAGATCTCTGATTTCTCTCTCCCTTCCTGCATTAAGGGGATAGAGAGGAGGCAAAGAAACAGGAGTCCCTCACTTGCTGATGTACAGATCAATATCTTCAGTAATTTAGTTTTACATTTATATAAAATCTCTCTCTCTCTCTGTCTCCACAATAATTGGGTTTATATCCTGCCCTTTTCCCAAAAATGGGACCCAAAACAGCTAGACCTGTCTAGTTAAAGCAATGTATAATGACATACTAACATATTCTTGATGAAGAGATTCATCTAGAGCAAGGGTGGGGAATCATGCAGCCCCCAAAATGTGGTTAGACTGCAACTCCTGGCATCTCTCACCACTGGCCAGCTGGCTATGGCTGCTAGGAGTTAGAGGCCAATCACATCTTGAGGGCTTCAAGATTCATCGTGTAGCGTATTTCCAAAAACAATATGAAGAGCTAGGGAATCTGTAATGTTAAAACTTCTCCACTTTCCTCAGTTTCACAGGCATGCTGACTGTGAACGTGTCATTCATGGCTTGTTCTCCTTGGGCTAGCCCTGGATTGATCCTTAGAAAAGTGGGTTGTTAGGAGAAACAAGGACAGCTCTGTGCAGTGATGAGTGAAATGGACCCATCATAACTCATAACTTGTTTGTTGTTCTATTTCTCTGTTGTTCTGAGTCTTTGGACTCCCTTCTAAATCTTGTGCATGTGAATCATGGACTGCACACCGTGGGGGCGTGGCATGTGTAGCATGGTGTTGTTTCCTGGGGCTAGTGAACAACAGAATGCATTATAATACATGTTTATTCTTATAGGCTGTTATCACATAAGCTTTGTTAACAATAAGCATGCAACAGTAAATTTTTAATGTTTAGCCATACGGTATAAGCACACATAGAAATACAGATTAATTTCTAGCCAATCTTGATTTGAATTATGAGAATAGTAAAGTCTGCTGGATTAAAGTCAGGATCTATGTGTCTGAACCTACTAGCTTGGATTTATAAGCCAGCCTAATTTTAAATTTCAGCCTCATCATTTGTTCTGCGCTGTGCTCTATTTCTTAGCAAGGACTGTTCATTAACATATTGTTTCATACTCTTGATTTGTTCCACTGTTGCACGCACCCTGCAGGATTGCCACCGCAGGAGAAGATACTGTCATCATCTGATAGTTGTTTACAATCTGATAAAAGAAAGTAAAAGCCAGAAAGAAGGAAGAAACAAAAACTGGAGAAGGAAAACGTTGGATGAAAGATCTACTAAGGGAAGGTTAATTAAAAGAGCAATTTAAAAATGTCTTAATTGAGGTTTCTGTTTCAAACAGCATGGGGGACTGCAGCTGAAGTCAGGGTGGAAACAGAAGAGAACCCAATGCTGGGCTGATGCAAATCTCTCTCTCAATCTCTCTCTTTGAAGTAGTAGGCTTCCTATGTAGCTGAACATGTATGTGTAGAACATGATTGTCCTGAGGGGTGTTTTGAAACAAACAGTTGGAGTGTAACACCTGAGGAAGTACAATGCCATGATGAGAACTGTACTAGCTCATTCAGCAAGTTGGATCAGTTTCAGGTGCCTTTAAGTGACTGACAGAAGGAAAAAATGTAGTCATCCATATCTTGAAATTCATTCTTTACCATTAAAAGGAATAGTAGAATGGGAAAGAACTGGAGAATGTTTTATAGCTGTGGCACAATCAAAGGTAAACATTCAGGACAAATCCCTTAAAGAATCCACAGATTGATATAAAAGTAAATCGAGAATAGGGTCAGTGTTTTTGTTTTTATTTTTTTGAACTCACATGAATATAGATTTTCTCTGAAGTACAGAGAAAGTACTCAGTGGTAGAACTTAATATTATATTAATAGTAATTACATTAATATTTATCCTGAGGAACTGATGTGTTAACTATAATATTTATTCTGAGGAACTTCCATATAATGAAGCAATATGGCAGTGACCACAAATATCTTAGGGAGAGGCTGTTCCTTTTATGGTCAGCTTCAAGATTTTCGGGGGCATCTGACTATCAACTGCTGAAAACAGAATGGGGGATTAGATATGTCTTCAGCTCAGTCTACCAACTGCAAGAAACTGAATGTAATCATGCATTATGTACTTCCAGTTGCTCTTCTGCATTATTTGGTCTGCCAGCAGTTAATTTAGATTAACTATTGTTGAGTGTTAGCTTTTTGGGGAACTCTTTGAAGTCTAAAGCTGTACGGAATTAGCTTTCTTTTACAAGAGTTGCAGAAGAAGCATGTCTCAGTCTCTGTGTGTCTTTCCTGAACTGAATGCTGACTTAGAAGTAAAAACAATGTGGGTGGCTTTAGGTTCCAAATTTTAAAAAATTATTAATAGACTTTATAAATGCATATCTATTAGAGAAACTAGGTCCCAACTAACTAATAAAGTGCTCTCCCTGAGCACACGGTCTGACTAACGAGGGGGAGGAGCCAGCTGGGGGAGGAGCTTTATTAGGAGCTCCCAACGGCGCGTGCCTTTGGCACGCGCACTTGTAGTCCTCTACTTCAATCCTCCAAGTTTAATCCTTGGCAATCAGTAGAGCAGATGTGGCTTATGCAGCTGAATTTCAGAAAGAAAGCACAGTTATTCTTTCTAGAATTAGGTCCTGTACTACTTTCTGTAGTTTCAAGGATGGAAGGTGAGGGAGCTACCGCAGTTACCTGTAACACTTTTGGGATGTTCCTTTTCTTGCCGCAAGATGTTCTTGGGTACACCTGCGCCAAGTGCAAGTTGGTGACCTTCTTGGAGGAGAAGGTTCGCCAACTGGAGGCGCGAGTTTCTGATCTTCATCTTATTAGGGAAGGTGAGGAGTTTTTGGATAGGGCAGAGAAGACCTACCGGAAGACCGAATGCACAGAGGAGCTGCCAGATCAGGAAGTCAGCACACTGTGCCAGGAAACGGAGGCTTGGGCGAATGTCACAGGGAGGAGTAGAAGGACCAGCAAGGTAACAGAGACTCTTAACCTACACAATTGCTTCAAAGTTCTTGGCCTTATGAACAATGAAGAGCACCACACGGAGGGAACAGAATGTCAACAAGAAGGAATCCAACTTCGGCAACAGGAACTAGATCAATGCTCCCAGCCTCAACAGAATGCCCAGGCAGTCCTAGTAGAACATGCTCATCGAGGAGCCCAGGACAAGCCTCAGAGGAGGCGAGTTCTGGTTGTTGGGGACTCTTTGCTCAGAGGAACCGAAACGGCAATTTGTAAACCGGACAAGCTCAAACGAGAGGTCTGCTGTCTTCCTGGGGCCAGGATAAACCACATAACAGAGAGGCTAACCAGGCTGGTCAAACCCACTGACCATAAGCCCCTCATTTTGGTTCATGTCAGAACCAATGACACTGTGAGGAGCAGCTTTTACCACATCGCAAAGGACTACGAGCTTATGGGGACGAAGCTTAAGGACCTTGGTGTGCAGGTGGTCATTTCGTCTCTCCTCCCTGTTCAAGGATATGGAGCACGTAGGGAAAGGGCAATAGCAGAGGTCAACAACTGGCTCTGCACGTGGTGCTGCTGGCAACGGTTTGGGTTTTTGGAACATGGCCTGAATTTCCATGAACGTGGACTTCTGGCAAGGGATGGGCTGCACCTCACGAAACTTGGCAGGAATGTTTTTGCAAACAGTCTCGCAAAGAGGATTAAGAGGCCTTTAAACTAAGTTCCCCTGGGGAGGGAGACAATATTATTCAGGGCAGGGACTTGGGAAGCGCAGGGGGGAAAGGCCCAAATGATACTGGACAAGTAGTACAAGTGGCCAATGGCAGAAGGAGTAGAAACAATAGTAGAGGACTTGCAGGAAGGGCCCGGGGACTTAAGTGTCTCTACACTAATGCGCGGAGTATGGGAAACAAGCAGGATGAACTTGAACTCCTAGTACAACAAAATAATTACGATTTGATAGGCATCACCGAGACCTGGTGGGATGAGTCTCATGATTGGAATATAGGAATAGAGGAGTATAGCCTATTTAGTAAAAATAGACCAAACAAGAAAGGAGGAGGAGTAGCCTTGTATGTCAAGGATGTTTTCACCTGTGAAGAGATCTGTGACTTAAACCCAGAAAGCCAGGTCGAGAGCATTTGGGTAAGAATTAAGGCAGCAAGAAACAATAGGGATATTCTGGTAGGGGTTTACTACAGATCTCCAACCCAGGCTGAGGACTTTGATGATGCCTTCCTCAACCAAATGACTGCACATTCAAAGAGGAGAGATACAGTAATAATAGGGGATTTCAATTACCTGGATATATGCTGGCAGTCAAACTCTGCCAAGACAGCAAGGTCCAGCAAGTTTCTTGCTTGTCTTGCAGACAACTTCATGGTCCAGAAGGTGGAAGAGGCGACAAGGGGATCAAATATTCTAGATCTGATTCTGACCAACAGGGATGACCTTGTTAATGAGGTAGAAGTGGTTGGATCTTTAGGAGAGAGTGACCATGCCCTAGTGGAATTTGGCATTCAGGGGGAAGGAGAAGATAAGTGTAGCTAGACACTCATCTTAGATTTTAAAAAAGTGCACTTCTGTAAACTTAGGGAGCTGCTGACTGGAATTCCGTGGTCAAGAATAGTGAAAGGGAAAGGAGTTCAGGAGGCATGGGAGTTCCTTAAAAGGAGATACTGAAGGCACAGTCTAAAACTGTGCCAGTAAGGAGGAAAAATGGAAGGCATCTGAAGAAACCAGAATGGTTGACTAAAGAACTCTCAGCTGAGCTAAGTGTTAAGAGAAACATGTATAGGAAATGGAAGAAGGGGGAAACCACCAAAGAAGAATTTAAGCAAGTAGCCAGGAGATGTAGGGAGGAGGTCAGAAAGGCTAAAGCACAGAATGAACTTAGGCTGGCCAGACACATTAAAAACAATAAAAAGGGCTTCTTTAAATATGTCCGCAGCAAAAGGAAAAAGAAGGAGACGATAGAGTTGCTGTGCAGAGAAGATGGTGAATTACTCACAGGGGGAAGAGAAAAGGCAGAACTACTTAACACCTTCTTTGCCTCAGTTTTTTCCCAGAAGGATACAAGCACTCAACCTGGTGGCTGGGGAGCAGGTGAGGAAGCAGGGGAAATGAGACACATAATAGGTAGAGAGGTGGTACAGGAATACCTGGCCACACTGGATGAATTCAAGTCTCCAGGGCCAGATGAATTGCGTCCTAGGATATTAAAAGAGCTGGCAGAGGTCATTTCAGAACCGCTTGCTATAATCTTTGAGAAATCTTGGAGGACAGCAGAAATTCCAGCAGACTGGAAGAGAGCAAATGTTGTCCCCATCTTCAAGAAGGGAAAAAAAGAGGACCCAAATAACTATCGCCCAGTCAGCCTGACATCAGTACCTGGAAAGATCCTGGAGCAGATCATTAAGCAGTCAGTTTATAATCACTTAGAAAGCAAGGCGGTAATCAGGAGAAGTCAACATGGATTTCTCAAACATAGGTCATGCCAGACTAATCTTATCTCTTTTTATGATAGAGTTACTAGCTTGATAGATGAAGGGAATGCTGTTGATGTAGCATATCTTGCCTTTGACAAAGTTCCCCATGACATCCTAGCAAAGAAGCTGGTAAAATGTGGGCTGGACAGGGCTACTGTTAGTTGGATTTGTAATTGGTTGACCGACCGAACCCAAAGGGTGATCACGAATGGCTGCTTTTCATCCTGCAGAGAAGTGACTAGTGGGGTGCCACAGGGTTCTGTCCTGGGCCCAGTGCTGTTCAATATCTTCATCAACGACTTGGATGAAGGAATAGAGGGCATGCTCATCAAATTTGCAGATGACACCAAATTAGGAGGGGTTGCTAATATGCCAGAGGACAGGATCAAAATGCAAAATGACTTGGATAGATTGGAGAGCCGGGCCAAGGCTAAAAAATGAAATTCAACAGAGAGAAGTGTAAGGTCCTACACTTAGGTAGAAAAAATGGAATACAGGAATATAGGATGGGAGACACGTGGCTGGATAGCAGTACATGTGAAAGGGATCTAGGAGTCTTCATAGACCACAAGCTGAACATGAATCAGCAATGTGATGTGGCAGGCAAGAAAGCCAATGCAATTCTCAGCTGCATCAATAGGAGTATGGTGTCTAGATCGAAGGAGGTACTGGTACCACTCTACTCTGCTTTGGTTAGACCTCATCTTGAATACTGTGTCCAGTTCTGGGCACCCCAATTCAAGAAGGACATGATCAAGCTGGAGCAAGTCCAGAGGAGGGCGACCAAAATGGTGAGAGGCCTGGAAGCCATGCCCTATGAGCGTAGACTTAGAGAGCTGGGTATGTTTAGTCTGCAGAAGGGAAGGTTAAGAGGGGAGATGATAGCCATGTTTAAATATTTGAAGGGATGCCACATAGAGGAGGGAGAGGGCTTGTTTTCTGCTGCTCCAGAGACCAGGACAAAGAGCAATGGATTCAAGCTGCAGGAAAGGAGATTCCATCTGAACCTCAGGAAGAACTTCCTGATGGTCAGGGCTGTCCGGCAGTGGAATCTGCTGCCTCGGAATGTAGTGGAGTCTCCTTCTTTGGAGGTTTTTAAGCAGATGCTGGATGGCCATCTGTCGGGAGTGCTTTGAGGGTGTTCCTGCATGGCAGAAGGTTGGACTGGATGGCCCATGTGGTCTGTTCCAACTCTCCATTTCTATGATTCTATGATTCTAAAAGGATTTGGTAATATAGTATCTTCATTTTAAACTCAACAACTTCTTGGTGAAGAGGTTAGCACAGAGAAATAAGTTGTTAGAAGCAAGATTGCTAAAGGGAGGGAGAGAGAGTGAGAGAGAAAGGCATGACCTTCTAAGTATGACCAGTAACTGACACCAGAATGTATCCTGGGTCGCATGGTCTGGATACCATAGCCAATTATTTTAAAATAACACAGAACAACAGTTGAGACTTTAGCTGTGAGGCCAGGAAGGGCTTTTACAGTCAAAGGAAAATTAACCGTATCCATTTGTCCTAGAACAAGGGGGAGGGAGAGAATGCTAGAATTTTCCAAAAGCTATTACGTTTTCATATCATGTGTGGTATGCATTAACTATCAATAAGCTTTGATTTTTTTTCTCTGTTAGGAAGATATTCTAGAGGGTTATCTAGGCAACAAAATGATGAAGAGTCTTGAAGCACTTTAGAGTCTAACAGATGTACTGCTGTATAAGCTTTAATGGCCTTTAGCAGACTCTACACTATGTCCACAAAAGTGCCTGAATTAATTTCATGTATGAGTTACATTTATTTCTATTTCTATTTCTATTTATATATTTCTATTTATATATGTATATAGTTACATTTATATCTTTTCAAGGAGCTCAAGGTCTTCTATATGCCTCTCTTTCTTCATCCTGCTCCCTCCTTTGTCCTTACAACAGCCCTGTGAAAGACTTTGGTCAGAGAGTGACTGGACCAAGGTCAACCAGTGAGTTTCATAACTGAGGACTAGAACTGGAATCTCCGAAGTCCAAGTTCTACACGCAAACCACACATGCTGTTATGCCATCATAAATTTGTCTTTAAGGTAGCAATCTTTTGGTAGACATGATTCCAGAGATGGTTTGTGAAGAAGACACCATTGGAAATATGACGAACCGTTTGATGAGCAATTTTGAGGATATCCTTTGGGAATCTAGCGGTGATTAAATATGGCATTGTTTCATGTTTATGAACACAAATGACTCCTGTTAGATATGATCCAGAAGTATGTTTCCCATGGAAGTCAACAAGATACCTATGAGAAGCCAATAAATACAACATGAAGGCAATAGTATCCTGCTGTTTGTCCCATGCTGCTTCTGATTCTGGAGGCAGTCTTCTAGTCACTAGTAGTCATGGATAGCTTTATCCATCATGATTTTTCCTCGGTATATTTGGAAGCTGTCCATGTTAGTGGCCAGCAAGACACCATAAGCTAGCAAATTCTGTACTTTAGCCACACACTGTAGGAAGACCTTAATTTCTTTTATCTGTCCTGAATTTCCCACCATCTAGTGACTCTGATATTATGAGAGATGGAAGAAAACTTCTTCCTATTCCCTTTCAGCACATGAAGGATAATTTTGTATGGCTCTACTATTTCCTAAGTTGTCTTTTCCCCCCAACTAAAAATCCTGAATTAATGTGTTCTTTCACAGACCAATTGCCCCATCCCTTTGACAATTTTCATTCCCCTTCTCCTATATTGAGTGTGGAGCATTTGTGTAAGGGTTGTTATCCATTTAATAGCTGGTCATGTGAGATAGGGTAATACCTCCACGTCAAAAAAGGGGAAACAAGACTCTTTTCATGAACACCTATATGATGGTGAAGGGTGGATTCTAAAACAGGCGCCTCAGGTTGTCTGGTGCTGAGGTGCTCAGAAGGAAACAGCTTTGGGGCCTACTCAGGCTTTGTTTCTCTTTAGAGCCTTGGAGGGAATGCAACTGGGAAGGTCTTCCTTTCGAGAAGATGGCCAGCTGGTCAGAAAATCTAGGTGATAGCTTGTGGATTCAATGCCAATCAGCCAGTGAATCCATTCTAGCCTTTTGTATGGCCTTTATTTTTTTTAATTTTATTTTTATTAAAGTTATAACAAACAATATTTACGCATAATCATTCTTTCTTTTTATAAATATATAAGAACCAGAAAGCAAAGAAATATATACAATCAAATTTATCTACCTATATACTTATAAATTTATATACCTATCCAACATCTAATTCTATTTCTATTTCTTTTGTATGGACTTTAAAGGAGCTATCCCAGGCATTGAATCTATTCTGGGGTTAGGATTCGGCATTTTGTACTAAACTCCAGAGTGGACCCACTGACCTGTAGACATGGTGGCCCTAGCAGCAACTTATGCATAGAGCTCATCATCAAGGCTGCGTGGGGGGTCACACATTTAGGAGAAGAAGGGAAGAAGTAGGAAGGATATTCTGCCTCACCCGATTCCATACAAGGGAAGGCACCACTTCATGTGTTTGAAGTGTAAACAGTTACAAACTTTGGCCCTTATTACTCCACCACTCGCATCTCATCTCTTTATTCTTCATGGGCATGCGAAGTCCAAAGAGTTTAATCAATTTGTATGCCCTGTTCTTTGGATGCTATTTTGTAGTATTTCTGCCCACAGAGCTTGGACGCAAGTTGTAAAGGAACACAGGTACCTGTAACAATTTGAGTAACAAGTGTAAAATGTATGAGAGGGAACAAAGTCACTTTCCTTGTATAACAAATAACAATAACTGTTTTGGTTACTTTTGAAAAATGTTTTGGACATTTGGGAAGGCATTTAAATAGGTATTTTTCAAGCTTTTTGCTACTTACTTATTAATCCCATTTTTTACAAAAGGAACAAAAGTTGTACACAATGTAACAAGCCATGCAACGAGTTATTTTTTTAAAACACCATAATAGATAAGAGCAAATTACTTTTTAAAAATGTTACAATACATAATGGGATTGTATTCTTTCAAAAGATTAACCTTCCTAGCTTTTTTCTGCCCTGACTTCTTCATCATCCTCAACCATCGATTTTGGACATCTCGTGAATGCTATATTTGACAAGAATGTCCTTACTAGGTCATACCAACTTCCACCCTTTGCTGTGATCTCATTTATTTGATTTTGAACAGTGACCAGAGTTTTCCAAGCCCCTGGGAAGTCTTCAGTTTGGGAAATTTATGATTTGGGTGCCTATCTTAGTGACTAGCATTCTTTGGTCAACAGAGACCAGTCTGACGCCTTTAGGATACCTGAATACAATAGGTTCATTTAGCTGAGATGCCGAATGGCTGTTGATAGGAACATCCTCATATATCAAATGAGAGGACTTTTAAACTGGTCATGACTATGAGGCAGTGAAGTCTATATGCTGACTGAAGTTCCAATTTTATTTCTTTTAAAAAGGGGAGCAGGGGGATAAAAGAACTAATAAAAAAAATACATCATGATCATTAGTGTAGGGAAACTTACTGGTTAATATACTTAGTATATCCTGGGCAAGCTTGTGGAAGAGTCATAAAGTTAGCCCAAGTTATTAGTGCTGATACATTTCAAATAGTGACTTATTTGCATATAATATTTTATAGAATCTTTCTGCAGGGGTAGAAACAGGCACAGATAGGACTTCTGTGTGCTAGTTCCTATCCTTGACTTAAAGAGCTAAAACTCCAAAGGCAGCATATGTTTCTCATTTGCTTTGTTTCTCCTCAAACAGACTAGCAGGTTTATCAGTTCAGATTGATGTCCCATCCTACCTTTCACTGACAAACCTTTGCTGATGCACCCTGTATATATACATCCCAACTGCTGCCCCAGCTATTCCTGGGGGGAAATAAATAAGCCTAGCTTTGAAGCCTGAATCAATAATCTTTGCAGGGAACTTTATTTTTTGGGGGAGTGGGGAAGGTGGAGATGACGCCCAATCACCACAACATTAGTGCACCATTTTGTCATCTCACATTTCATAAATCCTTGAAAACAAGCTCCTGAAAAGCAAGTGGGGTGGGGGATGACATTGGGGAATAGAGTCAAATCACAACCCAAACATGAACTCTGGTAATGGTTGAGAATAGGACTACCAGCTCTTCAAGTCTATTTAGAATGGCTTAGAATATGATCGGAACTGTTTGCTTAGCCCTGTTACGAATACAAGCGTTGAACTCGTGGCCTCCTCCCTCATAAATAAACTGATGGCCAGGCTAGAGTGAGATGCCCATCTTTCCTTGATGTGACACTTGAAGCTCACATCCCTGAAAATCTCTGGGGCAAGGAGGGTTATGGAACACAAATCTATGAAAATAGTTTATTAATGCAATGTTGAAAGCTCATGCCTGTGAAAATCAACAGGGTGGATTAGGTGGACTTGGGTGTACAGTGAAGAGGGGTTTCCCCCTCTTTTTAATTAGAACCAGGCATGGAAGCTGGGATTTTTTTCCCCCTGAACAAAAAGCTATGGCCCTGGTCACCTCTATGAGAAAGGAACTGCGACTTAAATAGCATGACACTCGTACAATTAAGTCAGGAGTATCTGGATGATTTAAACTGGTTTATTTTCCCAGGTCAAGGTCCATCAAAGAATCAAATGGTGCGTGTGAGCCTGAGGCAAGGTGTGGCAACATGAAGTGAGTGAAAGAGAACATGGTGGCGATTCCTTTCTGTTAGGATATGAATGACAAATTCATAGAGGGCAGATCTCTTAATCAGGATGGCTGTGTGGAAGATTCATGGCTACAGGACACACTGGTGCAGATGAAATACCTATTACTGGGGAAGTAACCATGGGGAGAGCTATTGCCTTCATACCCCACTTGTGGGCCTTCTCAGAGGCATCTGCTTGGTCCTTGTGGGAAGCAGGATGTTGGATCATATGGAACAGTGGTCTTGTCTAAAGATATGAATACTTGGGGGAAAATTTTTGAAAAATTCAGGGAGAAATAGTGCCCTCCCTACTTTTTTCCTGAAGCTTTTTTTCCTGAAGCTTTTTCTCCCTCAGAAAAATTGGAAAAATTCAAAAGAAAAGAAAAGAAAGAAAATTGCTTGATACTTTAGGAAAATCCAGGAGGCAAAATAATTTTGTTTTACTAATGTTGTGGGGTTTTTCCCCCCTGTTTTTATGAGTTTTTTTGCCTGCTCCTATTAAAATGGCAAAGCCAATGTGTTTTCTTACGATTCAGGACACTGTAGCTCTGTTTGCAAGAAAAAATAAAACATTTGAAAAGGAAATTAAGTTTGTAACTAATTCATGACTGACTGAACTTTCTTTGTAATACATCAAACAAGATAGTTTTGTGCCAAACAAAATTGTATAATTGTATCACTGTACGCATATAATACATTTTATGGTCTTAAAATAACAAGGTGATTTTCAATCTGTAAAGGATGCTAATATTGCATTTTTTATTTTTTGAAAATTTCTATACCCCCACAAAAAATTGGTAATCTTTTTACCCCCTCCAGCTTTATCATTTTTGGAAATGTTTACATCTCTAGTTCTGTCCAAGAGATTGTGCATCTCAAATTAAAAAAAAAAGATACCAACATTCTATCACTGATGTCTACTCCTTACTGCAATCTTTTCCCCTAATGATTTCACCTTATTATTTCATCTTAACCAATGTATGTTGTATATGTATAATCAAACTTTGGGAAAAACTGTTATGAGGACAGAATATATTGGCACCCTGAAGTTATTCATCAGTGAGCTCTGACAGGATAGTGCTCCAAGTCCTAGAAACTCAGTGTTTTTAGTCAATCTGAAGGTAATTGAAGCCACCCATGACTGCAATCTTTTTTACCTTGCATACTTCCCCCATTTCATTCTCTACTTCAGGATCTGAGTACTTTGGTTGGGAGGATGATAGCACACCCTTAGTACTAAATTAATTTGGAGTTCAGGGAATTGTCATCCAAACTGACTCAGTGGAAGTATATGTCTCTGCTGAGGTTTCTCATTTATTCGAGATGTCTCTTTTGATGTACAGAATGATGTTGACATCACTTGGTAATCAACCCCATTTCCACATCCTTTTAATGGACCAACTTTGGGTTTTAGAATTTGAAGTTTACTCAAGAGTTCAATGCACCATTACCATGTAGGACAGCATCACTATATGGGTGATCACCTTTGGAAACTGTTTGGATATTCCAGTGGGATCAGGACTGGTTATAGGAAACATATTTTTCCCGTATTAGAAAATGGTCATTGCCTACTAGTCTGTTTGTAGACAAAATGCAAACCTATGATCTCTAATAAAGTCTTATACTGCTTAGGTGTATATTATCTGAAAGACCACATTTCCCTATACAAGCCTGCCTGAGTTTTAAGATCCTCGAGATTCTCCCAGTGTCACCATCATCACAGGCAAGTTGGGTGAAGATATGGGAAAGAACCTTCTTGATGGCAGCTTCTAGCCTGTGGAATTCCCTCCCACTGGAAGGTCTGTTGTTTCCCCACCCACCAGATGGCAAAGCCGTTTGCATTTACGCAGGCCTATTGCAGAAGGTGGTGTAATTGGGGTTTTGTACTTTTATCTTCACCTTTATATTTTCAATGCATTTAAAGAGATTTTAAGTTTGTGTTTTTAAATAGGATTACCTATTTAATTGCTTTTAAAACAGACTTTTGTACCCTGCATTGCTTTAGCTGTGTTTTGTTTTAACCAGACATGTAAAATTTCTGCAAATTAAAATTTAAAATTTAAAAAGTAAATCTATAGAAAAATGGGGGGAAATGCAATATTAGCACTCTTTACAGATTGAAAGTCACTGTGTTACTTTAGGAATGCATTGCGTATTAATTTGGCTTCACATAAAAGTACCATGCTTGATATATTAAAAGAGTAGTCCAGAATCCATGTGGCCACTTATGAATGTGTAACCACTATAGTTACACAGGTCAGCAGTGATCCCTGACCTGACTCCCCACAATCCACACTTACTGAGAAGCAGCTACTGCAATTGTCAGGATCCATGCTCAAGTCAATTGGGAAGCAGCTGACTGATGTTTCCGCCCACCTGCTCCCATGAGCAATCCCCATTGCAGGCACAAGTAGGGTCCCTGTTGCCATCCCTCCTCACATATGTCACTTGCAGCTGCATTAGTTCTCCTTCCTCTGACTTCTGTATAGTTAATAGGAATCATGGTATGTTGCTTTATTTGAGTGTAGAGGGAGAAATCCTTTCCTCCCCTGCCACTACAGTCCTTAAGAAAATTACACACTAAAGCTGCTATTAGCCTGGGAAGGGAAGCTTCCATTTAAAAACATCATTAAACTAGTCATCACTATATTTAGTCAAAAAGAATGTGTAAGATTCCACCAGTGGGGGATTTCCTTCCAGTGCAAACAGAACCCTCAGATGAGAGATTTTCCTCAGGGCTGGAGCAGGGGAGAGACAGTGCGCATTGACAACATGATTCAGCTCAGACCCCAATCTACAGCTTTGGAAAAAGACTGAATTGCTTCAGACTCAATTTGACAGGTCAGAACCCAGATCCCAACTCAAAAATCCAACTCTGATATACTTTCTGGGCTATCAATGGACATTAGCAAAAGGAACTGGATAAATTTTGAAATCACAGTAGTCCCTTGGGGAATTATTCCTACCAGGCTTCAGACAAATAGTTGCAGAGGTTTTATGTTGTATGCACTTTTAAAACTTTTATTTTAGGAAAGAAATGGACTGCTACTACTAATTTATTCATTTATATCCCACCTTTTCCACAATAATGAAATTGAAAGTGGCTTACAAATTATTAACACAAAAACGGGTATATCCCAGTTAACAAAGCCTCTGACAAGGAAGCTTCTTTTTAAAAAGTCTTTTTTTACACCTGCCCAGTCTCCCTTTATCTAGTTGGGAGGGGTTTTTCTTTTAGCAGTATTAGCATAGAATTATAGAATCATAAAGCTGGAAGAGACCACAGGGGCCATCCAGTCCAACCCCCTGCTATACAGGAACACACATTAAAGCACTCTTGACAGATGGCCATCCAGCCTCTGTTTAAAAACCTCCAAAGAAGGAGATTCCACCACACTCTGAGGCAGCATATTCTACTGCCAAACAGCTCTGCCCATCAGGAAGTTCTTCCTGAGGTTTCGGTGGAATCTCTTTTTCTGTAGTTTGAATCCATTGCTCCTTGTCCTAGTCTTTGGAGGAGCAGAAAACAAGTTTGTTTCCTCTTAGATATGACATCCTTTCAAATGTTTAAAGATGGCTATCATATCCTCTCTTAACCTTGTCTTCTCTAGGCTAAACATACCCAGCTCCCTATGACACTCCTGAAAGTATCACAGAGTGGGAAAAGACCACAGAGGCCATCCAGTCCAACCCCCTGCTATGCAGGAACACCCATCAAACCATTCCCAACAGATGGCCATCCAGTCTCTGCTTAAAAACCTGCAAAGAAGGAGACTCCACCACACTCCGAGGCAGCAGATTCCA
This sequence comes from Iguana delicatissima, assembly GCA_948472985.1. NCBI lineage: Eukaryota > Metazoa > Chordata > Lepidosauria > Squamata > Iguanidae > Iguana > Iguana delicatissima. The sequence continues at coordinate 192,498 of CAOKZL010001205.1, read as the reverse complement.
CTGCCGGACAGCCCTGACTGTCAGGAAGTTATTCCTGAGGTTCAGGTGGAATCTCCTTTCCTGCAGCTTGAATCCATTGCTCCTTGTCCTGGTCTTTAGAGCAGCTTCATAGGGCATGGCTTATAGATGCTTCACCATTTTGGCTGCCCTCCTCATAAGACATGTTTTAGTTTATCTAGCATTAGCATTGGGAGGATGCAGAAGAAGGGCTGAAGAAACACAGACTTTGAGTGTCAGGTTGCAGCAGTGTATCTGCAGTAAAGAATGCACTAATGCTTGAGCTGGGAAAGAATGGAATCCTGCTTTAGCCAATCCTACTCTAGCTGTGTGTGCCTGCCTACAGCAGGCAAGGTAAAAGGCAGCTGCCTCCAAAATCCCTTAGTAAGCACATGTAAGTACCCACAGAAACAGAAAAAGAGAGAACAAATAAGCCTACCTCTACTCCACATGTTACAAAAGCATAGATCGGGAAGTTTGGTCACCGAAATGGAAATCGTATGAAAAGTGGAAGCTGATGGAAAGAAAAATAATTCCTGGATGTGTTTTGGAAGATGCTTTCAAGTATTGTCTAGAAGGTTGAGAATGTTTTTGTTTATGTATACAAAGCTTATCTGACTTCTGTTTCATTTTGCATGTGAATATTGTGAGTCTTGGATGAAAAGTTTGCAACAGCATATTACTCTGGTCTGCTTTTTTGTGGTGTAGGAACCTATCCCTACTCTTCCCGTGTTATTTCTGTTTCAGTACCAAATATTCTGTTAAGGAAGTAATGCCCAGGAACACATCTAACTGGAGTATACCTATAAATATACATATACATGCACATGTACATATATATTACTGGTAATATATAACAATATATAATAATTAAAATTGAAATTTTAAAACCGTCAATCTATAGAGTTAAAACCATTTAAAATTCATTAAAAGAAAGATCATAAAAATCAGCAAAACAGTACACCATTAAAAGCCTAAGGCAATTAATCTGAAAGTCTAACCAGAATATGAAAACTGCTAGCAGAAGGAGAGTTTGGAGACACATGTATCAACTACTGATACTTATTTTGCTCCACTAGGATTAGATTTAAGAGCTGCTAGCCACAAAATTCTCCTTTTTCTCATCCATTTGTCCCCTCTGAGGATCCAGCTTTTGGAGAGACATCAGCCTATAGCCATCATTGCTTTTGTAGCTGTGGCATGACTTTCATCCCTCCTTCCTGTCACCCTTTGTGCTGCACCCAGTTCTAGTTCATCTTCTGGCCTTCAGAGCAGATCCTGATGGCACAGAAGGACCTCACAGGACAGGGAGAATTGTCTTCTCCCATCAGCAGAAAAATGCTGTTTGCTCCTTACCACTTTCTTTTGGTTCCTTGTCACACTACCAAATTGTAGTACTATGATTCCACTTTAACTGCCCTAGCTATTGAATCCTGAGATTTGCCATTTAGGGAGAATTATTTATAATTCTCAGCCAGAAAGTTCCAGAGCCTCATAAAATTCATGATAACCTCTGACTGTCCTGACTTCACAGGGACAGCTGAGATCAGTCCTTTGATATCTTACTTTTTAGTTGCTTTTAAAATGTCCCAGTTTCTCTCTTACCCTCCCACTTTCCCCTTTGTCCTTGGCTAATTTCAATTGCTGCAAACTGAGTTCAAAGTGCAAAATTAGTTTTGAACTCAATTAATTCAGTGGAGGGGAGTGAAGAGGTGGGGGCAAAGTCTTGACCTTCCTGGTAGACAGAGTAAAAAGTGAACTGCTTCAGCCTTTCCTATCTTGTGTTTTCTTTCTCATTAATAATGTTTGCCATCTTGAACATGTGCTGATTTTGCTTGGTCACATGTGTCTTAGTTTGCATTTGTGAAATGCTGAAGGGTGTCTATAGCAGTTGCCTAGGCAGTTAATGTGGAACATAGCACAATAATTGTGTAGTATGAATGGATCCTGTGTTTCTGTGTTCATATGAATCCAAAGCACTACCAAATCTCCAGCAGTGTAAAGATTTGGATTTGATGTACTTCATACGTGTCTTACTTCAATTTAGACATCTCCTAAATCTGTATTAATCAGCCTGGTTTAGTTCAAATTGTGTGATTTATCTGAGTCCAAAGTATACACCTAGAGCATGGGGTATGTGTGTGCAGCCTGTGGGTTGCATGCCATTCACTATGATTGTTATTGAGGCCCCCATATTCCTCATTTATTTGAAAAATATTTTTTTAAAATTTTTTTTTATTTATAAGTGATAACAAACACTTCCTATAGGTGTGGAGACAATCATGCCACATTTCCCCCCAGGTCTAAAATAGGCTTTGTTTCAACAGGAAATGATCTGAAAGTCATCTTCCTAGTCACTTCCTGTTCTTGGGGAAAAAAGGCTTCTCTTGGGCCTAAATAGCCCAGGAAGTGACATAACCAAGTGTAATTGTCCTCCATGCCCCCTAAAAGGGATAACTGGAGGCTAAATCAAATTTTGTAAATACATACATACATACATACATACATACATTCATACATACATTTAAAGAGTTGCAGTGTGTGTGGGGTGGGAAAGGGTTACAGTTCTCCACCAGTAATGTTTTTCACAATGTCCCAGGGACCACCATTAGCTTCAATTGTTTCTTTCTTTTCTTAGAATCTAATCGGGGATCAGCAGCTAGGTAGCTAGTGGACTGGCACCAGTCCAGGGACCATCATGTGGAACAGCACTGCTGTGGGGGACCAATGTTACCCTTTATCCCCTGACAGTTCCCCACCCATGCCCTAAAAAATGGGTCAGATTCCTATTCTCCACACTCATCAGAAGCCATGACTCAATAATTATCAGCTTCTTTCTCCCAAGAAATGCTTCTTTTCTTTTCTCTTTTCTTTTCTTTTTGTTTTTCCTTTTTGTACTCCTTCCTTCCTAATTGTACTGTGATGTATAATGCTGCCCAGGGTGTGGCCCAATTCACTGCATAATAGTGGTATTGAACAACACAACGGGTTATTCTCCCATTATGTTTCACATGAATCACCCATTTAATAATTATTTTCCCCCTTAAGTACAAGTTGCATACTTCCTAGAACTACCCAATAATATATTGCAGAGTTTCTTATTATAGCAATTAGGAAATAGGGGTGAGTACAGATATCTATTTTGACCAGTTCCAAATGCATTTGTCAAACTAGAAAAAAAAAATAAACAAACATCTTTAGGTACAACTAATTTTAATGATTATAGATACTGTGCTGTCGGTAGTGGTTACTTTTAGTCCAAAGTAACAGCAGTTAGTGGAGGCAAGAGAACTACTTCTCAGTGGAACCATCGGTGACAAAGCTATTTGCATATAGGAATATGAACCCATATTGGTGGCCAGACTCAATGTCAGAAAATTACTTGCTCTTAAAATACATCATGGTTTGCTTTAAATGCTTTGGAACTTGGGCTCATTACAAATAGATCACAATGAATAATCGGCCCAAAGCTAGCAGAGAGTGAGACTGCTGCCTCGGACAGAAGATTCGGGATATCCTCAAAAGACAACAAATTGTGATTTATATAGTTTGTTCATACTATATTTTACTGCTGGGGACGGGGAGAAATGTTTGTGGGATTTTCTACACTGGGTATCATATGAATTGGGCAGACCTTGAGTCTGGGATTTGGAATTTGTCCAGGATTACAGAGGTGGGGACTTTATTGCGCAGACAGCAAAAGGTCTTAGGCTGGACCTAGCAGTGAGGCAGGGCAATGACTACGCAATAGGAGTTTTGGTTACAAGGACTCCTCAAGTATAGCATCTCTCCAGAATCTAATCTCTCTCCACTTCTGGCTGCATCAGTAATGCTCACTTCACTTCCTAAAATGTGATGCCTATCAACTCTCCAAACCTATTAGACAGCAGATCTTCTACAAGCAGCAAGGAATGACTTGTAGAAGGGTTTTGTGACTGGTAGTGAATAAATGTAACAAAACCAAACCCTCTTCTCCAGGTCTCAAGTATCTCTTGGTGTGTCAGTGCACTTGACTGCACTGAAGATTAAAAGAGAGAGAGGGAGAGAGAGAGAGTTCAGTTAATGAATCATTGTTCTAGCAACATGTGGCATTCGATCATGGTGTCCTAGTAGGATTTCAACAAGCAATTAGGAGATGGATACAAGGATAATTGGCACATTTGTTTTTTTGTCTCAAGTTCAGCAGTAATCACTTAAGCTAATTCATTCTGCAGGTAGGAGTGGTAGGAGAAATTCCATCCCAGCCTTTTGCGCTCACGGTTTGCCCTGGTTCACTGGGGTGGATGTTTAATCTGTTTCCAGTATATAGCATTCACGTCAGCTAGTAAGAAACAGGGCTTTTTTTGACTGATCATGTTGCAACTTGCTGGCAAAGAGGTTTCTCGTCAAAGAGAGAACAATTACTGCATCATTGCAAACACCGAAGGGAGACATGATGTAAAAATTAAAAGTGTGTGTGTGTGTGTGTGTGTGACTAATACTTAACTTTATGTAAACTCACAGACAATCCAATAAGGCGTTCAAGGGAGATGATAGGTTCGGGCAAAGCTAGAAAATTGCTGCCATTATATTGTTATTATTAACACCTTGTAATTTGCCCTAAGGAATACCAAAGTTCTCTCTCCTTATTTGGCTTTAATGAAGGAAAATTGCTACCTTTGCAAGTTGGATGGCGCCCGCTCTGATTAGTCTTAAGTACAGAGGACTATTATTTTGAAAATGTTTGTTGTCAGAGGAATATTAACATGGCATAAGACAGAGAAGAAAGCAGATGAGATAGGGCTTGGGAGTCCTTTTATTTTGCCACCAGAAAGATGAGTCACATGCTTGCCATGGTCATGGTTAGCATCCCTTGAAGATTCATAGAAACCTCCAGAAGGGATTACAACCACAAAGCTGGGGAATTCACCTAGATCCTGAGGAACTGAGAGCCACTTGTCATACCTGCTGATTGCATCGAGGGTAATTGCTGAATGGAGATTTTTTTTTAATTACAGCTTTGGGAATCATTCCATCAAAGTGAGGCTATGGATGAATGAGCTCCCTCTTTCTAATAAAATAAAACCATTTATGTATGTCCCAGAGCCTTTTTCCTAAGCCTTTTGATGCTCTCACAGCTAACATCTTTCCACTGTATTACAGCCAACATTAATAATACACACACACACACACACACACACACCACGCCTGCCTTCCTACAGCCTGTATGCTGTCATTATCATCTCTGGGGGAAAAAAAAAGAACGTTAAAGGAAAAAAGCCACCCACGTCTGATCTTATCTGTAATTAATTCATTTTGTGATAGTATAGAAGAAGTCTTTTGCTGCTGTTGCCTCTCCTCCCCTCTTTTGGTGCATGTAATGACTTACCTGCTCGTTTCCCCCTTCTTTTGAACTCCTGTGACCGCTTAATAACTCAAGCTGAAGCAAAGGCGATTATGACATTTTCCCCACCCACCTTCCAGGAAAGGTGAAGGTGTTGCCTCTCATACTTCAGACAAATTGCTTCAAATAATGACTTTGTGCAAAATTAGTCAGACATAATTGAGAAATTCTATAGATGAATAGAAAAGTACATCTAGATGAGGTTATCGTTTTTAATGTTTTTTAAGGCTGCGTGGGGCTTGCTGCACCAGCTCAAGACTTTTACCCAGCAGTCTTGTATCCTGCATCATATCAGAACTGTAAATTAGTGAGAATAACTGATTAATTGCCTCTCTTTCAGCTGAATGGGTAAGATCAATTAATTGGCATGGTGCAGGAATCTCAAGAAAAATATCATTCATTAAAAAGAGTTATGGAAACTTACAGTTTAATAAAGAAAAAAAGTTTGAGACAAAGGGCATCTTTAACTTTTCTTCTTTTTCATCCCCCAAGACAGAAAAGCATCAGTGCCATAATGCTCTGCAAAAGAAGGAATAATATTGAAATAATTCTTTTTGTCATCAATTAAAAGTAGAGTTCATAGTTCAATTCACTGCAGGTTTAATGGATTGATTCAAGTATCAGCTAAACCGTGAGTGGTTGAAGCATGGCCCTGGGGCTGCCTACCATTTTTGCTGCCTTGATCTAGCCAGACACTACAGGTTGCCATTTTTTTCTGGAGGAAAAAAAAAGGAGTGAATTTCTGCTCTTGGAAGCCTTTTTAATGGGTCACAGGACTTCCCTGCACTTCTTGTTGCTGCTGTGTTCCTTCCAGTTACCTATGACTTGTGGCAACCCTGTCAATTTGCTTTTCTTGGCAAAATTTGTTCAGCGAGGGTTTGCCATTGCCTTCGTCTGAGGGTAAGAGAATGTGACTTGGCCAATGTCACTTGGTAGTTTCCATGGCTGTGCAGGAGTTCATTACACCAACATAGCTCCCCTGAACTGTTTAACACTAAAAAACAGAAGTAGATTTCACCACTTCCTGTTTTATTGCTTTGCTTTGCTTTGCTTTGCTTTGCTTTGCTTCTTTCTTTCTTTCTTTCTTTCTTTCTTTCTTTCTTTCTTTCTTTCTTTCTTTCTTTCTTTTTTTTTTTTTTGTCATTTTTGGAAGTGTATGCAGGCTCTAGAGTAGAGCTTTCCAACCTTTTATGTTGCTGACACACTTTAGACATGCATCATTTCAAAACACAGTAATTCAATAAGTAGAGGCAACCCCTCCACCAGAGTGTGGCCCACTGCTACCACCCTCACTGGAGTTTTTCTGGATCAGGGTGGCAGCAGCAGTGGTGGGAGAGGCAGCCCTTCCACCTGTTAATGTTTGCATGACACAGCTACACACTTCAGCTGACACACTAACATGTCATGACGCACAGTTTGGAGTGTCACAGGGACAGAAAAATGGTCCACAGAGAGGCCACAGTTACCCATTCTCTGCATGAAACCCATTAAATTGTAGATGATAGTATGGATCCAGAATTCCTACAAATAAAACTCCATTCAGAGAATATTCCTGCTGCAGGAAAAGAGAAGGTGCTGTTGTTGTTCTTGCTGGATTCCTTCTCCTGGCAGTCCTTGTTCCCTGAGAAAATGTTCCAGTTTTCAAGCTCAGAACACACATTTCTCACTGTTCATTTCACCCTAGTTGTGCTTTCATTAATGGATTCTGCTTGACCTTTTCACATTTATTCTGAATACTCACACATCGTACCGTATATCGAAATACATCAATGATTCTTCCTCTTGGATACCCTTCATGCTCCTATGTATAAGAAATGGGATGCTGTATAATAAGCGGAGTGAAGCTCTCTTTACCAGTGTCAGCGGTCTCCCTCTTCCTAAAACCTACCAGTGGATGACTTTCATTCCTCATTTTCCAGGGTGTTTGTTTCTTTATCCATCTAGCTAAAAGGTTTTTCTCATTATACAGTGTATTGGCTAATGCATCACCAAAGGTATTTATTTCCCTTTCATTTTTTTTCTCTATACATTTTTGCCATTCTGCATCACACAACTGTTCTATGTTCGGCTGAGGCTGAATGGAAGCACATTACCTTGGACAACAAAGCCTTTCAAATCATATGTTTATGTTTAAGCACATATAGGGAGAAATGTCAGTGAAGCTGCTCATATGCTTAAAGTTAAAGATGTAAATAAGAAGAGTTTACCCACTCCTCCCCTCAATGGCTACACCAAGGCTGTTAAAGAGTTCCACTAGTAGCATATTATTGACTCACAGAAGTCAGAGAAGTTGTTGTTAATTTATGGGTATTGCTTCTGTTGTGTGTGTGTGTGTGTGTGTGTGTGTAATGTTGTATAGTCTTCCTGCCAAATCCACATTAAATTACTGAACAACATAGATAAGATGGCTTTAAAGGGGTGATCAATTGACTCTTCTTATTGCATTTGTTCCACCTTACCTCCAAGGAGCACAGAGTGGTATACATGGCTCTCATTTTATTTTCACAACAGCCTTGTGAGATAGGTTAGACTGAGAGAGAGTGCTGAGACAAGGTCACCCTGTGGACTTCATAGCTGACTGGAGATCTGAACCTGGGCTTCTCCAAACTGTGGGCCCTTTCACACAACACAATTATAGTGGTACAGTTCCACCTTAACTGTCATGGTTCCAACCTGTGAAATCTTGGGATTTGCAGTTTGGGGAGGGGCATTTACAGCTCTCAGAGAGAGAGCTGTTTTAGTGCCTCTAGCCAAACTACAAACCCTAGAATTTTATAGGATGCAGCCATAAGAGCTAAAGTGGAATATAGCACTATAATTGTGTAGTATGAAAGGACCCCTGCTCCAGCACTCTACTGCAGGGATTCTCAACCTTTGGTCCTCAAGATCTTTTGAACTTCAGACCCCAGAATCCTTCACTTTTGGCCATGATGGCTAGTGTTACTGAGAACTAAAGTTCAAAACAACTGGCAGACCAAAGATTGAGAACCCCTCCTCTAACTATTGGCCTCTCATAAAACTGTCAGCAGCTATCAAATATAGTTGCTAAGTGGAATCCTGAGAACTTCAAGTTTGTTGTGTGTGAAAACTGGAGTGGCAATATTACATCCAGTTCCTGGTTGTTGGCTTCTCAGTGGTATCATGTTGGTTACTGTTGGGAAAAGGAAGGCTGAATTTTTGGGGGGCATACGGTCTTTAGCTGAGTGCATTCAGCTTTCAGTTGTGAGGGACTGGATTTCAACATTGGCTAATAAGGGTTTTATTGCTGAATGACAGCTTGGGAGAAACATGTTATAAATAACCGTTACCCTGTGAATTGGGGGTCCCAGGAGGGGCGCCCAAACAACAAACCAAACCTAAGGAAAGATGGGGAAATTAGCTGGAGCACTCTCTTGGCTAACGAGAGGCAGGGCAACACAGTGGGATCTTTTACCCTATGTCTACAGCGTCAGGTCAGGGAGGAGGCAAATGGTTCAAACAACAATTAAGATTTATTAAACAGTTATTAAAGAAAAGCACAAACACACTCCTAACTAGAAAAGGAAATAGAATTTCAAGGGGAATGGGTGATAGGCCACCTGTCCTGCAGTCCTGAAGAAGCCTGATTGAAGAGGAAGAAACCCAGCATGGCAACCGAGGGGAATCTGCTGAACCGAGTGGCAGCAAGGTAAAGTGAAGTTCAGACAACCCGGCGAGAGTTCCGAAGAGCTCTCAGAGTGGGGGATTTTTATAGGGGAAAGAACAACCGCAGGCTAGTCTGGTCTCAGGTGAAAACAATAAGTTTTGGGTTGGAGACAAAGCCTCCGAAAGGTCCAGATTTTGCATGATTGAGTTAGAGTCCAAATTGACAATGTTATGGCCGGTATGTAGATGCGGCTAGCTCGGCAGTTAAGTACCTAGCTCACCAGGGTGCCCTCTCAGGGCAGAGGATCTCTTTGCGGTAGCGTGCATTTGTAATGAAGGTGTTTGTTTCGGGAGGTCCCCTAAAGCAGATCTGGCAATATCTGGCTTGGTTTGGTGGGAACAGATGTAGTAGCCATGCCTAGCTTCACGCTTGTTTGGCAGGCCTCACAAACACTCGGCTGGTGGCAGAGTAGGGCCGAATTGTGATATCAAAATGATATCTTTGGTTCACCAAAGGTCAGGCCAGAACACGGTGGTAACATAACGATAGTATTTGTGCTAAGTTACGGGGGTGGGAATGAGGACAGCAAAAAAGTTGTTTTTGTGATGTAACGTAATGACAGGTGAAAGCTGTTACTTTTTCTGCAACAGACAATACTTATTCTTACCTTAATTATATGAAACAACCAGAAGGTTTTTTAAAAATATACTTTCTATATTTTAAAAAAAGTACCTGGGCATGGGGAAATAAAGGACTCCACCTGCTACAGGCTGCATAATGTGTCCATTCAGTATAGACTAGACCAATGCGATGCTCTATTTGCCACTCCAAAGGGTGCATCTGGCCGCACTTCCTGTAGTGTCCAGAGCAAATTTGAACCATGAAGAACAATATCCCAGTGTACACTTCCTTTGATAACTGCCAACTGCTATGCTTGCTTTCCCAAGATGGGGCAAATGGAAGCAAAGTAGAATTACAAAATACTGGGGAAATACATTTCTCAGGCTATCACACCTAGCAGTCGGTCAGCAGTACAAAAGTCAAACAGTGATTGCCACATTGGTTTCAACATCCATGAATGTCCCATGCACATGTGTGCACACACACACAATCAATGCACAGAGCTTTCTCCGGCGTGGACGTGATTGAATGGTGTAGCCTTTACTTATCTGTGCGCTTCAGAAAAGCTCAAAGCTTTGGCGTTATGCTCTAACTAACCCTGTGCCACTTAGTTCCTTGAGACACAGTCATAACACAAGTTCATAGTTCAGTCATAATACTACTGTTTCCTCTAATGATGATGATTGTAAGCATTGTCCAAATCATTACTGAGCAGCTTCGGGAAATAAACAAATTTTCAATAATAGTAATGGTAGTAGTTATAGTAGCAGCAATAAGTATAATGAGCATGGAGTATGTTTGTAATGGCTTTTGGTCAGACACTGGAGCGGGAAAAAACAAAAACAGAACAAGGACCAAGGACCAAGGACTACAAACAGCAAGAAGGTTAGTGTTGAGTGTGGATACACCTAACATTGATCATTTCTATGCTACCCAAAAGAAGAAGCCTATAGCAGGAATGACCAATTTTCTAAGCCCAGGAAATTCTATGCTTTGTCACTGAGCAAGCTGGGGACCAGCTTTTCCACTCAGAGAAACTCTTGGTTCTGGTAGGATGGTTGTGCTACTTCTTTTGAAGAGTATGCAACATTCAAAGGGAATTGGGCAGGGATGGCAGGTGGTTTCCATCTCAGAGGGGCATTGACTCCAATCCAAGTTTTAGTTCATACTTTAAAAGAGCTATCTAGGAGATAGGGTTCTGAGCCTTAGACAGCTCCTAAAACCCAGAGTGGATTCTTCATCCCACCTGGTTTGGAAGCCACTGGCCAACACTGAGTTGGAGAGAGGGTACAAAATGAAATCTAGGCAACTGAAATCTATTTATTTCAGTTGCCTTGACTCTGACAACCTCCTTCAAAAGTATCAACAAATGTGTTAAATTCTAACTAGCGTCAAGAAAAGTAAAAAAGGGATGACAATTGTAAGATTGTAAGGATTGTAAGGAAGCTATGTATCTCATTCATATTTCTGGAGAGGTACCTGCCCTAAGCAGAAAGCTTTTTGATCAGATGGAACTTGTCCATATTTTTGAGATGACAACACTGTGCATTCAAACAAACTTCAATGGCACCTACCAAAAAATGTTTCTGAAGAAAAACAGTTGTGAAGGCAGCAAAGAAGAACTGCTTTGTAGTAATATAATGAATTGTGGTATGGTTTTATAGCATCTGTTCCAAAACCTAAAATTACAGCAGAGGATAATAAAGTTATGATGATGACCATTAGGCACAAGTGGGCTGTTTTCCTGCTCAATATTTAATGATGTGATGACTAGAGAGCCTATGATTATACTGTGGTCATAATAAGCCTCTGCTTGTTTTGTTCCACAGTGCAGTAGATAGTTGGACTGCCTTTAATGTTATTTCTTTGCACGCACACACACACACACACACACACATTTCTGTCCTGCCCTACGTCAAAAATTTTTTAGGGTGGCATGCAAGTAAAATCAATGCAAACGAGTTAAAACAATTTAAAATAATGAAAATAATAAAACAGTAAAAATAATTTGAATGGACTAAAAGCACATTAAGCACATTAACAAGTTGAAACAAGTTTAAAACAGTTATAAAACCATATGCAGTAGCACTGTGAGACTGAAAGACTTTAATACCCATTTTTTTCACTTGGTGCCTAAGTGAAACCAGTATTGATGCCATTTGTGTCTCCAAGGAGCAGGGATAGCACAGTTGGGGCGTGACCAACTGAGAAGGCCCTCTTTGGACTGGCCTTACTGGGGGACAGATAGAAGGACCTCTCCTCCCTACAGCAGTCCTCAACTCCTCAGCAGACCTCAATCAGGCAGAGTAATACAGGGACAAGTGCTCCCACAAATATTGAGGGCCTAAATTGTTTAGGTTAGTTCCTCACCCCGTTTCCAAGTTAAAGGGACACTAAAAGAGGGAACGTACGGTAAGGGTTCACGTGTGGTAAGGGTTCACTAGATGGAGGAGAGAGCTTACAAGCCTCATTCTGAAGCCATGATGCAGACCGGCTTGTGGAATGAATGCCTCCTCATCCAATGACTGGAAGTGTCATGTTTACTTAATATATAGTCCTTAAAATTATCTCTTGTGCTCCTACCTCTACTGAATGGATTTTGTTGTATTTGGAGGGACTAGCAGAAAGTATTTACTGTGCCTTGGCTTTTTTCAAGATTTCTCAGAAAAAGCTGGGAACGACCAACATTTTTAAAAGTTAGTACAATACATCTTGGAATACCAAACCCAATTATCATAAAGAAGTAGTGATAGTAGTACCAGCAGCAACAATAGTGATTGGTGAACTGCAGAGCTAGAATAGGCTTCAACAGTGACATTGTAGTCTGTGCAAGTCTGAACTAGAGGCATGCGTACTGATTGTTTTTGATTTCCTATAGATCAGATTGTGGCCCAATCTGTTTCTTTGGTTCATACTCATTCCTCAACTATCTGCAGTACAGATAGCTGAAATTCCAGAAACAGTACAGCAATGCATTCCATACAGTATGAGCAAAGATGACCTTCTCCTACTCTATACCAAATCTATTTTTGTAGGGACTATATTCCAATTCAGATGCTTCAAAGTAGTTACCTCCATGCTCAGCCATCTGTAATAGCCCATTGGAAGATGAAATCTCTTGGCCCAAGATGTTTAGGTTAATAGCTCTTACACATATGCTTTCCACTCCCATAGCAGCTTGCAGGTCTATTAGGGACCTGCTGTAAGATCATTTCAGCTGCTTTTCCTATGAACTCCCTTGCCACTCATACCCAAGTGAGACTCCTTTTAATAGGAGCCATACACTCTCTGTAGAAATTACAAGATACTATATAGCATCATATAATCCCCCTGTTTAATCATCTGTCTATTTTTCTTTCCTCCTCAAAACTTACTTCTAATTAACCTGTTATTCAGTGCTGCTACTATTCTGATGAAAACCAAGATGCCATGGTATCCTTCCTTTCCCTCTAAATCAGTGGTGAGCAACTGCTGGGGTTGGAGCACATCATGGTTCACTGGGATCCCCATTAGGGTCAAGTTAATTATTGTTGCCCCACCTGCATCACTCAAAATTTGGAGGACTCAATTTTCCTCAAATGCTCAATAGTGTCCTCTTGACTTGTGAGGGCACAATTGGCCATTTTTTACAATGTTTGGGGGCCATTTTCAGATTTCCTCATCATTTTTAGAGTATCTATGAACCTTTTCAAAACAGGAAGTGACCAGCTTGTCTCTTGTTTTGAAAAAAGAGGTCTGTATAGCTTTTTTAAAGGTCAGTCCTATCCCAGTACCTGCTAACACAATGAAATAGCCATTAAAGAGTATATGTTCTACTGGCTATTTAGAGCAAAAATGGCCCCCCCCCATTTAGGTGTCTGTATAGAGGCCCTTGGGAGCTGTAGAAGTGGCCTTGAGGGTTGCATGTGATCCACAGTCTGCATTTTGCTTAACTGCAATCTAGAACTATGGAAGCATTCTCATTGCTGATATCATATACTAATTTAGAACTTGAACAGAGTTCTAAATTACTATATGATACCAGCAAGGAGATGGATGAGGACAAACACATTAGAACGTAATCCAGACAAGCCAGAGTTGCTCAAAATCCATTGAAAGGCAAGTCAGGGAATGGAGATTCAACTGTGTTGGAAGGAAATATGTGTCTCATGACTCAGATTCACTGTTTAATGATATTTCTGAATTCATCCCAAGAGTCCACCTGCAAGGCATGACTTGCGACCAGTATGATTGAAAGGCCACATTCTCCCATATGATCCTGCCTGGATTTTAATATCTTTAGGAAAGGCCCTTCTGTCTGTTTTGCCATGCTCAAAGTCACAAGTTTTGGACAAGTGGGAGAGGGCCTTTCTAGTGGCTACTTTCATGTTCTAGATTTCCTTGCCAAGGCTTGATCCATCTTTCTGTTTTCATGCCCGTGGGCAAAGGAATTTTTATTGAGATGAGATTTGTTCTTTTAAGCTGTTTGCAGAAGTAGGTATTAAACATTAGGCATTGGTTTTGTTACCCTGTAAACTAGGGGTCCCGGGAGGGGTGCCCAAATAACCAAACCAAACAAGCAAAAATGGGGAAAATTAGCTGGAGCACTCTTTTGGCTAACGAGAGGCAGGGCAACGCAGCGAGACCTTTAGTCCTATGTATACCGGTTCAAGTCAGTGAGGAGTCAAGCAGTTTAAAATACTAACAGTTTTTATTAAGCAAAGAAAATAATAAAACTCAAACACACCTAACTAGAGAGGAAAGAAAGAGAATTTTGGAGAAATAAGCAATACGCCACCTGTCCAAAGTCCTGTAGACACCAATGGAGAAGGAGGAAAGGAAACCCGGTGTGGAGATCGGGGGGAATCTGTGGAGCCGAGCGGCAGCAAGGCGATCCGGTGAGAGTTCCGGACGGTTTCAGTGATTTCAGCAAGAGTTTGAGTGATTTCAGCTCAAGAGTTCCAGTTATTTCAGTTTAGGCTTGATGAGAGTTCCAATGAGCTCTCAAAGTGGGGCATCTTTTATAGGGACAGAATGACCACAGGCTAGTCTGGTTTTTGCAAGAGAACAATGAGTTTTGGTCTGGGGACAAAGGCTCCGAAAGATCGGAATTTGCATGATTGAGTTATGAACCAAATGGACAATGGTATAGCTGGTATGCAGATGTGGCTAGCTCAGCCATTAAGTGCAAAGAGTCCTTTTTGTCTTACAATCAAGGTGTTTGTTTCGGGTGGCTACCCCCTGAAGCAGAACTGGCTATATCTGGTACTTTACAACTATCGCCCACGCCTAGCGTCGCACTTGTTTGGCGGCGCCCAACAAACACTCAGCTGATGGGGAAAGAGGGCGAAATTATGATATCAAAATGATATCTTAGTTCACCAAAACCAGACCAGAATGCCATAGTAACAATCCCCTCCCCCCAAAATGGGCAATTTGATACAAATTGTTTCTTTTCCAATCAAACATTTTAAAAGGAATTTAGAGCCGAATAGAGGGCTACGGATCTCGGAGACGTATTACAACAAGGGTTTTGCAACTTTCCTATCTAAATAAAACATTCCCTAACTAACAACAAGTTCAATGCAAAGCGGGCAATAAGAAAGCCTAACTCTAATAGTATACAAACAAATGCAATGAAATACAGTAGCATATGAAATGCAATAAAATACAGTGGCAGATGAAATGCAGGCAATACATTCTGCACAAACTGATATAAAGTGGCAAACTGCAAATGCGGGCAACTCTCAACAGATGCAAAGTGGCATCAAATGCGGGCAATATCCAAATGGAAAATGAAGACAAAACTGAATGCGGGCAAATTTCAAAACTGAAATAGGGTAAATGCAGGCAAAGTTTATTATCCAAATGCAAATTGGGTGAATGCGGGCAGGTAAATATGATATGGGCAGTCCAATGATGATGCGGGCAGAAAGAAATCCAATGGTGATGAGAATATGGCAATATAAGTCCAAAGTCCTGAGGAGGTGAGGCACGAGCAAAGTCTCTGCACCCCCCCTGGAAACGAGAAAGTTCGGGGTCTGCAGAATGCAGGCACCAAAATATCTCCAGTCCATGGTTGAGCCAGCTCAGGTATGCTAGCTCTTCTCAGGAACGGGCAACAGGAACAGTCCTCAGAAATGGATTTGCAAAGCGGCAACAGGAAAGCGGGCTGCTTTACTTGGGATGGTTTGTTCAAGCCAAATCCTGGAAAGAGTTTGGGAAGGGGAAGCTGGAATGGTCCAACCAGGAACCGACGTTGGAACCTCGGGAGATGGGCAGTCCATGGCGCTCATTGAGGAGCGGCTGGCTGTGGTCTTCAACTGCAGCAACTGGAAAAGGGATGTCATCTGGGGTCTGGATCCTCGGCTGTTGTCGAGGTCTGGATGTTCACACACACCCCATGGTGCTCGGGGTGGATGGAAGGGTCTGGAGATGACCGGCTACAGATCTTTTAAGAGAGAACTGACACCAGTTACCACCAATACAAAATGTCAATGCAAATCTGCGGTACGAAGCCTGCTGGGAGCCAAGTTCACCATGACTTAAAAGGTTTTGGAAAGGTGAGGGTTTAAAAGACAACAGATCAACTATTTGCAAACATTACCAGTTACGCCTCGGAGTCTGAAATGGTTGGTAAAACTTCCCAGCTTGAAGCCGGAAAACCTGTTTCTTGGCCCACAGAGCCAGAACAATCAAACATATCAACAGGACAATTTGGAATATTATTAAGATTATCAAGGGGTGCATGGCATATTTAGCAATTTGCTGTCCAGAGGATGACCAATTAAAAATATCCCACCACGAATGCTTCGTAGCGGCTTCTAATTCACAACCTTCTGAGCCGAATGGTCCACGTTTACAATAATTTGGCGGAGGGTGTGGGAAACCTCCTTTACCTGATTGGCCAGATTGGTGAGATTCCTGAGCCATGAAGACGCAGGGATCTCATCTCTAAGGTGGAATCCATCTAATTTGGATTCCTGGGGTACATATTCAATTTCCAAAACATAGTCCCGCTTTTTCCTGTTGAATATAAAAGTCTTGGCCAAAGCAGTCCATTACATGCTGGCCACAAAAACAAGGATTGCTGGTAGATCGGTCAATCCAAATAGGCGCACCACTAGGTACCAGGGTCACTCTGTCACACGGGGTACGTAAACAAAAACAATCTTTGGTAAGCTGGGACATTACTGTGCGATTGACTGGGACCAGTACATACTCAGGTGTTGCCTTTCCCAATGCTGCCAATGCTGTGAAAGCACTGTACCCACTGTTGATGAAACAAACATCCAGACAGGTCTAATAAGTGTGTACCATTGGACCAAGGATACAAAGTCAACGGTAGCAATGTGGCATTGACGGATATGAGTGGTAGTCCTAAATGGGATACTGGATGTATAATTACCGGATCCAGAATCCTTTTGTGGGCAACGTCTACCGTGAGAGTTAGTCTCTGCAAGGTAGCGTGCTGTATCTTAGCCAAAGCAGCAGGGTGTTCCAGCAACTCTGGGTATCGCTCTCTAGTAGGCTCAGGAGCTCTGGGTGTAGTAAGCCCATGAGACTGGCCTGGATTACCTGAGCGGCAAAGGTGATCACGTTGCTTTGCAGTTGCGTGCACTTTATTGCAACTGCCAAATCGTGGGTCGTGTTTTGTAACACGCAGCCGAGGTCGGCTATGATATCCCGCTCAGCACCAACCCATTGCAGTAGCAATTGGCTGATTAAGTCCATGCCTTTTGCTAAATTGGTGAGACCTGCAGCGGAAGAAATGCCTAAATCTTTTGTTTTAGTGCCAATTACGCCTAACTTATTTGCCAAAATTTCCTCATTAATGGTATTGAGAATGGCGCCACCCGTTCCAATACCTCCTAAGACTGTTCCCAGAATGTCTTGCTTAGGGCGAGAGTGTAAATGAGAGAAAGACAACCAACGCTTCTCCCAATGTTCCCATTGTTTCATGCCAATTTTAAATAAGGCGCGCAGGTCGGGAGTACTTTGGAGATGTTGACGACAGTGAAGTTAAGTACCATCGTCGTGAGCATGGGTTGCATGGTGGAATAAGCTACCATTTATATATCTTTGCAGATTACAGAACTACCAACATACACAGCCGGTCGCTTACCTGAATGAGTCCCGCACTGTGGAGAGTCAGGACACCAGCTTGTCCTGCACGTGAACGCGCAACCTGTAGGGGTTCTGGTGATGTTTTGGCACCAGAACATGAAAGTTTCCCATACCCATTTGGGGCAGCAATTGTCCAGTTCAAAGAGCACCGTAAGCAATGACTCCTTATGGCGGTTGCTCTGGATGACGTTAATAGTTGCGGGTGCTGTACTGGTCAGCACATCCACATGAATAGTCATGTTGTGTTCGGCAACAGCCATGGTTAGGGCTGAGCCAAACCAGTAACGAGAATAGATTATGGGGTGTGTGAGTAACTCAAAGGGATATTTCCTCTTGTACCATGTGTATAACTCGGAATTGCGGAGCACAGCTTCCGTTTCGGGATAGGGATTCCAATGGCATAGGGCATGCACATTGTACTCCCCGTCTGTGTGGATATAAGTGAACTCTGGGGTGACTCCTATTCCCAAAGCACAATTTATCACCATAGAAACCAACACGAACAACATCGACAGGTCCATTCCGTTTCCCTGTAGGGAACAGAGATGGAACCTCCGTCAGCAACTACAACAAAGGGAACTATTTACAAGGGGAGAAGGGGAAGAGAGGCCTGAGCCGTCTCTTCAAGGGGGCTTCCATCCCATGAAGGGAGGCAAAATCCTGCCTTTACTGAGGCGCACTATCACAACGGACTTCCTATCAGGGGGTTTCTCTTTCCAGTTCCTGACTAGGGCTACCACAAAGACCAACAGGATCAACACAACCAACTCCTGGGTGAAAACCCTTTTTCCAAAATCCATGCGGAGGCCTGGTGTGAGCCAACGAACCTCCAGTACGACAGTCTCGTCAGGTAGGACGGTGACTGAGAGTGAGCCCCAAATTACACTGGCCCAACTTGCAATTACCAAGGTCACAATAACAATGCTGCGGGAGCCTCTAAAGGCAAAATGGCAGCAAAAGGTCCAAGAGGAGATGTTGGCAGTAGCCACACTTCCTTCTACACAAAACAAAGCCAAGCTAGAGAAGGGAATGGCGGCACCGCCTTGCGCAGCCAAAATTTCCTGTGATCCCTGCACTATCGACCTTCGGAATGTGCGTTCACTGCTGGCAATGGTCTCAGGGTTCCAAGGGAGCATGATGTCCCAAAGGCCATTGTCCTCGCCACAGCTTCCCCAAGCCAAAAACCTACAACGCAGAACCTCCAAAGGGCGCGGAATTTCCAACCCAGTTAGCGCCAAGTGATCCCGCCCCCACCATATCCAGAAAGCTGGATTGAGTCAGGCATGGTTTCACCAGGACTAACCGGTTCTAAGGGCAACACACTAGGTGCCGCTCCATGGTCTACTCTAAGGGTGGCAGGAGGGTCTCCCCCTTCGGTCTGGGTACCTGCCATCACCTGGGGTCTCCTTCGCCTGCGTGACTGTGACTGAGCCATTGCTCGGCTTTGGAACCCATGGGACTGAGGGCACCCCTAGTCCAAATCCAAATCAAAGCGACCGCCAGGCGGAGGTGGGCCGTTTGTGATGGCCTGGACCAGCTGGTAGTCCTTTGGGAAACAATGCCTCTCTAGGGCATCAAGAAGCTCAGAAGTGAGCTTCCCGTCTAGGGAGGCTCTGTCTACTCCTACATTACGCAGCTTTTCCCAAATCTTAGCTCTATCTGTGAGAGCCGGCTGGACTGGGTGCTCGCACCCGCCAGACGTTTCTCTTGGGAAACCAGAGTCAGGTTGCTGTCTCGGGACAGTGGAAGGTTGGGAAGGATTCTTTGTCTTGCCAGGCTGGCTACGGGGATCCCTACCCTGCCATTGCCTATCCTGTCGGAAGCGCGAATTCCAGTTCCCTCGAGGAACGGAGTTCGGGGCCGTTTTTCTCTGGTGGGAATGGGATCCATAATTGGAGGGCTTGATCTCCGATATGGGTTCCCAATTCCTGGGGTCCTTCCTATGTGTCTTGGGAGGTTGCAGGGCGTCAGCCTCTCATAACAGGTCAGAGACCCTATGGAGGTTGTTCCCAAACTCTTCCCATGATGTGTTGGCGGGGTCTACCAAGCCCAGGGCCAACCTTGTCTCTCGGTTCAAGCCTCCGTACAGCAGAGTCTTGAATTTGACATGATCAAAATTGTGCCCATGAGCCATTAAGGGCACTTTTTCTGCTAAAGTGGCGAGAAACTGCTTACTCGCTACGTAAGCCTCAGGGTTCTCACGGGGACTCTGTTGCTCCATAACGAAGAGAGCATTCACACTCTGCCCAGGCCAGAGGATCTTCACGATGTCTTGCATCCAGTCATGGGCCTCAAGTCTAACTAGACCTCGGGCTGCCACAGCAGACTCAAGAGTTGGAAGGTCTGAAGGGGACATGCAAAGGCGAGCCAGTTGGGTTAGGTCCTGGCCATTGGCTGTGGGGTGTGAGTGCAACACCGCATTGAGCCACATGATGCCGGTGGACCGATTTAGGGTACCCAACTGGTCAGCAATTGCTTTTGCCTCAGTGGCACGCCAGTGAATTTGGGTCTCAGTGACCTGCATCTCCCAGACTTCCTCACCATCCTCATTAGTGGGAATGGTTCTACGGGTCATGGATCTAGTCTCCACAGGCCGGACTGGTGCCTTAGGGGCTTTCCAGTCTGGATTGTGTGGGGAGGACGGCAGAGCATCTTCTGGCAAAAGGTCGTCATTGGCAAAGCTAGGAAGCAGTTCCGGACACACCGCCAAAATTAGGGCTTTACGTGTCTGAAGCTGGTTCTCTAAGGTGGCAATCTGTTGTTGGCAGGCTGTGTGGCTAACAGCCTCCTGCTGTTCCTTAACTTGATTCACCATGAAATGAGCCACAGACTTGGTGTGATCAAGCTCGGCCTCTAAGGCACGGGCTCTCTCCTCTCAAGTCTGGGCAGCTAGGGACATATCACTTAGCTGCTGTTGCGTGGACTGCGCAACGGACGCAAAAGTTACTTTGTCTGCTCGCAAGGCCGCATTCTCGGCATGAAGCCGGGCATTTTCCTTCTCTACCTCTGCTAGCTTCCCACGGATCTCTACTAGGGCAGAACTAGCATCTCTAGCCGCAAGCCAAAGTCCCTAAGCTGCCAATGAATCCTTCAAAGGCCCAAATGGGTTCTTTGTCTTACGCGCCAGGGTGTACGCTTCTCGGAGAGAGGCGAAGGGATCATCCGTCTGGAAGATAGAGTCTTTCCAGGGGCACTTCCCTTTACCTAAAACCCATCTCTCCAGTTTCCCTTGGACCTCAACCTGACACATGAGGTCCTTAACTGTAACAGGGCTCTCCTTAGCCATTTCCTATACTTACAACAGTAATGCAACACTTCCTACACATAGCAACACGATGGCTTCCCGCAGAAGCACAACAACAATTGCCACACTATTTCCTTCACAAAATACAGCACCAGGACTCTGGAGTGACGGGGAGGATCACCTAGGCCCCTGGGGAGCTAAGGAAAACGAACTCTCTGGAACTTTGCTAGGGAAGAGGGAAAAGGAACCAAACTCCAGCCTGCCCAAACAAAAGTCACTTCTGTACATCCAGGCCTGGTTCTACACCTCGACAGCACTGATGACAAAAGGACAAGGCCAATGGTTCAGGGACAGGGAGGCCCACCTGGGACCCAATGGGGAAATCCTCAGGAGCACTTCCAAGGCTCAACTGAAAGGGGGGGTGACGAACTCAAAGGAACTTACTACGCCGTCCAGTCGAACAGCGAGGGAAAAGGGACAAGGAATCAAAAACTGAACCACCCCAACTGGTTTTCTGAGTGAGGGGTGCCTCCTCTACCTCGGGCTAAACTGCTAAACCCACAGCTAGGTTGGGACTCACCACCCAATCCTAACAAGCCGGTAACAACAGGACGCACCCACAAAACTTGAGAAGCTGGGACTCACCACACATGCCTTCTCCAATTCCAAACAAAGCTAGCCTCAAATCCAAAGGACAACTTACAAAAGGGACAACGAAAGGAGTGGACAGGAGAAAAACCCCACTTCTTTCGAAAAGTGCTTCAGTGTGCCTTGCTGCTAAGATGTTGGATGTGTGTGGACTGTTCCTAATGTGCTAGCATCCTAACACTTCGGATCCCAGCCCACGATAGACCCAAGATAAGGAGGTGATTCCAGGACAAGAAAGGTACAGCGTCCACCCGATAGGAAAGTTACTATGTCAGTACCACCCAATTTGAGGAGGTTCACGACTCCTTCTCAGATTAGGGGTACCGGGACTGCCCACGTTGCTCCACCACTCTGTTACCCTGTAAACTGGGGGTCCCGGAAGGGGTGCCCAAATAACCAAACCAAAACAAGCAAAAATGGGGAAAATTAGCTGGAGCACTCTTTTGGCTAACGAGAGGCAGGGCAACGCAGTGAGACCTTTTGTCCTATGTATACCGGTTCAGGTCAGTGAGTAGTCAAGCAGTTTAAAATACTAACAGTTTTTATTAAGCAAAGAAAATAATAAAACTCAAACACACCTAGAACTAAAGAGGAAAAAAGAGAATTTTGGAGAAATAAGCAATACGCCACCTGTCCGAAGTCCTGTAGACACTAATTGAGAAGAAGGAAAGGAAACCCGGTATGGAGATCGAGGGGAATCTGTGGAGCCGAGCGCCAGCAAGGCGATCCGGCGAGAGTTCCAGACAGTTTCAGTGATTTCAGCAAGAGTTTGAGTGATTTCAGCTTAGGCTCGATGAGAGTTCCAATGAGTTCTCAAAGTGGGGCATCTTTTATAGGGACAGAACAACCACAGGCTAGTCTGGTTTTTGCAAGAGAACAATGAGTTTTGGTCTGGGGACAAAGGCTCTGAAAGGTCAGAATTTGCATGATTGAGTTATGAACTGAATTGACAATGGTATAGCTGGTATGCAGATGTGGCTAGCTCGGCCGTTAAGTGCCTGGCTTACCAGGGTACTTTCACAGGCAAAGAGTCCTTTTTGTCTTACAATCAAGGTTTTTTTTTAGGTGGCTACTCCCTGAAGCGGAACTGGCTATATCTGGTACTTTACAACTATCGCCCATGCCTAGCGTTGCGCTTGTTTGGCGGCGCCCAACAAACACTCAGCTGATGGGGAAAGAGAGCCAAATTATGATATCAAAATGATATCTTAGTTCACCAAAACCAGACCAGAATGCTGTGGTAACGGTTTCTTCCTTTTCTTTCTGTGTTCTTAATTGATTTGCCTTTATATTTTAATTATAAAGTTGTATTTACCATAGACTGTGGAATTGTTGGCTATTTGGTATGGTAAGGCAGGGTATACATTTCACAACTAAATAAAAATATCTTACACTATTTTTGTCATCCATGCGATACTATTTCCAATTTCTATGTATGGTTGTGAATGCTAGATAGTGAAGAAAACTGATGAGAAGAAAAAAAAACAACCTCCTTTTAAATGTGATGATGAAGAAGAGTTCTACAGATACCACAGACTGCTAAAAACACAAATGAATGGCCCTTAGAGCAAGCAAAACATGACTTCTTCTTAAAAGAAAAGATGACTAAATAGAGGCTGTCATGCTTCAGACAAGATCTTCAAGTATATGTCACTGAACGCTAAAGTCAAGATTGTCTATGCCATCATATTTCTGATTTCTGTCCATGGTTGTGAAAGCTGGACAGTGAAGAAGGCTGATAGGAAGAGAATCAACTCATCTGAAATGTGGTGCTGGAGGAGAGTTCTTTGAATGCCATGGACTGCCAAAAAGACAAATAAATGGGTCCCAGAGCAAATCAAACCTGAACTGTGCCTAGAAGCCAAATTGACTCAACTGAGACTGTCATACTTTGGACATAACATGAGATGATGTGATTCACTGGAAAAGACAATAATATTTGGTAAAGTTGAAGGCAGCAGTAAAAGACAGAGACCAGACTACAGGGGGAGTGATACAACCAAGGGAGCCTAGGCCCTGAGTTTACAAGAGCTGAAGTGCTGCTACTTGATGACTGGTGATGTCAGAGGTCTCTCACGCACAGGGTCACCATAATTTGAAGTTGACTTGATGGCAAATACCATTATCATAGCATTATCATAGCTTTTCCATGTGCACTATTGATTTCAACAGGAATTGTTTGAAATGTTGTAGCAGGATGCTCCAGCCTACCGCACCCATCACCTATATCAGTAGTTCTCAAATTCTGATTTCCCAAATGTTTTGCACTTCAGCTAGTTTGAGATTCTAGGAACTGAAGTCCAAAACTTATGGAGGACCAAGTCTGAGAACCTACACCATTCAAGTCTGGCACTTTGAATATTGTAGTATGTTTTTGACTAAACCCACAACAAGTAATGTGATCCACTGTTGAATCCATGCCCCTCATTTAGGAATCATTGTTAGATCTTGTTTATGTTCACATGTGGGTTTGTGAAACCCCAGTCATTTCACAAACTGCCGTGGTGAAAATATTAATGGTCTTGGAACCATTATTATTGCTTTTTCCCCTATCTAACTGTTTCCAGACAAGTTACTGCCAACCCAGCTGTTGATTACATGAAGGCATGGAGAAACACCAACCCACTGTCATGGCTTAAGCAAACACAAACTGGCTCAGAGTGAATCTTTCCTAATATGTCTGCAAGTTCAGATCCTACAGCAATTAGCTGGCACATCTCTCTCTGCTTCTAACTGATGAGTCAGCTTTACACACCAAGACAGAAAAGAACCCCCAACAACAACAGCCCAAAGAGAATCAAATACTTCCATAAAAGTCGACAACAATTATTTTGCAATGACTAAAAGTTACCACAGATGTGGTAATCTTCACACCTCCTTAGGCGCATCATAAAAAATGACCTTTATGTAGAGAGCACACTGGAATCTTTTCAAATATGAAAAAGAAATGGTGAACAAAGGGCTGTTCAGCCAGCTGAGGCTTTTCTCTTTTTAAGTTGCAGTGACATCATCTGTTTATGCTAAGCGGGGGAAAGAGATTTTGTCTACACTAAGGGTATAGTCTCCTTAATACTTCAGTACAATAAGAATAACCCTGTTTTCATAGCCCATGCATACTTTAAGCCTTCCCTCAATTTGAAACTGATTTTCCTCTCTGTCTGAAGCCCTTCTAAATCCAGAGCTCAGCGTACAATGCCAAAACTTTAAAAAGAGAATCTGTGATCCTCAGAGTCAAGGAAAATACCAACCCAGTTGTGCAACTGTTATGTAAAAGGCAAACTCTGTGCTGGGGATTGTTAAGAAATGGATAAAAACTAAACAAGCAATATTGGAATGCTTTTCTACAAATCTGTTGTCTGATTCACTGCACCCAAACAAGACAGCATAGAGCTGGAAAAGGTGTAGGAAAGAGCACTTAAGTAACCAGAGGTCAGGCACAATGCTCCTATGAGGAAAGATTACAAGATTTGTGGCTGTTTAGCTTTGAAGCAAAGGTGAGTAAAGAGATACAGATGTATGAGAGATGTGTATAACGAAGGTATGGTATGAAGAAAATTGGCAGAGAGAAGCTTTCCTCTGTTTTCATTATAATAGAAGCCATGACTGTCTAGCAAAACTGAATGGCAGAAGATTCAGGACTTGTGAAAGGAAGCAATTAACGCAGCTCACAATTAAACTGAGGCAATGATGTAGACTCAAATCGACTGATCTAGACTCAAATCAGACATAAGTTGCTTAAGAGACTCAACTTGGACTTGACTCGACAATAAGTTATGCATGACTCAGCTCAACTTGTGACTTGTATATTTTTAGTCAGTAACCTAACACATTCATCCAGAAATCTTACAACTTTGAACAATGCTTCCATCTCTTTTTGCCTACTGGTCACATGATGATCTGTCTTAAGCCCAAAGTATGGACTCATTTCTCAGAGAGGACACCAAACAAGTTAGGCAATGGGTTTGTTCCAGGATTGAGGTCTGTTCAGCAACCTGTCCCCGTTTCATACTTGAGGAGCTGTCTAAAACTTTTCCTAAGAGCAGAAGGCAAGACTTGTCCCCAGATCACAAGGTGTGTATCTCAGAGGGGAACAGAAAATGTGTGATGCAACAGGCTTTAGGAGGAAATATCCCTCCTTCTAAAGCTTTTCCTATTCCTGACTTCTGATTTATATCCCACTTTTTTCCCAAATGGGAATAAGAACAACTTACATATAAATTAAAATGGAATGTCTAAAACACATGGAGTACAAAAGTTTTAAAAGCATTAAACCATTGCTGGTGGTAATCTTCAAGTAATTTCCAACTTATGGCAACCCTAAGGTGAACCTGTCATGAGGTTTTCTGGGACTGAGAGTGTGTGATGCAGCCAAGATCACCCAGTGGATTTCCAAGACCAAGTGGGGAATCAAACCCTGGTCTCCAGGGTTGTAGTCTAACGCTCAAACTATTATACCAAGCTGTCTTAAATCATGCCTCCAATTAAAACACTACACTAAGAATTAAAACACTTAAAAAACACATTACATACCAAAAAAATCACACCCAATTGTACATCACTCAACCTGGTCAACCATGGTTGAAGGTCTTTTTAAACAAGGAAGTCTTTGCCTGCTGGTCAAATGATAGCAGAGAGAAGGCAGATTAAATCTCCTTCAGAAGGGAGTTTTTGGACCAGCCACCATTAAGGTTCTCTCCTGTGTTTTCACCAGCTGAGTCTGGGAGGGTGATGGGGTGGAAAGAAAGCTCTCTGTTGAAGATTGTATGGCTTAGGCAGGTTCATATGGGAAGACCGGGTTTTTGGATAGTCTGGACCTAAGTCTTAACAGGGCCTTATAGGTCAAAACAATACTTTGAATTGTGCCCAGAAATGGACTGATAGGCCATGAAGATGTTTCAGCAAAAAAGGTGTATGTTCCCATAACCAGCCCTGGTCTAGCTGCAGCATTTTGAACTTGCTGAAGTTTCTAAACAGTTTCCAAAACAGCCCCACATGGAGTGTATTACAATAATTCAGCTGGGATATAATCAAGCCACATCTGGCTTCTCAAGAAACAGGTGTAGCTGGCACACTAGTTTTAACTGTATGAATGCACTACTGGCCACTGCCAAAATCTCATTATCCAGGTCCAAGGATGAATCCAAGAGTATGCCCAAGTTATCAACCTGAGATTTCAGATGGAGCGTAACCCTGTCCAGCACAGGTTGAATCCCTGTCTTCTGATTTGTCTTCTAACTGACCAGAAACACCTTGATTTTGTCTGGGTATAGCTTCAATTTGTTTGCTCTCAGCCACTCCATTACTGACAACAAACACTAGCACTGAGACAGTTTTCTTGGAATTACATGGAAAGGAGAGGTAAAGCTGTGTGTCATCTGTATACATACAATGCCACACCTGTGGTGTGTCCCACTTTATTGACTGAGGCCACTTCTGCACTACACTCTTATAGCGTGATTATTCCACTTTCAACATTCTATGGAATCCTGGGGTTTGCAATTTAGGGAGGGGTTGGCTGGCCTCTCCCTAAACTGCAAACCCCAGGATTTCAGAGGTTGTTGAAAGTGGAATAATCATGTTATAAGAGTGTAGTGCAGAAGTGGCCTGAGTCTCTCAATTTCGGTGCTTGCATTCTATATGTCAATACTAGCTGCTAGGGCTGTGCTTTGGAGTGAGATGAATTTCAAATCCAAAACCATTAGGATAAAAGCAAGGTCACTCCAAAGTGGCCTGAATCTGAATCTTTTCACTTCTCCAGATTAGTTAGCAGTTTAGATTTAAGGAGACACAAATGCATTTCTGTATGTGCACATGTCTACTCAAACTCTCCATGTGAATAAAATGTCAAAATTCAGGGGCTGGGGGCAGGGGCAAGTGGGCATAGAAATGGAATTCAGTGAATAGCTGCTTTTCCCTCTAATTCTACCTAATAGTTTTGCAAGGGCTCCACGATTTCAGTGGTAATTTTAGTGCTTAATTTTTGTCTGGATCCAGGCCCATGGGATATTGCATATAGTTTGAGACTGGGTCTGACTCTGGCAAAAGTGGTGATGATACAGGAGGGCAAAGAGAAATAAGAAGGTGCATGTGGCCAGCTATATTTCCAGTAATGAGAAGAGATCCAACAGTTTGTGTTACCCTAAGAGGTGGGAGACTTTGAGGTCCACCTGCAATGCCAGCATCTCCTTAGAATTTTGGGGAATTTTACCTCAAAGGAGGCCTGTGAGAGGAGAGTAACAGTAGGATCTTTTCACCTATGTATACTAGTACCAACAGTAGAGAGGACTCCAGTTAAAAATGGTCTTTCCATAAAACTGTATCAGGAGGCCCCAACCATGTTGAGAAAAAAAGCAAATACAATCATGAAAGCACTTGCTGGATTAGGGACACAAAATATGGCATTTGGGTGAAAGTGGGAATCAAAGAAAGAGTCTAAGGAACTGGGAAATCGTAAACTCTCATCACTAATATTGTTCAAACCTTAAAAAGTTACTTTTTTGGACCATAGAATCCAGAATACTACAGTTAGCACGAGTTCTGGTATGGTTCAATATATTTTGGAATTGGGTAAGTAATATTTCTGTGTTTTGGCAGTTTTCTGTTTCCAAATCCACGTGGCCTTGCAGACATGTTGAGATCTGACCAGCATTCTTCTAGAGTGGAACATCCCTTTGGCAGGGTGTGCAATACATATTTTGGAACACCATCTTACGATCTGACACAAAATGAGAAAGATTAGTTGTTACACGGAACAGCTTTAAACCTTGTTTCTACACCATCCTGATCATTAGTAGCACCAGAAGCTTTCCATTAACTCACCTAACTGTTTTGAAATCCATCACACTTATTACACCCAGAGCCTGCATTGTCTAGGTAAAAGAGACAATAAGGAAACCCTTTAGACCAAGGAGTGCCAAGAAGAATGTGTTTGTCCTGTACTTGACACAGTGGAACAAGGCCTTTTTGTTGCTATTCAGGTACAAATCCACTTAACAAAACAAAACATGACCCATAGGAAACCATGCCTGTGCTGACTTCTATCTTCAGGGACAGAATGCATTTGGAAGATCTGCAAGAGCTTGAGAATAGAAATGATGCAATTTCATGAACTTATTTTTCTTGTGTTTGCAACTATTCTCCATTGCAGCTTTGTATGTTTGTAGACTGTGTTTCAGAGTAAGTAATTGGCAAAACCACCTCTGAGTATTTTTTGCGTAAGAAAACCCTATGAAATTCAAGGGGTCACCATAAGTTGACAGGTGACATGAAGGCAGGCACATGCACAAACATGTTGACAATGGAGATTGCTGGCAACAGAATAGTCACAAATGTTTGTATCCATGTTGAGGATTGGCTTCTTGACACATAGAAATGCCCTATTGAGAAAACAGTCAATCACCCTGGGATTTTCTATTTTTCAGAATCTCTGGAAAAAAATGAAAGCCAAAAACCTGAGTTTTTATGTAAGTGTATTTTATAATTAATATATAATTATAATTTATATTTTGCAAATACAAATTTTAACAAAAATATCCTAAAGTGTAAAAAACCCTGGAACATGCACAAGAATTCAACATTTCACCCAGTGATGAAAAAGCATTTGAAATTATATATTTCTTCTGGCATGCAAGAATGAAATAAGAGAAGATTTCTATCCCTAGCTGGCAGTCCAGGGAATAGGAGAGAGGAATGCATAGCTATTCAGATGATGGGCTGAAAGTTTCATGTCTCTTCACTATTGGCTATGCTGGTTAAGACCCATTTAAGTTTTGGTCCAACAACATATCATTCCATAAAATAATAATTGCAAATTTAAAATCAGGCTCCAGTCTGTTCATTGGACAGAAACCAAGTTTCCATGTTAGATACAGGTTTATCATGTGGTTTTTGCTATTTTTCTTTTGCATATTTAGCAATACATACGAAACACAAACGCATTCCTCACATTTTGCAAACTGGATGCAATCCTTTTTTCAGTATATGATCACAAGATGGAGTGGGCCAGAGTCCATGAAAGCTGATGCTATTCTAAATGTGTTAGTTTTTATGATGCCCCAGGACTCTTTGTTGTTTTGGCTGCAAGAAACTAATACGTCTACCCTTCTGAAAATACTTCACAAAGAGATGGCAGAGCAATGACTTTCCCACATATTAAAACTAATGTTTATAAAAGAGTTGTTCTAAAGTTCTCAGATAATAAAAGGTGTACAGGCCTTTTATCTCACATAGAAGAAATATATAATTTTAGTCATTTCTACATTATTGGGCACTGCAAATTTTCTGGTCCCATGTGCTTTGGCAATGAGCTATTCATATGTAATGTACTTATGAAAAAGATGAGAATCTGGATGCAATGAAGGTGCTGTTTTAACTAGTTTTGTTATTAATTTTAAGACTGGAACATCTTGATACATAGCATCTTGAAATGAGTCTCTTTCATGCATGGGTTCAATTGTTTTCTCTCCAAGTTTTTGCATTTTCTAGTGAGAATTTTCCAAAGATTGATGAAGACCAAACTTTCTGGAGGAAATCAGGTCCCTGATTCTGTACTGGTGGGATTTAGCATGGTTTTCACTGTGAGGACTGAAAGTACCTCAAGACAAAGAGTCCTGAACAGTATAGTGAGAAGTCCTGAGATCCTTTTTCGTTGCCTGAGGTTACAATGCTGTGTGCTAGAGATGTTGTTGTACACTGTAATATTTCCACCTGGGTTTTTCTCCTTCCATCCTAAGTCACTTCTCAGTAAAAGACGAGAGGAGGGGGAAATTGTTGAAGTGAAAGAACACCATAGCTAGCATCTTCTTTTACAAGTCTGCAACCATTCTGCAGGTGGTGTAATTTCAAACTGTTGTGTCTTGAAAAATTCTTTGTTTGGACTACCTTTCCCAGGATTCCTCAGAGAGCATGGCTGTTCAGAGAGCTGCAGTCCATAAAAGTTCCATTTCCCAAGCTCTGTTGTCAAAATGTCACGTATGTGATCTTTTAAAAACACTGGTTGTCTGATGGTGATTGCTAAGGATGCCAAGATGCAAGTCCCAGCACCCCACTACTCCCTCAGGTGATATTCCTCAGAGGACTGGATGCACCATGTCAGACAGCAAGATCTGACATTTGCAACCCTGAGCTGTATCATGAAATGACATATCCGCCTGGGAAATTTGAAGAAAAATGCACTGACAATGGCTTCAGGGGAAAAATAATAAAATAAGAGGAATTGCTTTTAAAGCATTAAATAATCAGGGAATGAGACAGGAACTAATTGGAATATACATGGATGCACGCGCGCATGCACATACACACACACACACACACACACACTTAGCATGATTTCAGTATTATTTGTGGATGGGTGCACAAGCTACACACCAGACTCAATAACTTTTTGCATAGTTTTCCTTTACACCTCTACAAATGTGATTCTAAATGTTTTTAAAATGTTGGACTACTCCCACTAATTTGATCTGGCATCTCCTTGTAAGGTAGAGCCTAATTCATTTTGGATTTGAGAGGAATACCTCTCTACACTGAAGTAGCCAAGAAATAATCACCCCCTCCCAAAGAGATTGAGGGGGAACAGAGAGAGGGAAAACGAGCGAGCTAGAGACTTGGAGAAGGCTGTCAGTTCTCAAAGCAGTGACTGCACTGCAAATTGAATGATATTTTATGGCCAGCAAAAGTTTGACATTGTAATCATGTTATTCATACCAAATGAGCATGCAAAATATAGTACAAACAGGCCAGTAACTGTCATGCCTCTATCCCAGGTCCCTTCCCAACATCCATACCCTAAAGACACGAGAGGGACAGTACTTACGGCAGCCAGTGTAGGTGAAAAAGGGAGAGCCCAGGATTCATTAATTAGGCCCACAGCTGGGTAAGACTCTGAGCGTATATAACAAGAGACCAGAATGGGAGTAAGTTGTTGTAACCAATCAAGCCTATTGGTGGTGAAAGCCCAGCTTATTCTGAATTCCTTGCATGTACTTCTAGAATGCTTGACCTTTGCATTGACTATGGGTTTTGCCACTGGACACACTCTCTCTCCTCTCTCTCTCAATCCCCACTGGACTTATGGTAAACTCAGATTATGTCTCTCTAAACCTACTGCGAACTTGGCTTGCAAAATGACTAAGACAAACTTTGCTTGCTAGCTCCTGATAACAGGTTAGTTAGACAGCTGGACTCCTTGGCTGGCCGCAAGCACAGGACAGTAATTTGTATTGGGCCACCTCATACAACCAGCTGTCACCATTTTCTTGCCCTACAGATGGGGTGAAGAATGTATGAAGAAATACATGTTGCCATGATTTCTGAAACTGAGGCTATTCTAGAATTCTGCTGCTGCCAACCATGTGTATCCATTGGGACACAAATGTTATACCTAGTGGTTTCCAGCTCTTTCACATGACTGCTGGAATTTGTTTGCTTAGGATAACTGTGTGGAGAAATTAACACTGAGATTTACCGGGTGAACTGCTTCCTAATCTTCACATGATATTCATGCCAAAAACATGCCAGACTCACACTGTCAGTTGGCATGAATTTCTTAGTGTGCAATCATTCTAGTTCATGGGTCTAATTGAATCTTCAGAAAATAAGGATGCTATCTCAGGAGAGTATCTGGGGCCCTGCCTACTGCAAAGTGATTCTCTACCTTTGGTTATATTTAACCTGCCACTCCTACAGCTAAGGTGATACTGGGTTTTGAAAAGTTGAATTCTAATAAAAATCTATTGTTAAATAGAAAGATTCCATTGTTGTCACTCAGGACCTAAATAATCAACATGAAATAAGCCAGTCCTTCTGCCCACGGTGCCTTTGTTCCAGGAGGCATTCAAAACAATAGCAGGGCTTCATATTGCCTCCTCCTCTCTCTGTGGCTACTACTTCCTCTATGTCCCTCTTTTCCTCCTCTTCCTTTTTCTGTGACAAGGACTGTGGTGTAGGGCAAGTAGTGGTGGCTGCAGACCCTGATTGGCTGGTGGCCCAGGAGCCTTACTTTACCTAGCCGAGCATAGCTTGGCCCTGCTTCTCCTAAAATTCATGCCCCATAGCAGCTTATTCCTTGTTGCCTTGTTCTAGAGCAGTAGTGCTGAACCTTTGGTCCCCCAGGTCTCAAAACCCGAACCACTGGCCATGCTCACTAGGGTTATTCGGAGTTGAAGTCCAAGATTTCTGGAAGACCTGAGGTTAGGAACCACAGGTCTAGAGTGGCTTGTTGCTTCTGTTCCATGTGCATATAGGGCAGATACTCTATAATTTGTGGCTTAATCGTAAGGAGGTAGGTCTACACAATACTCTGCATAGCGCCAAGGGCATCACCTTATGTAGCCGTTCGGCCTGACCCAAATTATGATATCCTCAGTCCTAAACACAGTCACTTGTCCATAGATTCAATTGCTCATCCCAGCTAAAGTAGACCTGTTGACTCAATTGCAGAATGGTTATGTAAATCCCATTGGCTGTAATTGGGACTAACAATTGGACTGGGGCCATTTCCACACTACTATAGTGCTATTATTCCACTTTCAACATCCTGTGGAATTCTGGGGTTTGAAACTTAGGGAGGAGCATTTAGACCATTTGGCTTCAGAAAACGACAAACACCAGAATTCCACAGGATGTTGGAAGTGGAATAATAGCACTATAACAGTGTAATGTGGAAATGGCCTAGGATCTCCAAATGCCAAACCAAGGTTTTTATAAAGTGTTTATCCTCATCAGAGTCATATGGACACTACGGATCTACAGTCATGATGGCTTTGCTCGATAACAACAACAACAACAATACTGGTGAGGAGGCTGTATTAGAAATCTCTAATACTTACCCACCCACCAACACCCTATTAACTCTTCTCAGGAATGGCTATTAAACTAGTTTAAATCTGTGAAATGAATGTGTGTTTTTTTATGTATACTCATATGCAGCTTTACAATCCAGCCCATATATATTTATTTAAATAACTTTGCTGCCAATAGGGAGATTAGAAACTGAGGTATGATATAAGCATTAAAGCTGCTAGTTTGACTGCATATAAAAGAAGAAAAAATACATATGGTTTTTGAAATAACAAATTGTTCTCACCTGACAAGAGTTTAAGAAACAAAAGATTTGGAGAGCCAAATAGGGATTAAATCCCTCCAACTATTAATCCTAAACGGCAAATGTAAACACATTGTGTAACACCAGCTTAATGTGCTTCACGTCATTTGCTCTCTTTTTTTGCTCTCCTCCTCCAAATAAAATGTTACCACTTGAAAAACTATTAGAGAGATCAAGATAAGATCATTCTGTGGCATAAACAGGATCAGAGTTACAGATTACTCTTCAAGCCTGTGAAGCAACGGAAAAGTACAGACAGAGCCTTCTTAAAGTGCTCCAGCAATACCTGGCTTATTAGTCAATAATGCTGAGTTAAACAGGCTTGGTGATCTTAAAAGAATCTCCAGACCCGGAGGGCTGCCTTGAAGAATCTTATTATCTTCAGGAGAGTTGAGAGATCACTTGCCAGTTCTGTAAGGTGCTGAGTGATTCAGTTCTAATTTCAATGTGCAGAGGCTTTGGAACTTCCCCATGTTGAAATCCTAATTCTGAGGAGTGCCTCAAATACTATTTCTTTAAAAAAACAAAACAACAATAACAACAACAAACATTTAATTTCCAAATACTAACATTTTAGCACTCTAGGA
Source organism: Iguana delicatissima (assembly GCA_948472985.1). Classification (NCBI taxonomy): domain Eukaryota; kingdom Metazoa; phylum Chordata; class Lepidosauria; order Squamata; family Iguanidae; genus Iguana; species Iguana delicatissima. The sequence goes on along the minus strand of CAOKZL010001205.1, from coordinate 158,184 downwards.
ATTCTTTAAAAAGTAATTGGGAAAACTCACCAGATAGATTAAGTTCTGGTTTATTTGAATCAAGATAAGACTTCCAGCCATCTGCTGGAGCATTCCCTGGAAATATGGCTGTGACCTCTGTGCAGGCTTTATGACATAGATTATACTTTCACTAGATGGTTTTCCATGCTTCCTGGTTCTCTTGAGTTACCCCGTCAGGACCTCAAAATGTTCTTAAAACACCTTACATAGGTCCTTTCCGCACTTTATCTTTTTTCGGCGTTGGGGTGCGGGGATCGCATGAGCAGCCTCCAGCTACAGGCTCTCGTGTCCTCGCTGCTTCAGCTCCACATGAGCTGCCTGCTCCCGAGCAGGTAGCGTGAGAGCCCTGCCTCTTCCTTCTGCAGCGCAGCCTGGGACTTTCCCAGGCTGCGCTGGGGCAGGAAGTGTGAGCGCTGCAGCTCCGGAGGCTCCGAACACACGGCAAGTGCGCACGGGGCCCTGGAGCTATATGCGATTGCGCATCATTTTCAGCTGAAAACCGAAAATGAAAAAGTGCACAAGCGGCACCTGCCAGACCTGGAGCGTCATGCGATTGTGAGTATGTTGTGCAGATCACTCCTCACAATCGCACAATGCACCAGGCGCCCTTTCGCATGGCAAATGCCATGTGGAAAGGGCCATAGTTTAAATCCTAAGTACACAAAACAGTTGGTGTGTGTATTATTATTATTTTTAAGAAGATGTAGGGGGAAAGTCTCTTTGCCTTGTCTTGGTATTTCACTCTTAAAAAGCTCCCACTCTGAGATGTTACCAGATGAGGTTTTTACTACGCAATCACCCTGCCTCATTCATGGAATCTTCTGGAAGATCCGGAGAACAACGTAATCACTTTTATAAGTATCTCAAGTTTCCCCATTGTTTCTTCTGTTTTTTGTTGTTGTTTTTTAAATCAGAGAAAATTCATGGGCAGGGGTGAGAGATGAAATAGCTTCACAGTATCTTTGAATTTTGACTGCTAGATGTACTTGGTCTGGAGGCTCTGAAGGTCTTCTATTATATCTGCTATGTTTTGTTTTGTTTTTGCTTCCAGCTTTTGTTGTTGTTGTTATTACAAAGGATCCATTAAGAAAGGAAAAATGAAATAGCTGTACGTTTCATGACAATTTTGTCTGAAACAACCTCTGAAATGTTTATGCTTATTCCTCAGAAAGCACTAGGAGATAACATTGTGTATAGAATTCTGCTTACTTTTGTTATTGTTGTAACTACAAATAAAATGTTTTTTTTTCTTTAAAGAAAAATACCTTTCTTTTATAAAAAAGAAAAACCTGGGCTCACTGAAGGTACAATTAGAACTTGGCTGAGGTATGTATGTCATGTCAATATTCTAGGAAAGCTCTTTGCCCTGAAAGTCTTCTAACACTTGGGTGGACAATTGTGGTCTTTCAGATGTTTTTGGTTTGCAACTTCAATAACCCCTGACCATTGGCTATGCTAGCCCGAGGTGACAGGAATTGTAGTTGAAAAAAAAAATCCATCCAGGGTTTTTTGTAGAAAAATGATTCCACTTTCACTGCCGTGATTCCATCCTAGATAATCCTGGGATTGGCAGGTTAGAGGGAAGGGCCTTTAGAATTCCTATCTGGAGAGCTGTTCCATACCTCTGATCAAACTACAAACCCCAGGATTCCATAGGATGCATCTTTGGAAGTTAAAATGGAATGAGAGTGCTATAAAAGTGTGATGTGAAAGGGTCACTGGAACAACACAGTTGCCTGCCCTGCCTCTTAGTGCTTATTTGTGAGACTAGCTGGCTTTGCCTGTTAGAAGGAAGCACCAAAAGACAGAATCATAACAGATGTTTGCTTTACACTTTCCATATTGCACCCAGAGAGAATTCCAGCTGCATATCACCTCACTGCCAACATTTGTATCCTTAATAATATTTATAAGCTACAGACCTTGCTGTAAAGGAGATGCTTAAAATCTTTTTTAAGTTACCTGGGGAGTGTAAATGCAATGCCCATCTAGCCTGCCCTACTCCTGCATTGGGTAACACACAACAATCTAAATACTGAGGTGAAATTAGAAGGAGAATTCTCTTTTGATATGTCAAATACCCTCTTTCTTATTAACCTTTCTTTGTTCCAGAAATATATGAATGCTATTGGGAGCCTCAGCCTTTATGAAATTCAGCATAAATTAAACTGTGTTATGTTTTGAGATGATTTTGGAGACTGGAGTGAAATGCAATAGCACTTCTTCTATCACATGACAGTAATTTAGGGAGATCATATGCATGGATTTGAATGAATAGAAGATCATGAGACAAAGGGTGAAACCAAGAGAGGTAAAGCTTGGGGGCAATTTGAAACAGAAAATTGCCAGAGGAGTGGTGGTGAAAGGGCTAAGCAGCTTGCCCAGCTTTCTGCTTAAACTAATAGCCTTCTGCAGCTGCTTTTTCTAATTTTTTTTTAAAAATTGAAAATATGAAAAAAGTATATATGTTAAATATGAAAAAAGTATATATGTTCATTATGTGACTTCTGCTTTATTTGCAAACTTGAATAAGAACTAATATATAGAACTGCTGCTTTCTCTTATGTTTCACATTCACAAGAAATGAACTGCTCAGTCTCCTGGAAATTTTTTACCCTTCTTTGGCCTGACTCAGAAATAAGTGAAGTGTCAATTACAGGCTTACGGCATTTATAAGTCAAGTATGTCATCATCAGGGGAAGAGGGAAGGAAGGCCTTTTGAAATATTGCCAGCCTTGGATTCCATTATAAGTGAGCCTGGAAGCTGAAATTATATCTGTTTTTTTTCTTTCTTTCTGATTAACATGGATTGCAGGGGAATGTTGAGGGGGAGATGAAGGTCATTTGGGAATGCTTAAGAAGTTACATAAATAAAAAATATTTAAATAATTTTATCACAGTAGTATGCATAAAGTAGTGTGCTGTTTTTTTATCATTCATTTTGAAATTATGTCTTAAATCTGTTTTAACTGTTGTTAACCATTTCTTTAAAAAAAGTTTATATTGTTGTTTAATTCTTTCTTTTTAAACATTTATAAAGTAAGATTTTAACTGAATTTTTTTTTCAAAGCTTTGTAAGGTGACATGGGCCACATCCCAGGAGAAAGATGGGGTATAAATTAATTAATTAATTAATTTAACAAAACAAAACACTAGTCGCTTTGGTGGCAGCAGGTAGACATTGGTGTTTAGAAAGCTGGTGCAGAAGGAGGCTGTATGAATCACACTGCAGCTCTAGTTGCTCCTTTGACAGCTATTTTTTCAGGCACTGAAACTGCTCAAGCATGTTACGGTGACCTAAGTGGAAATTTCCAATTAAACTGAGGAAACAGTTTTGGGTGCCATTCTGCATGCCATTCCTGGAACTTCAGACCGTCTCTGGAAAGGGCTTTAAGGTATTAAAATTCAGCATAATCTAAAATTGGGCTGTTTAAAAATGTCACTGTCTACACATCACACAGAAATTGTGGTTGTCATAAGCATATATGCTAAAATAGAGTATTCTGCAGCAAACACTGGCCTAGATCATGTTGAGGTGAGGTGGCATGGGGTTAAATGTGATTTCAGATGCTCAATATGGCAGTTTCTACAGCCACACCCTCAGGAAGAACCCCCAAATGCAGGGAACAGCACACAGCCATGTTAATAAACCTGTTCTAGCAGTTTTCATTTCTACAAGAAGCAGGTCTTTCATAAAGCTAATGAGTCCTAACTGTGCATTCAAGAACAAGCTACTCCAACATGCTTTACGCTACAACCAAAATGCTGACAATATATTGTTATTTGGTAATCTCATCTCCCTTCTGCTAGTCTGACAATTGCAGCTAAACACTGAATGAACAGGGGAGCCTAAGCAGAGTGACAGATGGCATAGTTGTCTCTTCCCATCAAAAAGCCCCTGCTGAGGTAGCCAGCCTGCATGCCTGAATCAAATTGCTTTATTGTCAGTTGCACAACTGAATGTTTCTCTAGGCCAAAGAACCTTTCCTCCTCATAAGCTGGTCCTTTATTTACAGAGAGTAGCATTATATGGAAACGTAGTCCTAATCCTCTCCTATATGACCCTCCCACTCTAATTTCTGTAGTGCGACAGACCAGACAGAATTTGACCATCTCTCTGAGACAAATAGCTCATTAAGAAGTGTAGAAAGAGAGATGCACACTCTTAAATATTTGTGTAAACACATCAGAAGCCACTGCTTAATCATACCCTAGAGGTTGTTTACTTGGCATAGCCTGTTGTTCATATCTTATATGTTTGCTGTCAGTAATTTGGTGTACCATTCCTAGATCAAGGGCAAACATGACTGAACATAAAATATAGAATCTCGCTTATTGAAGCTGATATTTCAAACCGTTATTTCCCCCAGTTTCTTTATCTTAGGAGTAATGGCAGTTGGAGTCTTCAAAGGGCAGGGGGAATGTCTCCAGTTCTCCCCTGCTCTCAACCTCAGCCTGGTGAGGGAATGGAAGTGTATTCTAATCCAAAAGCCCAATGTAGTTTGCAGCAGATTGGCCAGTATTAAAAAAATCTGTTTGGAATAAATGGGAAATTAATTATTTGAGATGGATTGGCTTCCTCCAGCTCCTCAAACTTACCATACTCACCTATGGCCAAGTCTAGTTCCTAAGATTTGTCTGAATCTTGACAGTTATTTGATAATTACTGCATGTGTATTTTGTGACAAAATCTAGCTTCTTACAACCAACTTTACCTTATAAAGGATTTGTGCCAATCTGAAATGAATGGACACAACTAGAAGATTGACAAGATGGTGAAAGGGACTATAATAATTGAAATAATTAATATTATGCAGCTTTCCCCATATTTGTTCTATTCATTTTTATTTAGAACATTTATATTTTGTGTTTCTTTTGTCATGGAACTCAAGATTTTCTCTACAGGCAAGTTCAGTAGAATTAAAGACGGTGTCCAGAGTACTTGGGTGGAATTCAAAATGGTGTCAATGAAGTTCATGGGAAGAACTCGAGTAGGTGTCCAGGGGTGTTCATGGGCAGTTTCCCCAGCAAGGGGGTTCTTTGGGCAGTTTAGTGATCAGACTAAAACCTGCTTCACTTCAGCAAGGTATCTGCGCCATGTGTTTTCAGGCCATATCTGTCTTGTACAAACCCTTGCTGACATTTCCTTGAATTTAGGACTCACCAAATGACTGTACATTGCAGAGGCATTTTTGGCTTTCTCGTGCTCATAAAAAAAAAAAGAGATGAATATGACACACTGACAATTTAGTTGAAAACATTTTTAAACTGACCAGTTGTCTTGCAGTCACATATAAATCACTCCTGCTGACCTGGCTGAGCATTTTTCATCTCTTTCGTGTCTATTGGTGGTTTGACATAGGAGCCAGTGGTGTAACTGCTCATTTAATACCAGACAGTGTAATACTCTTGCAGCTTGGCATGCCTGTCAGGTTGATTTCATTAGTACGATAAGATGCATAGGCTCCTTTTTATCTCCTCTGTTCTCCTTCTCTCTCTCTTTCTCTGTAATTTGGGTCTTTAAAGTCTTTGCTGTCTCCTGATCTACAGATAATTGTTTACTGTAATACTAACCAGGAAAAGAGCTGATAAACTCCAGATGTAGCCAGGTCGTCAAATTCACTTTCTTTGCTCCATGCCCATGGCTATGGACCTCAGATAACATTTTACCACTGTCTGCATTTCTCTGAAACTGTGAAGAAAACTACCCTAGTTAAGATGGACAGTGATTAAACATTCTCCTTGTCTTGAGTAAATAGGGCTTTGCTTTCACTGCATGAGCAGAATGGGTGCTTTGGCACAAATGATTGTTTGATGCTGTGTTCTTTTCCCCCACCTACCTCTTGCATTTTTCACATGTTGTCTTCTCCACACTAATCTCATTTTGCACTGATAGGAACCAGCATGCTACAAGGTAAGCCTCACAGATCAAAAGTGTGGCCTATTCTCCCCCTCCCTCTGAGTTGTTACTAATTCTCTTAGACTTTTCAAATGACTAGATGTTCTTATTACTATCTGCAGCAGCATATATAACTGATAAACCAGCTACCTTAAGAATAAGGCCAAACCAAACTATAAAGCAACATTTCAGAATACATGTGTTGCATCGTTGCCTTTGTGTTTCCTCATTCCAATTGTTTATTGTCCATTATGGCCAAGATCCATTAAGTTATCTGGCAAAATGTAAGTCTTTGCTAGGATACTTATGCCATTATTCAGGGGCAGAGGCTGTGCCCACTTCCCTGTTTTGCCTCTGGGCACATAATGACAGTTGAGAGGGGCCTTCCAGGTGCATCTCTATTGCATCAGCCACTGATTAGCTGTAAGGGAGCACCCAGAAGTGTTCTGGCTGCCTTTGAGTATCTAGAAAAGGAGTATCAGCCTCCACCCCAAGTATCAGCTTGATCTTTCTTTCCTGGTTGCACCCAAAGACATCACTGCAGCCAACCAGTACCCATGAATCTTCAGCTGCTGATGTGCATCCAGAGCAAGGGATGCTGTGCAAGGAGGTACTGGATATCTCTTTCTACAATGTATACCACAATGTATACCATCAGCAAATGCAAGTAACAGGATTCTAGATCCTGGATCCTTTCACAGAGTTAAAATCTCTAACAGGAAAAGGCTTGGTTTCTGGACTGACTGTACTGTTAAGAGTGAGGCAACTCTGAGGAGAAGTCATTATTGGGCTTCCACTCATAGAACAACAGAATCCTGTGGGAGTCAAACAAATCCACAGATTTGCTGTGGAGGACTAAGGACTGAGAAATCCTCTGACGTCCATTTCTGGGCCATGCTGAGGGCTGCAGGGTATAACAGAAATTAGATCTGACATATCGGCACTGCACTCTCAGGGCCATGCTGGATTTAAGACTCTGCCTTCTGTGTCAAAATGTTTGGAAAGCTCCATGATTCCCACCCGCTTTGTGAAACAATGAGAATGTGGTCATTGATCCTGTTGTGAGGATATGGCTAAATTAGGGTCAGTTGCTTTAGCTTGAAATTTTAAAATGGGGGACAGTTTTTGGGAGGCTAGAGGGCCACATTTACCCCCAGGCAGTCCTGGGGGGCACACTCCAACTTCCAAAAAAGAGTTTTTCCCAGGTGTCCCCCAATACCCTCTAAGAGCTCTGGAAAGCATTCTCACCATGTTTTAGCCCCTCTGGGCCATTTTGGGTCTAGGAGGAGCTTGTTTCCAAAACAGAAAGTGATGAGATGTCACAAATGGTTTACTTCTGGTTTTAAAAAAGACCTTTTCTGGGCCAAAAATGACCCCACACTCCCTAGATGGTATTTGGAGGCATTTTTTTTTACCCTGGGGCCCTAAGGGCCACAAAAACAATTGCACTTTGCCCTCCCTGGGTTTATAGGGTACCTACTCAAAAATTATGATGGGCCTCCATTTTTCCATAGTTTCTAGCCTTAGCCACTGTGAAATTTGCATAAGAAATATCTTTAATTAGCAGGGATAATGAATGAATGGATTGCTTCTAAATTCATAGTTTTCTTATTGGATGACAAACCCAGTGTTATGAACTCAGTGAAATCTCTGTTATGATGAGATATTTTAGTGTCTTTGAATTTTTGCATATGCCTGCCACTCAAATGCACCCAGGAAGTGAAGCATGAGAAATGTTGTGTTATTTTCTAACCTGAGCATTGCAATAGCATGTGTCATGATGCTGAATACCTCTCTGATTGGCTATTATAATAATCTGCTTTGTTTACACTAGCAGATTAGCAGGAAGCCACAGGCAGAAGTAGCCCCCTCACTAATGCATGGCACTTCAACCCCACAACTCATTCATGACCACAAATAAAATCTGCTAAATACCTGTTACATGTGCAGGTTCACAAATCAAAATTAGTCAATTATTAAGTCACATCAATGTGACTTAATAATTGATTAATTTTGATTTTTGTCAACATCTATAAAGACTGGTGTGCTGTCATCAGGGCCTTACCAAGGAGATTAAACAAGAACAATTATCATTTAGGGATGTGCTAATTGTACCAGTGAATGTATTCCAGTGATCTCCTTTTTCTTGAGGATTTCTCCAATTTGTCATTGGCTGAACACAGTCTGAATTCTGGAATCTGCACATTGAAAGACAGTTGCAGAACTGTGAAAAAAACTGCATTTTTCAAATGAATACAAAACACTGCTGGAACACACTTTAGTCAGTTGGAGGGGGAATATGTTCAAGTGAGGTATATAATTTAAAACATGTGGAAAAATATGAATATGTTAGGGGGAAAAAATTCTCCCCAAAGGAAAGGATTCTTATTACATTAAACAATCAGGGGGATAGACATGGATGTGATATGAAGGAGGGAAAGTGGGGGGGGGAGTCTGAGTTTATGGGTGTGCATATCCCTAATTATAAATCAGGCCAGCAGACACTTAGCATGCACTGGATATCTTGACTGTGGCTCTCTGTAGGAGACTAGAGGTATAAGAGCAGTAGCCCAGTTGTCCAAGGAGAAATGACCTGCCACTTGGAGAACTTATATACTATTGGTGTGGATGACTCTGGGCTTGGCATTAAAGGTGGTAACTGTTAAATATAGGTACAGAGCAGTTGTGTCAGTGAAATCATGTTTGAGGGAGGTAGATTTTTACAGTTTCTGCTGATGAATGGAAATTTCCCTTCTTTCGAACTTTCCACTCACCAAAGATGTTTTTGCTTTGGGACATTCCAAAAGAATATTAATGCCCCATTGAAGTGAGAGAAATAGAAAGCCTGCAGTTCCTGTGTAGTCACTTTTATAGTGCTGGTGTACATACTCCAGGCTTCCCCAATGTGGTGCCCTATGAATGTATTGGACTATGGTTCCCACTGTCTTCAGACCAAACAGACATTGGGCAGACTGAGGCCATTTCCACATTAGACTATTATAGCGTAATTATTCCACTTTCAACATCCTATGGAATCCTGGGGTTTGCAGTTTAGGGAGGGGCCGGCTGGCCGCTATAACAGTCTAGTGTGAAAATGGCCTGAGACATCATAGGCCAATGCGTCTGGAGACACCCAGATTGAGGAAAGGTGATGTAAAGTAACTCAAAAGCATAATCTACCAGTAAAGAGTATGTTTTATCTATAATGTTGGTTTTTATAATGGAGTTTTGGAGGTTTTTCTGTGTGGCCTCAGATTAAAACAAGCCATTATTTTTAAATTCATCATTCCTTATCAGTTTCTCTACAGTGTGTTTTAAGGTGGCATTTAGTGTCTTAACAAGAGCTTGCTAACAGAGGGGCACAGTGAAAAAGTCCAATAAATGTAGTATGACATTATTGTTGTTATTATATGCCTTCAAGTTGGCTCTGACTTATGGCAACCCTATTCTAGGGTTTTCTTAGCAAGAGTTATTCTGAGGAGATTTATCACTGATCTCCTCTTAGCTTGAAGGAGTGTGATTTGTCCAAGGTCACCCAGTGAGTTTCCATGGCTGAGCAGTGTTGAACTCTGGTCTCCCTGTCAAATGCTCAAACCAATCCACCACGCTGGCTTTGTTAGTGATATGAAAGGAAACCATCAAAATCAGTTTTTTTTCCTTGTTTGAAATGAACTTTCCAAGGAAACTTTAAATAAACATAGCACGAAAATTCTCCGGCAAATTCTTCTAGACTAAAATTGTGTGCAGAAATTCAAATGTATATTCTTATATCTTCCCACACTCTCACATACTCACAGTTGGGGATCAGAGATTTTATATGGGGGAGGCTTCACATCTGTCCTGAATTAACTCCTTTGAAACTGGAATTTTGTTGCCCTAAACCAAATCAACAATATTTAAGGCCATGAGCCCACCACAGTTAAGTGCTTATCAGTTCTATTGATTTCATTGGGAAAATTAACTAGGAGTTTCAGTCTCTCCAGTCAATCTCAATGGGATTTAAAAGTGCTTAACTGTGACTGGATTGTGCTTTAGGTTTTAAAAATCACTATTCACTGCTGAATGCCTATGGAACTGAAATTTGTAAACCATCCAGTTTCAATTCTGAGACACCACCTCTCTCTAATTTTTCATATTTGTGCAAACTGTCCTTTTAGCTTTGCTCAATTTTATTTTCAGCTGCAATGGCTGAAGAGACTGAGGTATGATTCAGGAAATTCCTTAATCAAATTTCACCTCCTTCATAAATTTGGGTCTTTCTGGCACACCTTCAGTATTATGGGGGATAATAGTACTGATTGACCTTGTATGTTTGAAGTAAGGATTACAACTTGATAATGTATGAAAAGTACTTAGAGAACTTGAAAGCACTGTACAAATGTTGTTGTTGTCACTGAGTTCTGAGTCCATCCTAGCCTGTAGATCTCCGTGCCTCAATCTACAAATGCTGCCCACACCATGTAAATAAGTGCATCTGCTCCTTGGCCAACATAAGTAATAACATCAAGTACTCACAAAGTGTAAATTAGCCAGAGACAATAACTAGTCAGATTGCCTCTGAGGCAGAAACAAATGAATAGTTTGGCTCATTAATCACATGCCACCTTCACCTTTGATGTCTTGATGTTCCAGTTTTGGTGCTCCATTAAGCAACCTCGAGTGACTGCCGCTGCAGCCTCCACAAAACCAGAAATTGGGTTGGCAGCACATTTTTAGGACTTCAAAGGCAGTAAATTACGCTGAGATTGTTTCATTAAAGCACCCTTCCCAGTGTGAACAGCAATAACAGAAGAATCAAGATCAAAGAGCATCCATCTTTCAAGATTTGTTACATAGAAAATTACATGCTGAGGGTGTCTTTTTCACAAATCATCTCACCTCCCATTCCAGCAAGAATGGTTCCAATTAGACCAGAAGCCTCCTTGACAGCTTGAAGGGTTATATGATTGTCATTAACATGGGAGTGGAAGCTACTCCTCTCCCTCCTTTCCCCCTCCCTGCCGCTTCTGTAGATTTAGTCAAGTCTGTGATGTGCCTCTGGAGTCTAATTAGAAACAATTATGCTGATTAACTAATTACAGGCAATAGCCTTTCAGATCCTCAGAAGAAACTTTTCCCGGCTCCTTAGGATCATTCTTAGCATTATTTGTCCATGCTCCCTTGGGCTGTCTGACTTAACCAGTCCTTCCCCCACCTCAGCCTCCTCCTGAGGTGAAATTGTCACGAGAATGACAACCAACTTACAGTGGAGACAGACAAGGTGGCGCATGGGGAAAGGGCTTCTGGCTACATGCTCCCACCAACACAACTACAGATCTCCTACCTGATGTGACACAAGGGGGGGGGCAAGAGAAGAGAATCCAAGAATCTCAATCTGATTTTGTCAAACTTTATGGTGTTATCATCAGACTCTGAGCTGCAGACAGCAACTGTAATGTCTCTGCCATGGCTGAGTAGATGATTAGAAATGTGCTGATACCCATGTCTATATTAATGAAGCAATGAGCTAAAACATCAGCTGACCACACTAAGCCCATGTGGAAATTCCTCTCGGAAGACTTGAACAGTCAGACAAAGCAGTGTGTTGTTTCAATGGGAAGTCCATAGAACACTCCACTGAATGGGTACCAAGGAAGGGAACCATTGCTGCCAAAATTGGAGCTGTTCAACCTGACTTTGTGTGGTTGCAGTTCCTGGACTCTCAGTGGACAGGGTGCAATTCGTGCTTCAGTGTTCTCAAAAGTGGGGAAAACCAGATGACTTGGGGGGGGGAGGCCACATTTGAAAAACACATGTAGAAAACTGTATGCAAAACAGTGTTTCAACAGACTTTAGTCCTTGGTGGGGAGGGCAGATATAGTCAAGCAAAATATATGATTTAAAAACATAGACAAAAAAGTGCACATTTCTCATCATCCCATGAAAACAATCCCACCAAAACAAAAACAAAAAAATTGAGAACATAGCATCTAAATCTTTGTTTATTTTTTTGCATTTTCTCCTTGCTGTGGAAGAAAATGAATATTAGAGATGGGCCAACCGAATCCTTGAGATTCGAAAATCCAAATCCCTGTGCCAAAATAGGCAAACGGAATCTTTTGAATCCGCCGCTCAAACAGTTTGTTGTAGACTGGGACACCTGAAAACCTGGGAGACCGGGATGCCTGAAAACTTAGGACCAGGATGGGATCCCGCTCCTCACGTGTTTCCTCACCCAACATGGGCACAGGTGATTGGCCAGCAGACCGGCATAAAGCCTGACACGCCCTGGAGGCCGCCATTTCTCCCTCCTGCTGCCTGTGACCCTAGTGCTGCCTCTCCCTGCTGCTGCCTCCTTCTGCAAGGTAATTTTGGGATAGGGATTGAGAGATAAGGGACAGAGGAGCAAAACTGAGTTTGTGTGGGGGTCTAGGAGCTTGTGGGGATGTCCCAGGGGGTTCCAAAGACTGCAAAAAGGGGTTCAGGGGTTCCATGCAAGCCACACCAGCCATACTTTCCCCTTCACCAGCTTTCTTTGGTCAGTTCTGGGACTAAGATCGTCATGATGCCACTTCCTCTCTTAGTTTCTATGTCTTGAATACATGAAAACTTCAGTTAACCCATTTTGAAGCTCCCTTTTAGAAAGTCTTTTTATGCTTCTCAACCCCTATTCCTCTTTTTCCCCTGTCTAACTGCAAGTTTATAAGCAGCATCGCCATTGGAAAGGTTGCAAAGGAGAGCTGGAGAAACACAGACTTTTGGTCTTGTGTTGCAGCAGCATGTCTGTGGTAAACAATGAATGCCAAAAAACCTGAGCTGGGAAAGAATGGGATTCTATTCTAGCTGATTCTATAGGAGGAGTGTGTGTTGCCTACAACAAACAAGGTGAACAGTAGCTGCCTCCAGAATCGTTTATTGAGCACACATTAATCTGTATTATTTTTTGATTTGAGACTGGAGGGCAGGGATTGGGAATTGTTAAGACAGGCCTAGAGATTTGACTTGAGTGTCCCTTGCAGGACTTGAGGGTAGAGAACTGACTGAACTAGAGGCTTGTGTGTGTGTGTGTGTGTGTGTGTGTTTAAGTGCTTTCTTTATTGCAGGACTTGAGACTTGACTCTTGAGACTACAGGGTGCAGAACTGAGATTAGACTAGAGGCTGTTTGTTTGTTTGTTTGTGTGTTTTAAGTGCTTTCTTTCTTGCAGGACTTGAGACTTGACTGGAAGGTACAGTCTTCTTAAGATTTCAAGGACAGCTGAACATTTCTTTGCATCGCTCCCTTGCAAAGCTCTTTCATACACAATTCTGGGGTTTGTAGTTTTACAAGGTCTCTCAGCCTTCTCTGCCAAAGTTTGCTGGCGCGTGATCAAACTACAAACCCCAGGATGCCAGAAGAAGCTATGCAAAGAAAAGCTAGTTTTGAGCTGGATTATCTCTATACTGTAATATGTGGCCCTGTTTGCACAAGCAGGAAAATGTGGGATTAATCCACATTTTCCTGTCTGTGTTGAAAGGGCCTTCATGTCATCTGGGGAGATCCTGAGGCAAAACTATGACAATTGTCCTGGCCAGATTTCTTCAGAGGGAGGTTTGCCTTTGCCTAGGCTTTTGCTAAGGTTGAGAGGGTGTGTCTTGCCCAAGGTTATCCTTCTTTCCTTGCTTTTTAAACCCTTTTTAAAAAAAGGATTCGAAAGATTCGAGATTCGTGAGATTCGTGGATTCCCAGAACCTTCCAGGGATTCAGATTTGGAAAATTCTGGATTCATCCCATCCCTAATGAATATTTTTGTTCAATCACCTGCCATGGCATTATTCTCAGCAGAAATATATATAGTCCACTTGCAATTGAGATTGTTTAGTTGCTTTTTAAAATACCCTTTACATATTTTGTACTGATGTTTCTGTATGTTTAAATTTATTATGGTTTTAATATTCTGTAAGTTGGCCAGAAATATAATAGTAATAATAATTCACTCATTTATATCCAGGATTTTTTCATTTTTTGCACAGAAAACATGTTTTATGAAGCAGAAACAACATGCATTTTTGTGCTGAGAAGTTCCTTGGGACACTTTCGGATGTGCACATACTAGCAGAAAACTGTTCCAAAATCTCACACCTACATTATTCTTCTGGATGGGGTTCCTAAAGTGTCAGGAAACCGTTTTCTTGGCCAGATAATAACATACCTCCTGGAACAGGGAATTGGACCTGATGGCTCATAGGGCCCCTTTAAACTCTATGATTTTATTTCCATCTCTAGAACAGAACAGAAATGAATAGGACAAACGCATGGAGACCACAAATTAGCACATCTCTAGGAAAGTCACAGTGCAAGAGGTGAGCTGGGATGGCATGGACGTCATCGCAATAGGGTTAGGGTAGCATTTCTGCCCTTACAAACTGCAGTGGCAGCATACTGTATAATCTTCTTAATAAGCAGATTGTCTCTTTTATTAGGAGAAACACTCCATAGCCCAGAAAAACAGTCCATTTCATATGTACATCAAAGACAGGGATGGGGAACGGGGAGAAAAGTAGTCAACAGTTCAAATTACAGTTGGCCTTCCAGTTTGTAGGTTCAACATTCACAGATTTGATCATTTGTGGATTGTTTATTTTACTTATTCATTTGAAAAATGCTTACTGTCTTTGCCTCTGCCATGGGAAAAATATGTTCTCTCTAGAAATCTCGAAGTCTTCCAACAGAAGTGGACCATAGAGTTGTGCTGGGGGACCTTGAGATTCCTAGAGAGAGCACTTCTCTAGGCATGGGTAAACTCTCCAGCATGACTTGAGACATAAAATCATGCTGGAGGACATAAAGATTCCTAAAGAAGTGTTCTCAGGTATTTAAAAAAAAAAAGGCATTTGTGATTTTTATTTTTATTCATGGTTTTTCCACTTTCATGAGGGTTTTGTGCCCCTAACCCCATGAAAGTGGAGGGCAGACTAGATTAGCATACAGTCAAATATACAGAAAAGCTATTAAAAATTCTGAGAGAATTCACAACTGTTTCAACTTATTGTGCATACTCTTGGCAGAAAACAATATTTCTCCCACAATTACAAAAAATGTGAATTCCTCATGTAGGACCTGGGAGTCCAGACTGTGCTGGGATAGGCGGGAACAGAGATGCTCTATACTTGAAGAAAAACAACAGAGGCTTAGACTAATCTGTCACTTATGTCCTATTGAATTGGCCTCTACCTTTGTTTCAACACATACATTTCCTTCATGTTCCAGAGAACAGCAGAGGGATTTATCTAAAGGTTACAGAAGGTGGGAGATCATGCTGAGTGAGTACAACATTTTTTGTTCATCACACACACACACACAGAGAGAGAGAGAGAGAGAGAGAGAGAGAGAGGACAAGGCACTTCTGGTCCATCAGTGAACTACAGAAAAGGGACCTGTAGATGCCTGCTGCCAGAACATCCACCTACAGGAAGAGAAATAGACATGTCTCCGCTCATGCCCCTACTCTCTGGCATATTGAGATGGGGCTGCACTGCTGAAAAGCTAGGTTTTGGGTAGTAATATGGCTACATCTCCTGATATAGCATCTCAGCCACATATTAGGCATTCAAAGAAAAGGATAGCCAAAATTCCCAAGAAAATGCGAACACAATCAACATTGGAGTTCTAGGTGTGAATGATTATTAATGTCCCACTTTCTGAAATGCTGAAAATTTGGGGACCAAAGGAAAATTTCATTTGAGAGTAATATTCTTATTTGGAGGTACAATATCCTCATTTTAACTTCCTCCCTCCCCATAGCTACATACTTGCTTGTTGGCTTCTCAGAGGTATCTGGTTGGTCACCATTAAAAAAGCGTGCATAATTGGATAGTATGAAAGGGACCCTCGACTGGGGAAGCCTTAGTTTCATGTCACAAATGTATCATTTTATAAATTCAGCCTAGCACAGACCCTCCCATGCATGAGTGTCAAAACAGATCCTACCTGGATGAGAAATTATACACTGAAACAGGGGTTGTGTACACTATTCCTATAGGACTGAGCTCATGGAAGCCTGCTAGAAAATTGTTGGTGCTGTTCAGCTATTTTTGAGAGGGCAGGGGCAGGGGTAGGAGTATAGGTTCAATTTCTCTGGTCAGTGCCAAAGAATAGTGAGGTGAGATTGCCAGTTTTCTGAAAGGATGAACACCTCCAGTGATGAAGTCAGCAGGCTTGCTTGCAGTGTCACATGGCAGTGATGGAACTGCTGTCGTGACTTTAACCAGCTAGGAGCCTGGATTCCATTAAACGTGAAAGCACAGAACTGAGAAGGTACTTTCTCTGACATAATAAACAACAAGAAAAATCCTAGCTGGTTCATACTATATACCAAAGTGACAATCCTATTTTTGGGGGGATGGGCAAGATAGAAGTGTAATTTCACACTATAGACATACTGTTTTCATTGTTCTTGCCTTTAACATTTTTATATTTGAATACTGTAAGAAACCTGAAGACTTTTTCTGGGAGAAAAAGGGTTACACATATATAAGTCCCTTTTTAATTTTCCAGTGGAGGAATTAGGCAAATACTTAACTCACCTTCATATAAATTTGACCTTTTAAGTGTTTAATTTTGTCTGAATTGGACCTAATATATTTAGTCTTGAGGTAGACTTCCACTGGATGGAAATCCCTAATATACAAAATTGTAATTGAGAATACAAACTTGAGTACAAAATTGTAATTGAGAATAATTTGTTGAAAGATTTTAAAGGTGATCTTAACAATTCCTGTTTGGTTCTCTGTAATTAACCTGGGAACTAATTACATTCCAATGCATGCCTGCTGAGTGTAGTTGGATTAGGCACCTGATCGCATCTGATCTTGGAAGCTAAGCAGGATCAACTCTGGTGAGTACTTGGATAGGAGACATCCAATGAATAGGAGATACTTTAGGCTATATTTTGGAGGAAGGAATTGGGAAAACAATCTCTGAGTATTCCTTGCCTAAGAAAACCATGTGAAATTCCTGGAGTTGCCATAAATCAACAGATGATTTGAAGGTACACACAAGGCCACATGTATGCTTAGCTTCACAGCCTACTGGCCAAATTCCTAGTTTGGTTGCAAAGCAGGATGGACATGTTATTCTGAATAGTGGAAGTGCACAGACTAGTGACCTTCAAGAAGAATAAAGAGGTAGGATGTGGGGGGTGGGTGAGGCACTTTAAACAAACTGAAGATTATGCAAGATCTGATTTGTAACACAATTCAATGCTCTAGAAAATTGCTCACTCAGGCCTGGATTGGATTAGATTTAGAGCCAATCCACTTCAGTGTAGGTCATTCCTGTCGACTAACCCCGGGAACGTAAAAGGATATCAGTTGTTTAAAAAATCATAATCAGACGTAGATGAAATTATCAGGCAGAACAGTCCCTTAAAAGGGGGATTATAACTGCTAAATTGCAGGGAAGTATGAAAAGAAATGTGAAAGAGCTGTTTAGAATTTCTCAATACTGCCTTTCCAAAGGCCAAAGCTTGAATGAAGATGTGGGTGGGATTGAATGTCTCTTTCTCATACTCTTGGAGGGAAGCCTGGTTTGTCTTGGGAGACATATAAACTAATCTGAAGCATTTGGCTTCAACTTTGGGTTTGTTTGTCTCTGATGCATTTCTATAAATACATTCTTAAATACTAACCAGTGCACACAGATGATAGCAGTGGTATCTTCCAATCTTTGCCTCACTTCTCAGTGTTCTGTTGTTTTTGTACTGGGAAGCAGACCCTGTATTAAAGGGAAGGTGCAGGTACGGACAATGTTTGTTTCTGTCTCTCATATACTCCATCTGGTGTTTAAAGTGAAAGTACCACCTCCACCCCTGCTTTATTGCCAAAGTAATATGCATGCACCTGTCTTATTTGGCCCTGAGTTGTCAATTTATGTTAAATATGTTTGTGTATGTATCTATCTATATCTGTATGAAGATGGAGAATGGGAGTGGAGACAATACTGTATATGAGACTCAAGTCCTTTAATCATTCATTTAATACTGAATAAATACAGTCAATATTGAATAAAACATGAATGAATACTGAATTCTATTGGGTCATAGCTGCTAATCATAAAAATCAAATGGGCTTAGATCCAGGAAATGTACAAGTAAAGTATCTGTAACCCCCTGCCCATCACAATCCCATCTTCTGCAATTCCTCAAACATCCACAAAGTATCTTCCAGAATAGCTTATGAAAGGGCTGGGGGGTGGTGTGGATGGGAAGAACCAGTTCATGCAGCAGCATGAAACTATCTGCTTCTAGGGACACATTGAAGACTGGAAGTGATGTCAGAATGGTGGAGCAGGACTGCTTAAATTGGCAGTTCTGTTCAAGCAGTGGCAGAGCTTGGAGTGTGTGGAGGGGAGGCAGGAGGGGACAAGGCTACAGCACAAGGGACATGGCTGTGGTGTCTGGGGACATGGCCAGGGTGTGTGGGGGCATGATCAGGGCATGTGGAGGCGTGACTATGGGCTGAGACGCCCCAGAAACCTTGCTGCTCAGGGTGAATCGTCCCCCCACCCTGATGTCCTTACATGACTATGTTCAAGGCAAATGGGATTCTGATGGGACTTGTATTCTGTTTCAGACAGCAAAATATCCTGGGTTTCCACAGTAAGTAAGCAAGCATTGAATAGCTTGTTTGTGTTTGACACTATAGGGGAGAGTTGGAAAACCATATTAGGGTTTGAGGCCATTGCTCCCCTAGGAACCATCTGGCATCCATGACACCTCCAGGATTATGGCAAAGCTTCTAATGGCTTTTTCACTCAGTCCTTTGCCTGAGGAGCTGTTCTTATGCATCCCCTCATCTTCCCTACATAGGGAAGATGGAGGGGGAACAAAAATGGGGGCACACTTAGCCAGCACTTTGGGACACAGTTAGCTCCTTAGAACTCAGCTGGTTTTCAAAGCACTGGCGGGCTATGCTTCATTCCCACATCCCCTTTCACTTTCCCCACTCAGGGAAGATGAGAGGGGAACCATGTCAGGTGTCCAGCCTTGGAGGAAATCCCTCTTTTATGACCCATCTCCTTTCTCAAGGAGTGGGGCTTGGGGAGAGGAGCAAGTAAGAAACCCCAATGACCCAAACTGGGGATCCTGGCAGGCCAGATTAGACCATTTTATTGACTAAGGTGTCTGATTTATGTTTGATGAATAACTATCTATACATCAGGATTTTTTTTTAAAAAAAGAAAATATATCTCCTGGCTAAAGTTAATGTATATCTTTCTCTGCTTTGCATGCTCTCTCAATCCCCACCTCCTGATGCAGTGATATTTCCCCCCTTCTTCCAACTCGAACACTACACAAGAGCTGACTTGGTAATTGAAGTCACATTTCAGTATTTAGTGAAGGAAACCAGTGCCGTATACTTAAGTAAATTCAGCTCTGCTGTATATGTTTGTCAGCACCCGATTGCCAACATGATGATGGTGATCAGATGTTGTTTGGGAACTTGGATATGCTGATTGGTTTTGATAACCTGAAATTAACAACTGGATTTATAGCTTGTAAATATTCGTTGTGGTGAATTCTCACATCTCCAGAGTAATCGGCTCTTCCTGTCAAGACCTCATTCGTGAATCCCAACCCTGTGCAATTATTCTCCAGGATGCCATGCACATGGCCTTTGTTAAAAAGTCAATAAAGTTACACTTTCAGGCTGATTAAGCTGTATGTGAAGGTGACAGTTAAAATTTACACATGTTGGCTACATACATAATGGTTATATATTATCTATAATGTCTTACATTTCATCCATCCTCATCTCCATCCTTCAGCAAGAATTTGCTCCCATGTCCCTCCCCTCCCTCCTCTCTCTCTCACACACATGGTGTGAACACTGATTACGCACCATTCTATTTCCCACTGATATTAGCAGAATCCAACTCATGCTCTGACTTCTGCTTGTGAAATATATGTTAGATGGCCAGATGCTGCTGGACTACACCTCCCTGGTCCTTCACTACTGGCTATGCTGGCTAAATCTGAGAGAAGCTGCATCAAGCAACATCTGGAAGGCCACATGGATGGGTAAGAATATAAAAGAGCCTTCTTTTAACTGGCACTTTCCAGATACTATGACACAGCCATCATCAGTGAGGGTAGATGGAGATGATGGGAGTCATGGCCCAACGCAATACGTCTGTACATCATGTCTGGAAAACAGTAGCTCTGAGAAGACTGATACAGAATATCTTCCCCCTCTACTGTGAACTGCAGATTCTCTGATGCTCTCCCATGCAAGGAGCACTGTTGGAGGTACCCATGGGAAGAGTTACTTCAAGACATAATCCCCTGGGCTTTAATTAAACTGTGGAAGCCAACACCAAGGAGATTATTGTACAATGAAAGACACTTTTGCAAAACCCTTGGCCACTTCATAATGAAGGTAAGTAGAAGAACCCCACTCCACAGAAGAATTCCAGCAACATTTTCTTCTAATGCATGCTTAAAAAACAAAGAAACAAAGACAAACCAGAAGTACTTTCTATCAAAGGGACAGACCGGGTTGAGAAAATGTGGGAGAAGTTTTCAGTACACCTCTGTCCTACAAGGAACAATCCTGCCCCCCCCCCCAATCATGACCCTAGGTTTCTTGACAAGTGGCTGGTCTGCATTAAATTTACTAGTGGAGACTTGGATTTTAAAAGGTCTTCCTAACAGCACAGTGTACAATATTCGGAGGTGTTTTGTAGATGAGAACCAAGCGCATTGTGTTTGTGGTACTCCATGACTAGCACAATTATAATGGTAAATATATAAGAAAAGCCACAGAAACATGAACAAGTGACAGGACTGGTTTGCTAGCCAAAACAAAGTCTGCTTGGTTTATCCATATTACAGAAGAATCCTGATTTTAGAAGCGGGTTGGGATGCAAGGAGGCACATTTCAAGACAAGATAAATACAGACAGTAATATAATCTAAGAGTGGGGAATAGAGCTACTGTGGAGCATTTTAACACTGTAATTTTTTTTTAAAAATAATACTGAATTACAAGAGGCACACCCTGCTGGAATTCTGGTTTTCACAGTCTCTTTGCTTGTCAAACTTAATATCAAGTAAAATAACCTAATTTGACTTGGCAAAGGCATATACAATATGGGCTTGATATCTGTGACAGAGTCTTTTGAAGTTTCTTATAAACAATGTTTTCTCAGCTTTGGAACAGGGAGTGGAATAATAAACAATGTTCCCAACTCCAAACCTGCTGCAGAAACCTATGGATCAGCACGCAGCTCATCAGCTGGGGGAATGCCACTGCTAGGCCTCCATGCAGAAAAAGAGCTCAGCCTCTGTTTCATTTTAGATGTGAGTATGCCCAGCAAGCTTTAAAAAAAAAAAGGTGGAGGGGGGATGCTTTGCTGAATCAGCACATGGCAAAACAACATGGCAAAAGCCTTCTTTATTTACAAGTTTTCTTTTTTTAATTGGCTTGGGGTTATAATAAATGTGAACCAGACACAGCATTTAGGAGCCCAAAAGATGATTTGGATGACCACAAATAGGATTTTTCAGTCTGCAAAGATTATTGACACTGTTAGTTGGTCATGAGAAATGATTTGTCAGGGGCACTGTGCTCTGGTCTTAGGGTTAACAGGTTGCTTTCTGGAAGACCAACAGAATATATGGATTCAAATTACAAGGAAAAAGATTCCACCTAAACATTTGGGAGAACTTCCCAATGGTAAGAGTTGTGCAGTCTGAAAATGGACTGCCCCAGAGAGTGGTGAATTCTCCTTTGGAGGACTTCAAACAGAGGCTGAATGGCCATCTTTTGGATATTATGTGTATATTCCTGAACAGCAAGGAATTGGATTAGGTGGTCCTTGTGGTCCTTTCTGTTTCTATAAATCTATCATTGGGGCCAGCCCTACCCTTAGGCAGAGTAAGACACTTGCCTCAAACAACAGATATCAGCCATGAAGTGAAGGGGATCAAATGCTAATTATTTAATTTATTATGATTACAATTTTACTTCCAGGAAGAGGAGAAGGGGACTGCTGAGTTTTGTTTTGTTTTAACCCCAGGTGTAAAAATAAAATAGCTGGCCAGTAGACCTACGCACATTCCTTTTGGAGTGTGGGAGTCATTTGCTGCTCTATTCCAGGCAGCAATATGTCTACTGGCCCCGACCTATACTTACTTTTAATGCTGCTGATGCAGTAAGAAGAACTTGCTGCTGCCCAGAGGCATTATCACAATCAGCATCTGCTACATTTTTATCTTGCCCTTCCTCAAAACAGTGTAGGTCAGAATATATCATTCCCTGATATGAATTTTTTTCCCATTTGAAAATGGTGAAAATAAGGATTGCTGTAAGATCATAAATACTTTTTTTTTTTTTTTAGATGGAGGAGGATTACTCAAAACATTCCGGGCAACTCAAAAACTTCTCCAGGTAGTTTCCATGCTCCACATCCAGAATACACTGGATACAGCATCATTTCATAGTCCTCTGGGAAGAAAATCAAATCTGTTGCCAAAAATTGGAGACTGCCAGACACAAAAGAAAGCATGGAAGATGGTCTGTCAGGAGAATTGTGCAGTGGGAGAGTTAGGAAGGAAAGAAAGACCAGTGAGCCACTAATATTAAGCTCCCAGAACTCTTAAAATAATTCCTTCCTGCCTCAAAACATTCTCAGGTGTTTTGTTTGTGTATGTTTTGTTTTGTTTGGTGGGGAAGCAGACTTTATGTCCCACAAATCTCAGCTGAACATGGCATTCAGGATGCTCCTGGGACTGAACCACTTCAAAGTATAGGTGGGAGAGTGCAAGTTTAAATGTTGCCCCATATATAAACTCCTACACATTTAAAACTAGCACAGCATGTATGAACCTAGCCATGGAGGAAAGACAGAAGACTGCTAAATGGTAAGGATCTTTCCTTCCTCTTTCCCCAGGAGTTAGGTTTCCCAATCTTTTTTTTTTCAGGTATCCAATCTTGTCATTCAACCTGATAAGCAAAATTGGACAGATCTGACTTGAAAAAAGTAGGCAACAATATGTTATAAATACGGTATGCAGGCATTGCAAAAGTCACTTGGATTCCATAAATGACTTAACTAAAACCATGATCCTAACCAGGATGGATTGATTTAAAGCAAATCTATTTAAATCAATATTTTATCTGAGCAAGAAAATAAAGGCTGGTTTAAATTACTGATGCAAATCAAGTTTCCGTCCAATACTTCTTTACATATTTCTTGAACAATGGTGCAAATCTGATTATTAGGCCATGCTAATTTACAAACGAACAGAATGTTATTTACACTAGGGATATGTACTGATCCTAATATCAGATTCAGAGCCCCCTTTAGTGCTTCAGAAAAATGGGTCTACTTCAATTCTGACCAATTCAGAGCCAGCCAACACTGATCCAAGTCCTGATCAACATAACTCATCTGTACCTGGAAATCAAAAACAGCTATACCTTTATTTCTCTATCAGAATTGGATAAAATGTGCAGGCATAATATTTACTTAAGAGGCTATTATGCTGGTCAAATTGTACACAAATGGTACTAAGAAATCTATGTGCTATGTGCCTTTACATTTTCATTTCTTTTTTTTTTAAATGGAACTGCTATTAACCTTTTAAATTTCTTGATCAGTTTAGAAGTAATCTGCAGGCATTGCTGCCTCTTCTGAATGAAGCAAGAAATGTCAGGTTTCATATTAATAGGCTCAGGTCTTTTTTGTGCAAGAGCAGCTTTTCAATTTGGATGGTATCCCAAAAAGTAGTTGCTTATTCTCCAAAGTTTCTTTTAAGTGATTGTATCCTAAAGGAACCAGATCGCATCTAATTTTGGAAGTTAAGCAGGGTCATTTCTAGTTAGTACTTGGATAAGAGACTGCCAATGAAATCCAGGTGCTGTAGGCCAGATTTCAGAGGAAGGAATTGGCAAAAGAACTTGTGAGTATTCCTTGCCTAAGAAACTTCTATGAAAACATGATCACCATAAGTTTAAATGTTTTTAGTGGTTTTAATTGTTTTTAATCTGTTTAATTTTATTAATTGTGTCTTTAACAGATATTTATGGATGAAAGCCACCTTGGGTCCCAATCTTGGGAGAAAGGCTGCCTATAAATATAATAAATAAATACATAAGTCAACAGGTGACTTGAAGGCATATAACATACATACTGAAAGTGATAAGATAGTACAGAGGTGACCCTAGGTGAGAAA
Source organism: Iguana delicatissima (assembly GCA_948472985.1). Lineage (NCBI taxonomy): Eukaryota > Metazoa > Chordata > Lepidosauria > Squamata > Iguanidae > Iguana > Iguana delicatissima. The sequence goes on along the minus strand of CAOKZL010001205.1, from coordinate 134,070 downwards.
GCTGAAGAGTTTCAGAAGGGCAGGTGCAAGTGATAGTGAGGTAAGATGCTTGAGAACTAGTTCCAAGCTTTTCAAAGCAGGAAAGTGTGGTGGTGTTGGAGCCATCTCATGGCTCCATACATCTATTGTATTATTAAATCACAGGATTAGATCATAAATGCTTACATCCCGTCTGCTGTCAGGAACATCTTGGTGAATGACAATGGATAGATCGCTGGAGCTAGTCAGCACACAGCACTTTTAATGGCATCAGTCCACACTGAGGTCCATTTTCCAAGGATATTCTTGGAACTTATGTACACTACTAATTATGTTGAACATGACGATGAAATGGATGCATTCCTATGGTCAAATGGCTGCCCTCAGTACCTGGCAGGCAGCTTATCCTGATAATTACATGTTTATTCAACTAACACTCATGCCAGGTGGCTATGATTGTATGAACAAGTAGTTAATGTCTCAGAAAATAATAAAAAACAGAAATATAAGTGGCTGCTTAAGGGATCCAGGTTAATTAAATGGAGAAATTAAATGGAGACGCAAGAGAAATTATTGCAGAATATCAGCTGACTTCTGATTTTCACAATCATCTTCTACATCACCATTATGCTACTCAACTGGTTATATTCTTTTTTTAAAAAAAACATTCAGCTGTACAAATTTTTTATTTCAGTAGTTTTTATTGCATACGTGTTAAAACAATGTACTTTAGATGTGTAACTACCACCATTTGACTTAAGCCAGAAGCCATGCCAAACTCTGTCACAGGAGTGAACAAAGAGACGTGAGCATTTTTGAAGACCCTGATGAAGTTTTAAAGGATTAGAAAAATTTGTGGAGGCAAAGGCTATTCACAGCTATATTTGGTGATCAGGATCAGAGGTAGCTTCTCTCTGAACACCAGCAGGTGAGAAAGAACAGATGGGAAAAGGGACACTGTGCCCATGCCTGCTCGCGGGGATCTCATCAGTTTTGTCAGGATAGGAAACTTTGATCTGATCCAGATGTACTCTTCTTACATTCTTATTGCAGGATATCAAGATGGCTTTTAGCAGAGTAAAATCACCTTTCCTTGTGTTTGGAACTCTCTTTCTAGCAGTAATGCTACAGTACTTTCACCTTTGGTTATACTAAAAATTTTGTTTCTACAATCAAATACTTCCATTTCCAAATTCCTGTAAAATACTATGGTTGACAATTGATAGAGTGATAAAAGAGGAAGAGTTTTCTTTATTAGTTTCAAGAGGAAGTTTATTGGTGTTCTTTCCATGTAACTCAATCAGGGCAAGAATGCCATGCGTGTTTTTAAATCAAATGTAAATTAATATTGTCCAGAAGTTTAAAGTCAAAGATCAGCAGGCCTTAAAAACCAGTAGCTATCTAGTTACATGCCAGAGGCTTCCTCTTCAGTGGAAATGACAGAAATCTAAGGACTAAAGTACTTCCTTTAGCTCTTAATGAATTAGAGTGAGAATTGCTTTTAACCAGCAATGATTCACATTTGAACAGCTGGTGTCAAGTAAGGCATGTAGTACTATAGCTGATGCTCTCCTGTGCATGGCCTCAGGTGACCATGTAAGTATCCAGCACAGTCCTCTAAACCAGTGGTTCTCAACCTGTGGGTCCCCAGATGTTTGTGGACTTCAGCTCCCAGAAGCCCCAGCCACTATGGTCAATGCTCAGGGCTTCTGGGAGCTGAAGTCTAGAAACATCTGGGGACCCACAGGTTGAGAACCACTGCTCTAAAACCATTCTTATCCATGGATCACAGCATTGATTCCCATGAAACTTGCCATATTGGTGATGCTCAAAAAGCGTGACCCATTCACGCTTCAGCCAGAACTGGCAAGAAAAAGAGTTCTCCCAAAAGTGGCCACAATAATCCACAAAAGTGCTACCTGGTACAATCAAGCTGTGAATTCAACAGCTTTTACCATAGATTTTGTTAACAATAAATAATATTCACTACCTCTGTTTTGCCATATACTTTTTATAATAAGATGTTGTTGTAATGAACAATGATTTTGCAGGAGCCAGTGTCCTAAGGAAAACAGCAAGCAATGGTGTTGTGGGCCATCTGGAAAAACTCAGAGGGACAGATTGGAATTCCAGCAAGGCTGCTCAATTTCTGTACCGCTGCTGTACTGGAAAGGAGCCCTAGCTCAGTGATAATGTTTTCTATGCAGAAAGTCCCATGTTCAGTTCCTGGCATCTCAAGTTAAAAGGGCCTCACCTGGCAGGACTGGAAAACACTCCTGTCTGACGCTTTGAAGACTTCTTGCCAGTCATCTAGACAGTACAGAGCTAGATGGAACAATAGTTTATTTTTTTTAAAGAGTCTTTACATGATGAAAAAATTTTGTTTTTGCAAGCTATTCCCAAGATTTCTATGTATTTTGGGATAGCTTAGTAAAAGTGTTATCCCAATATGGACTCTGTTTTATGTTCAACACAACTACCTCTGCATTTTTATATAGCTACGGAGGACACCAGTGCTTTCCATGAGTGCTTCTTCCAGGTGGCAGGGATTGCTACAAGTGCCTTCTATCAGCTCTTGCTGATGCGCACTTTGAAGAAGATGAACTTGGTTTCAGTTATACGTGCTTCAGCTATCTCCATACTGGATGATTGCAATGCGCTTTAGGTGGGCCTGTCTTTAAAGACAATCTAGTTAGTCCAGAAATCAGCAACATTCAGACCGAAGCATATAACTTTAATCATATGTCAAATCCATAGCTATCTCATCCTTGCATTTCAGGATAAATAATTATGGTAGTTTCCTTCCTGCAGCAGGATAAAATAAATATTCCTTCACCTTAATCTCCTCATATTTGAAAGTCACACTACATTTGAAAGTCCAGAAGAACTGCAGAAGAATTATTCTGAAGAGAGGAAAAGATTTTTTTCTCCAATCTTCCACACCTATTTTTTTATGCAGAAAACATATTTTCTGAGAAGCTGCTCCTATCCACATGTCAATTGGGATTGCCCTTTTCTGTACTTTCTTTCATGATACCCACTTGGTATGGGGCAGCATATTCTTTCCATCCTCATTTGCTTTCTGTTTGCTTTTGCCAGGCTTAATGCAAAGTTCTTTTAAGGTGGTGCAGCCTGCTATTGGTCTGCTGGGAAAATAAGATCAGTGTCAGAGACCTTGGTGTCATTTTGGCATAGTCACTGACTGAGTGTGCATGCAGCACAAGCCCTTCTCTGTGGCACTGCCTTGACTCTAGAATGCCTTCTGAATTAAAATGTATTTCTCTTTATTCCTCTTTTGCTAAAAACCAAGGACACTTGGGTTTGCCTGGCTTTTCATGCATAACATCTACCTCTGTGACTGTGCATTTTAATGTAAGATTTAATTTACACATGGTTTTCCTTTGCTTTAAGTTCTCACTATATTTTGCCATTGCTTTTAGGGGTTGCTGTATTTCCATTTTTATTCTTTACGTTCTATGGTCTTACATAGTTGTGTATAGGACATTGTATGCTGCTCTGGGTACTTTTAGTAGAAGAGCAGGATACTAACACCATCAGGAACCACAACCTAAAATTAGATACAAATTCAAACAATATGAAGGCCATTTAGTCACTGCACTGCTTTCAGTGGGAATTACATTTAGTTGGATGTCTGTTTGAGCACATTCCTATCCATATCCATTGATGGGTGCATCTAAATAGATGTGCCTCAGACAAAGTGATAGATGACTTCCATGTCTGAATACACATTTGATTTTATGCTGATAGCTTCTCATGCATTTGCAGAAATCGGCTTGTATGTGTGGATCCCCTTCTGTGGCTCAGGGTGCTGATATGAAAATAATTGCATGTAAAACTGTACATAGAAAATATATGTTGTCTTCCTATATTTGCTTTCGGATTTTGATATGATAGGCAGTTCTACCCAAAGGTCTCCTGTTGCAGTTGTACTGCAGTTGATATTATTGCAGGGAAATCCTTCTCCTGTTCTTGTAAAAATTCACTCAGTTGGCTTGAAGAAATACCAGTTATGAGCACAATGAGAATGTGGGGTTGCACAGGCGTTATAGGAAGCTGCCCACCTACAGTTGTGCAGATCTCTCACATAGCACATCTATAATGGGTAGGGTTGCTGTCTGGTACTATCAGACTTAATTGCCTTAACATAGTATTATGAGGCAAGAGGGGAAAAACTCCACTTTCCACATTGTTAACAACATTATAGGCCTCTGTAATGGGCTCCTTGCTATAATAGGCTCTTCTCCATAACTTACAACCAGTTTAGTTAACTTCCCAAATGAACATGCTTTGGGCTTTCCTCAGAACATGAGTTGTTCCAACTATCCAGTCAATAAGATTGCCCTTTCCTGCACTTACATTCACCTCAAGGATATCCATTTTAGATGGGGCCACTTGGCCCATACTAAAGTGCTCAAAAAGTGGCCATATCCTATATTTAAACAATGTTATGGTAATAAACGCTGCTTTATTTTCAGAGCCTCTGCAATTCATTTCCAGTGCAGTTTGTCTTTTTAACCACCCCTGTACAAGAGACCAGTGTTTCCAACAAACTTTGTTCTTTCAACTCACAAGTGTTTTCCTCCATTGGAAGCTTATTGAACCTAACTACTGAGGGATGTTATGAAAGCATGGCCGTGTCTTACAATGACCCCTAGTGGATTACTGGCAGCAAGGAAGTCTACCAGCTGCTCCTTACACCCACCTCTCACACACTTACTCCCATGGTACACATAGAGAAAATCTGCATTGATTACAACAAAGATGTTCTAGCCAGTGAAGGGATGAAGCTTGTTACAAAATCCAGGGGCCTTTGACAAGATTATGACTCAAACATATCATTGTAATATACCCAAATGCTGATTGGAATGGGCTGGGTTACAATAATACTGACAAAAGGAAGTGTGTCAACATTCAGCACATAATTTTCTGTGTGAACATCTTGCAAATGTCTGGTTGTAAATCTCTGGCAAATTGCTCCACCTCTCATTGCCAAGATAATTGGGAAAAAATTCCCTGCCTCCTTTCTTGGCACGCTTTGGAAGGGAAATGAACAAGATGGTTTCAAAGTGAAAATGTTTTAATTTCTTTTGTCACACCAGGAACTTTTTCTTCAGCAAATTATCTTTCTCACAGAAAGGCAGGAAAACACAGTGGTGCTCCTATTTCTTTCTTTCTTTTCTTTTTGAAAAACCATCAAAGCAGACTGGAAAAGGAAAAAGAAAAAAAACTTAAAAAATTTACTTCTGACTTTAACCTTTTCTAATTACAAACAGGCTTCCTTTATCTAAAACTTTCATGAGTATTTACCAATCAGCATGCAGCTCCATTACCTAGGATTAACTGGGTTTCAGTGTTTGGAGTTTTTCCTACCATAATTTAAAACTTGACCTCATTTGGGAACTGTGCGTCTGATCTCTATCTCAAGGAGTCTTTTACTTAACCTAAGCTCTAAAGGCATGATATGCAAAGGAATATGGTAAGTATATCTATATAGCAAGTGCTTTAAACATTTCTTTGAGAAATCTTTTAGACATGGCATTAAGACATTTTCAAAGGCCACTCGAACATATGCTGGCAGGGGTGGGGGAGGGAAGCAGCAAGCTCAGGTCTAAGAAACTATTTATCTGCATTGTTTTTGGAGCACTTTGTGGAGATGCAGTTCATAAACAGTAACATCTGTACGAGCAAATTTCTCCAAACACTGCATATGTAACGAGAGCAGCACATTAGGGACTGGACCTCTAATCCATAAATCCAATCTGATCGCCTGCAGCTATTAAACAGAAGATTTGAGGGCAGCAGATTTTGCAGGGTTGAATCACAAGCTGATGTCTTTCTGAGCACTCAGCACATAGTCACTACTATACCGCTGTGAAGTTGCTATCATAACATGTTCTTAGTTGCTAAACAGTAGCAGTTAAAAGAATGGTGTCAGATTTACAATTGACTCAATTGTGCCAAAATTGATTTTGACCCTCTTCAAAATACCAAGTCCTCCCCAAAAATGCAGCCTCCATTTAATTTGCATTTAACCAAGGCAGGGAAGAATGACCTCCATTAATAGTTCTAGTAACATTTTTTTCCAACATATCCTTAGAGTATGTCTAATTATACAGTTATAGCACTATGATTCCACTTTTACATTTATGGCTCCACCCTGTGGAATCCTGGAATTTTCAGTTTAAAGAAGGGCATTTAGCATTCTCAGCCAGAGAGCCCCAATACCTCACTAGACTACAAACCCCACATCTACAGGCTGTTGCCATGGCAGTGTAAGTAGAACATAGCACTATAGTTGTGTGGTGTGAAAGAAGGTCTCTATATTTCACTGGCAGAAAGCCCTTCTGTTTCAATCACTTCAATAAGCAATCACTAGTCTTTTTCAAGTTTGACTGCCGCAGAGATGCGGTCGCTGCTATTAGCCCTTGTTAATACTTATAAGAGAGAGCCAACATGGCGTAGGGGTTCAAGCATTGGACTATGACTCTGGAGACCAGAATTCAAATCTCTGCTCTCCCCTGCTTACCCACTGGGCGCCCTTGGCCAAGTCGCACTCTCTCAGTCTCAGAGGAAGGCAAAGGCAGACCCCTCTGAACAAATCTTGCCAAGAAAACCTCATGATAGGGTTGGTTTAAGATCACTATAAGTTGGAAATGACTTGAAGGCACACAGCGCACAAACAGAGACACACAAAGAAAATACTTAGCAGAACAAATCTATTCTTACCATTAAGTAGGGTTCAACTTTTAGTGTAGACCTATACTGAAAGACTGAGAGAGAGAAAGAAGATGAGTCTTCATTTTCTTTCGGATACCCTTGTTCCCTGCCCTACAAAAATGCTGAAAGTCTGGATGGTGAGGGAAAGGAGTAGATGCCCTCACTGTCTATTCTATTCATTTATATATTTTTAAAAAAATATGAAGTGGTTCACATTTTAAAAGAATGTATAAAGACAGTATAAAAACAATTCAAAACACTCTTAAAAATGATAGTTACATTTTTTTTTAAAAAAATTCCAACCATCAGAAAAAGAGAACAGTGAAAATAATTACTGATAAGGGAAATGACTGCAGAATCATGTACATTTTTAGCAGATATTTGAAGACGAACCCTGTTTCTGCCTCTCTAACTTGAGATAACTGAGGTTACTAACTTGAGGTTAGAGAATCCCAAAGGACATAGGGGCTAACACTGACCAGGCCTGTTTTTGTGATGTTGGCAGATGGCATTATTATTGATAGTAGAACAAACAAGAAGACCTCCGTTAAAGATCTCAGAGGCCGACTGGGCATATTTAGAAGGTAAAGTGGTCTGCTAGACAGTTTAATCAATCTAACATATTTAAAGCTAATAAAAGACCACTTGCCTGCCTCAGTTTCTTTAACATTTGTGTGCATGACCTTTTTTAAACTCTCTCAGTCCCTTTATTAAAACAAAAAAGAAGGGCAGTGCTCAATGTTTCTACAGCTTCTGGGATGGAAACTTTGAGAGTCGGGTGGTTAAACTTCATGGAGTTGCATATTCCTGAGAGTCATGAGTTATTGAGCCATGGCTTCTTGTTAAAATGTAAAAAACATTTCAGAAATAAAGCAATCCAAATGATTGTTCCCACAGAAAAGAAGTTCCATGGAAAGCATATGCTTGATAAGAAAAACAGAAAACCAGTTCTGTTGTAGCATGAACTAAACCAAGTGGTCAGCACCAGTGGCAGAGTTTGGAGTGTGTGGAGGGCAGGCGGGAGGGAGCGGGGCTACAGTGCAAGGGGCGGGGCCACTGTGCACAGTAGCATGACTGGTGCGCAGAGGCATGGCCAGGGCACACAGGGATGTGCCGAGGGTACACAGGGGTGTGGCTATGGGCTGGGATGTCCCAAAAGCATTGCCACCCAGGACGAATCGCCTCTCCTGCCCCCATGTCCCTACGTGACTGGTCAGCACCATTATAATAATTGATTTAAATTCACCATAGTTGTCTCACTTTGATGTGCAATTTCATAGTCTCCAACTGTCCCAATTTGGCAGCGACAGTTCTGACCCTCTGCTGTTCTACTTGTCAGTTTCTTTTAAAATGTCCCATTTTCTCTCTCTTCTTCCCACTTTCCCCCTTTGCCAGAAGCTTACATCAATTGCTGCAACATGGGTTCAAAGTGCAAAAGTAGCTTGCACAAAATGAACTCAGCAGGGGAGAGAGGAGAAGAGAGGAGGGGGCAGAATCTTGCCCTTCCCAGTAGGCTCAGGGAAAAGAAAACTACTGCAGACTTTCATACCTTGTGTATTCTTCCCCATTAATAACTTTTGCCATCTTGGCCACACTCTGACATTATTTGGGGGCATATGTCCCAATACTCCTCTGCAAAATTTTGGAGGGTATCCAGTTTCTCAGCAGCAGCAGCAGCAGAGTGAGAGCTCTGATTTAGAAGAACTCATTAAAGGGTGGATGTGTTGTTCCAGAAAAAAATTGGAGCTATAAATGGTGATAGAAATTTGGCTGCTCTCTCTGTAAAATTATCTCTGCTCTAGTGGCTTTTTCCCAGCACCATTAGAGATGGAGCCAGTTTCTCTCCAATGTGATTATTTTTTAAAAAACGAGCATGATCAAGTTTCAGGGCTGACTCTCTTCTCCTCTTCTCTCATCTCTGTGTTGTAATCAGTGGCATGGGCTAAAAAATTCCCTGGAAGAAGCAAAACCGGTCGGATGTGTCCATTGTGCCCCAAGGCTCCAAAATAATTCTTCAAAATGTCTTTGGCATTTCCCTTTAATCTTATGATTATCGCTGCTCCCTTCCTTCTCCTTCTCTTGTTCACATCAGCAATCCACACCATATATTTGTTTACTGCTGTTTTGGATGTCTTATTACTGAAATAATTATCTTAATTAATGCTAATTGCTAATTATTAATCTCACAGTTATAAGCTTCCCTTTCCTTGTACGCATACTTTGCATTAGTCATTATGAAAAGCAAGACATGGGGCAAAATATATAATTAGGAGGCACAAAGGACCCAGAGCTAAAGCAATAAAAATCAAAGCAAGAGGGGTGGGGAAAAATGCTTTCAGCATTCCTGTATAATAAGAAGGACTTCCTGTGTCACAAAGAACTTTATGAGAAGGCAGGGGAAGGATTCCTGACCCCCTGTAGGGAGGAATGATGAAATTAAACGCTGCCTTCCAGCAAAGATGGCATTTTGAAACTTATCTACTGCATGCCAAACGTTTGATTTCAACCAGGCAAGGAGACAAAGCTAAAACTGACAGCTCACTTTTGAAAGTAATATATTTTTAAAGACAAGGCAGAGCTTTGAAAAGAGAGTGGGGAGAAAATTAAGCTGATAAGGATATCTACAAAGTCTAGAAAAAAGTTTCTTTTTTTATTTCTTTTCTCAGGGGAAGCTTTAATGTAAGCAGAAATAAAATACAACCAGGTGGGACCTTTATTTTGATGGGACCTGGCTGAAGCTAAGCTAGTAGCATGTTGCACCATATACCACAACAAGATATAAGCAGATATGTCAATCACATACCCATTGTAGCCTCTTTCTGTCAACATTTGTCACACTTTTGAGTGGGTGAATAAGGTCACATGAAGTACCTTCAGAACCTAATCTGTTTGATCTTTCGACGTAGAGAAAGGATGTTCTGGGAAATGCCTCAATAGGCTCACAAAGGTTTGTTGAGTAAGACAGAGGCCATTTCTGCACTATATTGTTATAGTGCTATTATTCCACCTCCAACATCCCGTGGAATTCTGGGTTTGTAGTTAACTGAGGCCAAAGTGCTCTCTGGCTGAGAAATCTAAAGGCCCTTTCCTAAACTGCAAACCCCAGGATTCCATAGGATGTTGAAAGTGGAATAATAGTGCTATAACAGTGTGGTGTGGAAATGGCCAGAGATCTAAGAGGAGGATCTTCAAAATGAAGGGAATACAGCGGCAAGCCACTGTGTTCCCTTCATTTTGGCGAACCTCCTCTTAGAGGATTGCCAAGGGTGGCAGTAATCTGGGCAGAAGTCATGAGATCTGGGGAGCAGTAGGAAGAGACCTCCACAACAACTTCCCCCTGCTCTTGCATCATAGCTGCTATGGTGCCAACAAGCATATGGGAGCCACAGTTTCCACCCTGGATCTTGCCCATCCACAAACTGCCTATCAACCTACCTTTTCAGGGATGGAAGAAAGATAATATATAATTCTGGGACCCATTTTGGGGTGCTGCATTGCCATCTGAAGGACAGTGCTAATGTGCATGCTCATAGAAGTATTGATTGCTCATTTCGTTGTCACTAATTTGAAGTCTAGAACAAGGGCAAGTGAGGGGAAACATCTTCAGTAAGAAGAGGCTTGTATGTTGGAGTTCAAGAGATCCTGCGCATTGCACTGATTCTTCCCCAGCATTTTAAAATCTGCCTTTATGGACTATGTTTTTATGAGCCTTTGTTTTTTGTGTTGAACTAGTTATTGTTGCCTTGTGAACTGTTAATCGTTGCCTTATTATTTTTGGTCTCTCACTGTATAAACATCTTATTATATATGACCAAGTTTTAAAAAGATGTATGTGAGAATTGCGACTCATCTTGAGGAGGACCAGAAATTTTCCCATAAGGAGGTATGATGGTAGAAATTTAACAAACCAAGTAAAATAAATGGTGATCTCACATCTGAGGCATCCTCATGGATTGAACCTAAGACCAATCTAGTTCAGCTTTTGCAGTCAGCAATCAGATGACTGTAGGAAACCCACAAGCAGGACAGAATGGCAACAGCACCCTCCTACTCCTATTTCCCAGGAAGCAGTATTTGGAAACCTACTGCCTCTGATACTGGATATAATATACATCCAACATAGCCACTGTAGTAGCCACTTGAAGTAGTCACTGATATACTTATGCTCCATGAATTTGTCCAATTCCCTTTTAAAGCTGTGGAAGTTGTTAGCTGTCCCTACATCTTGTGGTAGTGAATCCCATAGTTTAATAAAGGGTTATGTGAAGAAGTATTTCCTTTTACCTGTCTTGAACCTCCCACCATTCAGTTTCAGTAGTATTATGAGGAAGGGAGAAAAATGTCTTCTTGTCCAATCCACTTTCCCCACACCATGCATAGTTTTCTACATTTTTTTAAAGTTAGCTCAACTGTATCTTTCCTCATGGGAAACTGGTTCAGACCCTTTATCTTTTCTTTTTTTTGCCCTTTTCTGCATCCATGTCAGAACTCTAAATAAATTAAATAAATAAATAGACACTCCTTATCCATTGCATGTTCGCCTCTCTCATCCCCCTGGTTCTTTCATGTCCATCAGTCGGAGGTTCCTGTACCAATCTAACTTCAGCCTGTAGAAATTCCCATAGTTTCATGGTCATCATGACAACTCATGGCATCCCAACCCAATATATGTGACCTGCTTTTCTTGACTAGATAGGTAACAGGTAACTGAATGTGTTGGGGGGGGGCTGGTTTTAAGGGTCTGTGAGCTTCTTTCAAGTCACACTCTCTCAGGCTCAGAGGAAGGCCATGGCAAACCCCTTCTGGACAGATCTTGCCAATAAAACGCTGTGATAATTTTGCCTTAGGGTCACCATAAGTCAGAAGCAACTTGAATGCATGCAGCAACCTGTCTTGAGGCCCAACATAGAGAAAAAGGAGGGAAATAAATGAATAAGATAACAACAAACAAACAACAACAAGAAGAAGATCAACTCCTTGGTCAAAGTAATAACATTTCTGCTGGAGATATCTTAGGCCATTTTCTTCTGAAGTGGTAGTAAACCCACCTGACTGAGAAAAGCAAGTCACATACATTGGGTTGGGATGTAATGAGTTGTCATGATGTCCATGAAACTCTGGGAATTTCTAGACAATGTAGATTTCCCAGATTTCCCAGGACAACAAGCCTGAGGGTTTCCAACATGAACTCCAAGACTACGTCCATCAACTCTCTGATGCTTGAGGAATCCACTGGATTCCTTACTGTTCTTTCTATGTTTTCAGTTGGTACAGTTATTACTTCTGGTGTAGTACACATGGACAGGAGAAAGGGAAATGATCAAACACTCATATAATCATGACACTACTTGCAGAACAGCACTGAGAGAGAAGTGCAGCATTGCAATTTGCAATACAAATATAAAAGAATGGCTTTGCACAATTAGGCTGGGATTTGTATGATTTCTCCACACTTACTTAATGGTAATTGTAGTCTACTTTCTTTTCCTCATTCCTCCCCTCCTCCTCCTCCTCCTCTTCTTCCTCTTCCTCTTCCTCTTCCTTTTTAGTAATCAGTAATGCAATGAGCCACTAGGGTTTGGTTCCAGGACCTCCCCGTGGATACCAAAATTTGTGAATACTGAAGCCCCATTATGTACAGTGGTGTAGTAAAGTGGCGCCCCTTATATAAAATGGCAAAATCAAAGATTGCTTTTTGAAATTTTGTTTTGTTTTGAACATTTTCAAGCCACGGTTGGTTGAACCCGTCAATACGGAATCCACAGGTATGCAGGGTCAACTGTATTTCAGTACTGATATCACCTTTTCTGATGTCCAGGCCATCAAATGTTCTGTCAGAATTCATAAGTTTAGGCACATGTAAATAATTTTTTATATGGCTAGTATGCTCCAACAGCTTGGCTAGCAAATTCCTGTGTTTGTTAGAATTTATTGTCTGTCTTTATTTGTGTAGTGTGAGGCTGGGCGCATTCTATCAATAGTGGCTGCATAAGACACATCTGTGTACCAATCTCAATGTATATTGAGCATATATTGAGCTCTGAACTGTTCCTCTGTCCTCTGTAACTGCTGGTGCTAAGCAATTTAACAAACTGACACCCTTTGAGCTATTTTGACTTGTTGAATTGTTTAATAGATTTTAATTTGTTTAAATACTTTTTGTTAAAGTTTACATTGTTCTAAAGTGTTTAAACTGATTTTACTTGTGCACTGCCCCGAGATCAGATGACACGTATGTGTGTGTTTTCAAGTCACCTGCTGTCTTATGGCAACCCCATAAATTTCATAAGGTTTTCTTAGGCAAGGAATAGTTAGAGGTGGTTTTGCCAGTTCCTTCTTCTGAAATGTAGCTCACAACACTGGTATTTGTCCATGATGTCCCATCCAAGTACTAATCAGGGCTGACTCTACTTAGCTTCCAAGATCAGACTGGATCTGGTACCTTTATGGTATTTAGGACTCTGTAAGGTAGGGCATTAATATTTTCATAGATAAAATAAATAAATACAGCCTTAGGTACAGCAGTCTTGAAATGGGAAGGTAAAATGTCTCCTTCCGTTTCTACAGATGAGATAAAGAACAGTCCAGAACACTTAACTCCTGTATTTTTCTTTTTCTTTTCCTGATAAAAGAATGAGCATATTTAGGACACTGAATAGAAAGGAGGAGACTGAGCATGCCCTCATCTTGGAGTCTGTGAAGGTGTTTTGCACCGCTGTGGATTTCCCTGAATAAATAGAATTATAGACTTTCCTCCTAGCATTTCATTGTTATTTGGGTGCTCAGTGATACCTGGAACAGAACTTGATCCTCCTTTATGGAATTTAGATTGATCTCATCCATCTTTTAACTAGAATAATGGAAAGAATAACAGAAAAAGATAGGAAATGTGGACAGAAAAAAAAAGTCGAACTGAATTCCATTTCATAGTACCAAACCATTCCTTTTGTGCATAAGTGTGCCTTCTGGCGTTTATTTATTTATTTTTTTAAACCAGATGGGTAACGAAAAATGTTACAAAAGTCTGCCATTACGCAGAAGCAGCAGCAGCAGGAGCCAACTGCACGTTGCATGGTCGTTTTAAGCAAGAATGTATCCAGGACCTCCTGTGCAAACAGAGGAGTGGCAGTGGAAAATGCATGGTGGCATGTAACTACAGCCACCCACTGCATGCATATGCACTGTTGATGCCAAGAGAAAAGAAGGACATCCAGCATGTACTCCCCACAAACTATTTCCTCAACTCCTGTTTCCCAGGGATCCTCAGAGCCAAGCACTATGAGAGGGCTTGCCTGGAAAGTCATCTGTACAGATTTTCCAATCCAACATCCTATATTGTTTTGGTTCCAAAGAATCCCACAATTCAGATATGGAGAAATAGACCATGGGAGGTACTGGCCATCTCCCTGTCTGGAGACAGTATAACTATGCCAGTCAAATATTCTCCTCCACTAGAGGATTATAGCCACCCATCTACTGTCGAAATGCAAGTTCCCACTATTGTCTATGATAAACAGGACTACTGGTAGTTGCAACCCAAGAATTCTTCACAATCCACCTGTCTTATAGGATCTTGGCCCAAACATTCATTCACTTGCTATTTTTTTTTTCCAGTGTCATCATCTGCCAACAGAAACCTCCTGCATCCCACATAGGACGAGAAAAGCTGTCTCTCAGCAAAAAAACAGCCAGACAATATCTGACATCAGAAATGGCACCATTCAGAAATCAGTAGGAGACCATTTCCTCTTATTGGATCTCATTGTTGCTGATGTATAAGATGGCCATCCTTGAAAAAAATCAAAGAGAAATTTCAGTATGAAATAGTTAGATTATAACATCAAGAAATTCTGCTCTGTTTATTTGAACCTGGTTATATCTTACAGATTCTTTCACTGCCACAAATGTTATTTCACTTAGCACTGCTATGATGGCTATATTATTGCCAATTACCTCTGTTGTGAAGGAACCTTGGACTAATTTTGCATCATTAAAGTTTTACTGAATTGTCACAGGGCAACTTTGCTAGAGATGGATGTATGTCACAGATGGATGCATGTCACTCTTCTCACATTAGAATTTCTTTGGAAAAACAACAACACTCAGGTTCTTTTTGTCCCATTTATGAAGAAATTTGTGAATATTGACAGATTTTATTTACCAAAACCCAAAGCAGATAATTTTCTTACCCAGTTCCAGAGTTGCATTGCATTGGCACTGAACTCCAGCTTTTTCCCTCTTTACATCAGTGGGAATATCTGTCTGTCAACCAAAGCTTACACTGTTTGCCTTTGCTGAAGTAGAACCTAGTGCATAAAAGCTGTTGGCACACATTTTTTTGCTCTTTAGGTGCCACAAGATTCTTTGTTATAGTGTCATGGGAAGAATGATGTGGCTTCAGTCAGCAAGTGTGGGGACTAGAAGGAAGGATTGCCGTATGGCTCAGCAAAATGCTACAGATGCTGTTATGGTACTTGGTACCAGGAGCTATGGTTTGGTTGATGCCATCACCTGGTATAGAGGAGCACTTGCCAAAGCACATAGGAGCCATGCTTCAGTGACCCACCAGGCTGAATCCTTTATGTTGCACAGTGTCTAACAAGCCATTTCATTATATATGGTATGAGGATGGGCAATTTCAATGGGACAAGGACTGCAACATATGGGAGCTCCATTTGTGTCAGGGCTAAATCTCCCCTAGAAGAACTTGGGTCCCAAGAGTAGAAATGAGAGAGTGCAGAGCACCTCCCCTGTCTACTCACATCTGGCAGTAACAGAGCACCAGCAGGTCTGCACGGAAGTAA
Source organism: Iguana delicatissima (assembly GCA_948472985.1). Lineage (NCBI taxonomy): Eukaryota > Metazoa > Chordata > Lepidosauria > Squamata > Iguanidae > Iguana > Iguana delicatissima. Next base: position 118,549 of record CAOKZL010001205.1, on the reverse strand, counting down.
ATCTCAGAGAATTAAACTAGATCTCTAAGTGAAATGTTCCTTAGATGGGAACCTTAAAAGTATCCTTGAGCATTGCTTGTGTCAGGATAGTTAAACAGACAGCGGGAAAAGAGCGGATCTGGTAATGGACTGTTAAAACGTGTTTTTTTCCATGTATCAACGAACATACATACCTACGCACAAACATAGCAATGCAGAAATGTGTTTAAAATGTGTGTGTGTTTTTTTAAAAAGCAGAACAATCAAGGATGGCAGAATGGGGTGAGAGAGGGGAATGGGAGTGACCAAGGACTTGCTGTTGCAGATGCAGCAACCACTGTTCTCCGCCATAGTACAATATAAATGGCGGTGTGTGCAGACAGCACAGTTTCTGAATCAGAGTATTAAAACACCACTCTTGACGCATGGTAAACTGCTCCTCCCCTCTTGTGCGGAAATGGCCTGGCTTTGAAAAATAGGTATGTTTTGATGCTAAACAGTGCTGCTAGACTCTGTGATCTACTTGAAAAGCAAATTTGAATTCAAGGTTCAGGTAATGACCTTTAAAGCACTAAATAGCTTGGGACCTTGATACTTGAAGCTTTTGATACTTGATACTTGAAATCTTTTGCAAGGTTTAAGGTCTGCTGGAGGGGCCTTCCTCTGTGTCTCATCAGTCAGGTCTATATAATGTGTGAGGATGTGGGAGAGGGCTTTCCCTGAAGTGGCACTCCATTATGGAACACCCTTCCTGTCATGCCCTGCTTTCAGGACCTAGACATAGATTCCAAGTCAGAGACTGAAACAGGGGAAATAGTACTACCCACCCCAGAGACAGAACAGGGGGTAGTGCCAGCCCCAGCTTAGAGCCCTGCTTCTTCTGACATAGAAGATAACTCACCTACAACCACTTTGGCTGAGCCTAGACAACAAAAGGAATGCCAATGCAGATCTCAGCGAATTTATAACAGACAGCAGTTAATTAAGTGCTAGTTGCGCTGATCAGTGAACCTATAAAAGCTGAGCCATTCCCCTCCAAAACTTGTCAGTGATTAACTGACCATTTCTCCTGCTGTGTCTCTGATCTCTGCCTTTAGATTATATTGACTGTGCTTTGATTTATAAATATTGCTGGGACTGTTGTTATGCTTTGTATTTGTTTCGAGTCCATTTCCCTACTAGACTAAAATAAGGAATCCCATTGTGAGACTGTGGCTCACTGCTGCTGGTTCTTATCAGCTATTTTTTGGCTGACTGCCTGGACTGAGAGTGGACACTCCCCTTGAAGGCCCAAATGGAGCCAACATTGCTGTCGTTCTGATGCCAAATCAAAACTATAGTCATTCACTAAAGCTTTAGGGGCCAAACTGGTTCCTCCCTCCCCCAAAAAACAGTGTGTATGCATAGTTATAAATTTTTAAAAACGATTTTACCAGTTTTAATTTGATTTTGTTGTTAATATGTTTAATATGTTTTTAACCCTCTATAGTCATTTTTATTTATGCTGTATTAAATTTGTCAGATTAGGTTTTACTGTACATTACTTTGATATCTCAAAGTAGGGAGGATGGGATATAAATGTTTTAACAAACACATAAATAAACTGAACTGAACTGAACTGAACTGAACTGAACTGAACTAAAATAAATAAAATGCTGCTCCTGGATGCTTCCAGGAGAGGAAATTCACAGGGTCAAAGGATGCAAACACAGCTTTGGTGGGCCTCATGTGGCCACAGGACCATAACGGCTGCTTACTCTGGCACAGGGAATTAAGGAACAGGTGGAACCCACTGCCTTGAGGAAAGACAGGTGTCTTGGCTGAGGCAGTACTCCTGAGTCAGGACCATGAAATTACCCAAACAAGGGCACAGGATATAAACATTGGGTCAGAATGCCTGGCAGCAGACACAGAATGGTGCTGTCCTCTTTAGAAATTTATGGCCCTCTCCCTCTCTGTGGTTGTTTTCTTCCCTTTGTGGGCACAGGTGTGGTTATCTCTAGATCCCAGGGTAATTGTCAAAGAAGAGACAGTGAGACAGCACTGCGGAGCTAATGAAAGCAGCTTCCTTTAATGTGGACCAGACCTATAGGATTGTTTTGCTATCCTTTGAAATCAGCATTCAGTGCATGGGAGCGGGTGGAAGCAAACCAGAGCAAAACCATGTTAACTCCAAATTACTGAAGATAATTGCACAAAAACAGTTTTAAGAAATATTTAATAGAGCTATGGACTGGAAGATCAGTGCATTGGTAGGAAAAACAACTGAGCAACTTTCATGTTATCACAGTGCAAACCTGTACGTTCCACATACCTTTGTTGTGTATTTTCTTGTCCTTTGCCACAGGCTAAGAGAATGGGAGATAGCTCACCTTCAATATATGTGAGTCAAGGGAAAGAAAGGAGGGAAATGGGGTGTGTGGATGAGCACAGTTCCTTTTGAAGACTTCCACTTAGCAGAATTTTCTGATTCATTCACCTGATATGTCACAGGAAACAACATACACAGAAGATCTATGTGTTTTGGCACAACAGCTTTTTATTTACATAATCCCCAGTATTCTTACTGGAGTCACTGCCTCTCATGCTGTAAATGTCATTGCACATGGCTATTTTTTGCAGGTAAACATGGACTCCCATTTGACATAATAGCACATTAACTAAGAAACTGAACTAAGAATTAAGAAAGTCCCAGTTTGAATCTTACCTCTAATAACCTCCTATCTGGCCTTTGGCTCTCTAAGCCTCAATAACCTATCAAAAATAATATTGATTTTTGTAAGGAGTATGATGTGACCGCATGTGCATATGAAGTGTTCTAAATAATCTAAAATATAGTTTATAAAAATACTTTTAGCATGATGAAGTAGTTAACATTCAGTCATCCCCTAAAAATTGTTTGAACTATCCATAGATGTCTTGAAACATGATCCTCAGAAATCAGTGCAATGTTTTCAATGTCTTGGATCTAGACTAATTCACAGGCAGAATAGTTCTGTGAAATCAAAGATCCCCAAAGGTTTCTGCAGATGTTTGTTGCAGAATGTCCAGCTACAGGAAAATAGCTGGACATGTTTCTGCTCATCCGCTCACCCTTCAACAACATAGAAATGTCCATTTTGTGTGGGGACTGCACTGCATACAAAGTGGGGTTTTTGGGGATGGGTGGAGGTAAGTCATTGAGAGTCATAGCAATCACCAAGTCTGTTTATTACTTTTTTGCAGAAGTGCTCTCCTAAATGGTGAGAGGTACCTGTTCATCACAGCATATGATTTTCCTCACCTATGTATCTTACATTTAGCGTGTCACTGAAAGGCACACCAAGGCTTAATTTTCAGTTTTTGATTGCTCAAGCATAAAGTGGGGGACGACAGGTTAATGCACATTCCCTTTAATGCCTACTTTTACCCCAGGTGTGAATAATTTCAGATTTGAGCCATTGCAGTATAGCAGTATTTCCTCATGTGGCTAACATTATGTAAATTTGCTAAAATACTTACTGTATGAAATCACAACACTCTGCTGCACAGTTTAATGTTTGTTTGCTTTTAATAAAGTTGAACTCAACATCTAGACCTTAATACTTTTTTTTTTAGGTTGAAGACATACACATTTGTTGGTTGGTTGATAGCTTGGTTGGTAGCATTTATATCCTCTTGCCCCAAAAGACTGCCAGAACTGCTTGCAAATACAGTAGTCTCTCCTTATCTGCGGTTCTGCTTTCCATGGTTTCAATTACTTATGGTCAACCTCTTCCCTCATAGATTCACTCTTTGACCCAATCTGTCCCACAGCATTCAGTCAATGGCACCCACATGGTCTGCTAAAGGTACTGCCATTCACACCTTGCCTGCTCACCTCCACCCCCACTTTAGCCATCCCTCTACCAACCCCACCACACTTCAAGTAGTCCTCTCACTTTTCAGGGACCGTAGAGAGGCTTCATACTTTGTGGTAGTATGGAGCTTCTCTGTGGTCGCTGAAAAGCAAGAGGTCTACTTCCATTGATGGTATGGGGTTTGGTACTATCTGAGGTTGCAGTCATCGGGGTGGTGGTGGTAGTGGTGGTCTTGGAATGTATTCCTTGAAGACAAGGGGGAAATACTGTAATTAATTTAACAGGTCCTGCCTGTAGGCTTAAAACCTAATTAAGTCAGAGCACCTAAGAAAAAAAGGAATAGGGAGGGGGGAGGGAGGAAATTAAGTCCAGGAGCGGTTAGGTACTGGCATAATAGAAATGTGTCTGGTTAGCCTTCTTCTCCATCTGCGCTCTAAAAAATAGCACTCGGGAGAATGGAGTCCAGAGGTTGTATGCTCAAAAGTACAGGGTAGGAATGGAAAGAATATCGAAAATATTCAAGAAATATTTGAATATTTCAGAAAACTCTGATGAGGAAAATTCTGGACTCAAGAGAATCTTCACAGCTTGGGACTTGCTCTGATAAAATCCTCACCATTTTTTAAAAAATTTTTAGCACAGAAAATGATGATGATGGGTGGTGGCGGCAGTGATATGTATTTCTTATCAGCCTCTCCCTATGGATTGCAGCAGGAACAACAGATTCAAATCCAGCACTAAATGGACGTTTAACACAGTTAAAAACACGAACACCAATTAAAAAATACATAACCAGTTAAAAGAACATAACATCAGTTTAAAAACCATACATACATATTAAATTCCTAATTTAAAAACTTGCAGCTTCAAAACCATCTGGATAGGAAGGCCAGGAAAGATTGTTTTTTTTAATGCTGTTTTAAATGCAGACAGCATACCTAGCTGTCAGATTTCTTCTGGCAGGTCATTCCATAATCTTGGGGCAGCTTGGAGTACTCTATGTACTCCATTTTTGCATGAAAAATCATGCAAAAACAAAAAAGTCATTCCTTTGTTCCCCTCCTCTTCTCTTTATCCTCCCTCCCTCCCTTCCTTTCTATTGTCTTTCAAAGTGCTCCATGGTCTTGTTTCCACTAAATCTGTTTCTTCGTATCTACATCTATCTTTGTTGCCTGCTTCTCCAGTTCACCACAATCTGCCATCTAAAAACTTCATTCTCTTGTAGTAACATTGCCCTGCTTGATATGTTGCTGCTGATACCTGGACCTCTATCCTAGCATACCCGTAGAAGGTTCAGGACTTTTTTTAATCCAGGGATGAGGGAACTTGTCCTCCTCCAGATCTTGTTGGGCTTTCAGTCCCCATCAGCTCCTGCTGGCATGGCCAATGGTGTGGCAGGATGGATGTAGTAGTTTATCAACATCTGGAGAGTCACTTTTTCCTCTCCCCTCTAGCTCCACAACTCCAGGGAATTTATGGTATATCATCAAGTGACTGTTTCCTTTCCACTGCTGGCATTTTGTATATGGGGATGGCTTTAAAACTGTAAAGCTTACCTTGAAAACTGCCATCTCACTGCTGGTAAAACACTGTATGCAAGCAGCAAAGGTAGTAGAGATGGCTCTTTCCTCCTTATTTAGGACACAGTTGGCCCAACAGCCGGACAAGTGTGCAGTGAACTCTTCCCACCATCCCTTGCTGCTAATGGAGCAGCCTTGACACATGGAAATGGCTTTTTCACAACAGCAGCTGGCTCAGGCATGCTTAGCAGCCTCTAGGCTCTGGCTCTGTATTGGTGTCTGAATTAATTACTTATCGTTAGGTCAATTAATTTAAAATGAATTAATTGTGAAATGGAACCAGCAGGTTCCACCCATTGCTAAAAGGCTGGAACAGTGCTGAGTAAAGCAATGACATTCATTTCTGAGTCATTAGCCTTTTTTTGCCAAAGCTTCATAGGAATGCTGTTATATCAGTACTACCGAGAACCAACATTAGGAATGAAGGAAAATGCCTTATACCAAAACATACCATGGATCTATTCAGCTCACCATCGTCTACACTGTGTGTGTGTGTGTTTGTGTAAAGAACATCTGGCCCTCTAGATGATGTTGGACTACAATTCCCAGCAGCCAACATACCTGGTGGTGAGGGACCATGGCAACTTTAGTCACAAAATGTCTGAGAGACAGTTGTTCTCTATGAAATTCTATACTGACTGGCAATTCTTGGCCAGAGCTTCAGGCAAAAGTCCTTCCCAGCTTTACCCTGGAAAGGACAAGGTCCCCTTCCTTCTTGCTTGTAACACATGTTCCCTTCCACCAAATTTGTTACAGCAGTGAACTATAGTGTTTAGACTCTACCCTTTTTTGGAGTATCAGAATTCTCCAACAAGCATGGCCAGCTGGGACTTACAGTCCAACATCTGGAGATCCTCCTGTTGCCCATCCCTGTCTTCCAGTGTAGCTGATTTAAAATGCCACAGACGAGAGAAACAATGATCCTTTAAAAACAAGAGTTAGCCATACGAGGGCTGACATGTTCTTAATCACATAGTCACTTCATCAGCTCATTTGTACATAACACATTGTCTGACAATAGGATGAGTCACTTCAGTGCTACAACACTGTTTATTCTGCTACCTTAAGTTGATCCCCCCACCTGACATGATGTCATTTGTTTATCCTGGGGTGTTTTAATACAGTGTCCAAAACCTTTAGTATGGTAGTATATAATGCCGTTATTCTGTGAGCAGGACAAAACCATCAGTTAGTCAAACTTGGCATGACTTGCTGAGGCAAACTTTCTTCTGTCTTTTTGTTGATGGTTCAGTGGTGTTGGTTTTGGCTTTCTTCAAAACTGAGGGCCTTTGACCTTGCTTTGTTAGACGTCATTCACATGGGTTTAAACAGAACTCACAATTATTTCAAAATATATTTGATGAGAACATGGAACTATATTTAACTGCAGGGAAATGTATTCTATTTTCTACCAGGGAAAGGAATCTTTGGCCTTCCAGATGTTTTGCTCTGTAACTCCATTACCCCCAACCAGCAAGAGATTGTGAGCATCATAGTCCCAAGCATTTCAAAAGCTAGACGTTTCCCCATTCGTGATTTAGAATCATAACATTTTAACTTAGAAAGTACCAGAGAAGTCATCCAGTCCAACCCCTTCTCAGTGCAGGACATTTGCAGTATGATGAACCCTGTTAAAAAACTGTTAGGGGCAGCACTGAAATGACTGGCAGGGGCAGCACTGGGGAGAGATGGACCTGAAAGATTTCAGACACCTTCAGTCAGAGGCCTTTAAGTGTTGGGTTGCTTATTGTTGTTGTTGTATGCATTCAGGTTGTTTCTTTATACTCCAGATAAAAATATGTCTATAGTGATGTGTGGGAGGTGGGGAGGGAATCAAGGGTCAGATCTGGCAGCCCAGAGGTATAATTTATGGACAGCGTTGAGGTCAACACAATCTCAGATGAAAGCCAAAAGTGCATTGCTCGTGGACAGCTCCAGATGGAACATGTGGTGAGACAAACCACATCTGACATGACACAGAAAAAGGAATGCATGGAGTACAGCTGTATGCACTATATTGCATTTATGCTGGTGAGAGGACATTAGCTCCATTTTACAAGTGAAGAGCACTTCAGTCAGTGAATCCATGGCACAGAACTCTTTAACAGCAATGGCTCCATCTGAGGGAATTTAATGAAGGTTATTTGGAATCCTCAACCAAAGCGTTCCTCAGGTGTCTCTGACCAAACTGCAAAGCTCAGGAGCCCACAGGGTGGCAGGTAAAGTGGAATCATAATGTTGTAATTTGCATTGTGAGGGGGTCCTTAAATGCTTGCCCTTCAGCACCAAGAAACCATAGCCTCTAACCTTGCTAGACGGTCAGAGATTACTGTGTAGAGCTTTCAGAGGCATGATATTTTATCTGTCATGCAGAAAGCAAAACCCTGCTACCTCTCCTTGTATCTTTAAAAATTAAGCTCTAGTCTTTTCCCAGCAAATCATAGACTCATAGAAGCATAGAGTTAGAAGAGACCATAAGGTTCATTGAGTCCAACCTCCTGCTGTGCAGGAATATGCAGTCAATGCACTCCTGACAGATAGCCACCCGGACTCTGTTTAAAAACGTCCAAAAAAGGAAACTCCACCACTCTCCAAGGCAGCATATTCCACTGTCAAACTGCTCTTACCATCATGAAGTTTTTCCTAATATTTATGTAGAATCTCTTTTCCTGTAGTTTGAAGTGATTGCTCCATGTTCTAGACTCTAGAACAACAGAAAACAAGCTTACTCCTTCATTCATAACTTCAGATATTATGTTCCCCTCCACATAACTGTGCTCATTTTCTCTCCATTTGTCATCCACTTTTCACAAAAACAGGCCTTACAAAATACTCTTTTCTTTTTATAGGCAAGCTCTCCTTATCTATCGTCTCCTCTACTCTTCCCCAACGATGTTCTGCCAAGACCCCACTTGAAGTTTAGCCCAGAAACCTGTTTTCAACACCAGTACTAAGCAGCAAAGCAGAAAGCCAGGGTGTGTTTGACCACATGCAGATTGTCATTGCCTTTCTACTGTACAACTGCAATTCACTCTCTTCCTCCACACTTAAAACTGAATCAAACTGCTTCTGAGCACATGTTTGAGCAACATTTGCAGTAAAAAGTCCACAGTCTTTTCCCTAAGCATATTTATTAGAACATTTGGGGCCCAACTGATTTTATTCCATTTGTACATATGCTATAGTTTGCATTGCTTTAATTGTTTTAACTGGTTTTTAAATCATCCTGCTTTAGATGATAAATGATTTAATATGCTTTTACTCTTTCAGGATTATTGTTATTGTTTTAAATGGTACTAAATTGATTTTACTGTGCTCCACCCTGAGATCTTCAGCTATAAGGTGGGTTGTAAGTATTTTAATAAGTAACGATAAATATAAGTATACACAGTCTTCCTGATTTTGTTGTTTTCCTGCTGTTATTCCAGCAGCCTAATTCACAAAATATAGATGTCTTTAAGAAAGAAGAAGAAAGGAAGAAGGAAGGAAGGAAGGAAGGAAGGAAGGAAGGAAGGAAGGAAGGAAACTGTAATTATGGCATCATGGGAAAAGCATTTTTAATGTCTATTTTAATATTCAATGATTTATCATTGCATTAAAAGTAGAGGTGGACAGCTGAATAAAATACCTCCAGTATCTTCCATTCTGGACCCTCACGTTTCCATTGTAACCCAGGTTGGTTTTTCCCGAATTTAAATAGGCTAAGACAGTGTTAGACAATAATAAATCCGTCTAATTCACATTTAGTATTGAAGATTTGGGTGGATTTTTTAACGCTGGAGAAGGTATGCAACTAATAATTAAAAGAATGTGGTTTATGCTATTTTATTGTTTGGATCAGTGAGAGCACATTTATATGATCAAGAATGATATTATGTGACATCACCATTAAAAAAAATACAGAGGTCCATAAATGTAGCTTCTGTGTTGTGCCCTATTCTGGGCTGCAGCTCTCGTGGGTCACTATGGTTGACAAAGAACTGCCGGTGTTTTAAAACTGCGATATCTTGAAAAGAAAATTTCCAGGAAGACAGAGAAGTCTGATTTTATATTTTCATATGTTGTGTTTATGCACAAAGAGAAAAACCAGAGGGCATTGAGGATGTGTCAGTGAAATTCTTATTATCAAGAGGACTCTCAACACCCCATGACCGTCACAGCTGACTTATGTCCTCTATATCTGTGTGCTGCAAATCTCAGAATCCCTGGATGCTCCCCCAAATGCATGGTGCTGTTTATTGGGTCCTAGTTACTGTATTTTTTACTTAGTAGAACAGGCAGCTGTGTCAGGATATCAACCCTGCTTTAATGAGCAAATTGAGAAATTTCATCCACTCCTAGATTAGGGAGGTCATAAGCAATAATAACCTCTCTTCCTGGTGGTTTGCTGCCAATCACAAGCTTTTCAGCTATCTTTGTCATCATCATCATCATCATGATCATCATCATTTATTTGTTTAGATAGCATCATCATTGTCCACTGTGCTTTAAAACTAAAAGAACAGCAAAACAGCCCTCAGGCTTACACATTTCTTAACCCCTTTAAGGAAGGCTTTCACAGAATTAAGATTTCAGAAAATGCCAACCACTTTCCTAGAGGGTAGGCGTCTTCACATACCTGTAGCATACAGACTATGTATCTGAGGTAACGGATCCATGGAGCTTTTTGTCTGTTGTGCTGTCCACTATATGCTGTTCCTAAAGAGTGTTTGCTGTCACAGTTTGTGTCACAATGCAGGGGCTGGCCATCACAGAATACAGTTAACCTTTCTGTTATCTGATGAGAAGGTGTATATTTTTTTTACCATGTTGCACTGTTGCAACTGCAGCAAGGAAAATCGAAATGAAAAACCCTGAGTGAATTGGTATCTGATAGTAAGAAACTATGACACTTTGGAAAGCTAATATGGAGAATCTTAAGAAGGTCCTTAAAATTATCCTTTGACTTTTGTTTCTTCTTAAACCTTTTATATAATCTATATTAGGATTTATACTCTATTATATAATAGAATATATTATGTATTTGCCCATATTAGTAGTTATTTATTTATACTGAATTTTGCTATTCATGTTTGCAATGGCCTATGACTATAAGCCATAAGACTTTGGATTGGATGGGGCATTGTTTATTTCAGAAATTTCAATTTTGTGTTTCCCTTCTTATTTAGCAGTCCTTAGGAAACTGACTGGAGGTTGAGTAAAGACTGACGCTATACTTCAGGAGTAGACAAAGTGTAGTCTCCATCAAAGCTGGTTTTGTGGCCTGGCCTTGACCTCACCAGAAACTCTTGACCGCTCTTTTTCTGCCCCACCCCTTATATGAATTGTTGGAAACTTGAGAGAGCAGCAATTCATCTTTAAATAGGTCACAAATAAGTTTGGAAATGACTTGTTTGGAAATATTAAACAATATTGTCTCATTAGCATCATCACTTCATCATAAGGGATTACATGGTTATTGATTAATATACTATGTATTATAAACATAGTCATCTGTTTATATTTGGCAATGTTCTTCTGTTGCCAAACTGAACACTCTTCCTGCTGGCAGTAAATCAGTGGCATGTTGAGTGTTCAGTGTATACTGTACAATGAACAGTACTGGAGCGAAAGACTTGCACTGCGTAAGTTTTAAAGTATGCACAAAATTTTAAATTGTAAATTGGTAGTACATTTGGATCCTGTAATACAAAAATGTACCTACTTGCTACCAAAGGAAATTATGTAATTTTTTTGTAACATATTCTTGTTCAGCTAATATAATTTTATGTGAACAAAACAAAACGTATAGTTGTAATATCATATATTAATACTCTCTTGCCCAGGAATAAAACTGGTGAAACTCTGAAATAATCTACCTGTTCAGCAATAAAGTTAATATATGAGAACATCCTCTGTTAACAAAATGGCAAAGGTAACTTGCATATTTTATTTAAGAAGCAATCAATAAAATTTGAACTTTTCAGGTGGAGATGGTGCTAGTCACTAGTTAAGTTGTCCCTAAACTATGATTCAGTCCTTAATTTTCCCCACTGTATAGAGGTCTGAGATTTGTTTTGCTTTTGCAATAATCTCTCAGTTGGCAGTGTTCTAAATCTTGTTAGTCCTGACTAGAGTAGACCCATTAAATCAGTTGAATTTACCTATGTGTTAATTCAATATTCAGCAGTTGATTGATTGGGTTTACTCTAGTTGAGAGTAACCAACAGGATGCCAGCCATAGAATATCATGAAATTCAAGTTAAAGTTTTGTTTGGTCTTTCTTCAGGTAAATTACGACAGAACAATTTCTATACAGTAGTCTCCCCCCACCAGTGGTTTTGTTACCCCACTGGCATACCCCATCCTAGCGACTATAAATTTGATATCAGATATGCTCGCCATGCCAGAGAGGTTGCCCAGATGGGCACGTAGGCAAAGAGGTCAAACGACCGAAAACAGGTCAAGACCAGAAAAATCCCCAGTCACGTAGCCCAAGAAGACCTCAGGCTATACACATCCACATAAACAAAGGGTCCTCAGCCAAGAGTAGCCAACTTGAGGGGATTAGCATGTTTTCCCCAGGCTGAGCAACTTTGACTCCGGAAAAATCCTATAAGGCGAGGTCCATTTACATAAACCAATACTGCAACGCTACTTGACTGCAACCCTACTTGAAACAATAGTGCAACCCACTTGCCATTGTGCAGCATTCCTTCCTTTGTTTTGGCCATTGTTCTTCCCAGGAGAGAGCCTGTCCTCGAAGTACATTCTGCCCTATAAGTAGTCCTAGTTTTTGAGGGTCTCTTTGGAAAACTCCCTGCCATGCTAGCAGACCAGCACTCTGTTGGCTGAGTGATCCTTTCAGCCATCTCTTTGCTGAGCTCCGTTCTTCTTGTTGCTTCCTGAACCAAAGACTTCAGGATCGGTGCAGTATCACTGCCTCTACATTCTATTTGCTATATTCCTTATCCATTTTTCACCTCTGTTCCTTCTCAATAGGCCTTGTGTGCATGAGTGAGTGAGTGTGTTGGTGCATGAGAATATATTCATTCAATAAAATCCATTTATTTGGTATATTTGTCTGACTTTTTGCTTGGCCTGACTCCATAAAGTTGGGTAAAATATCCTGCTGGGTTACCCTGCTCCTCATTTTGCTAATGCCAGTGCTCCATTAATTTCCCCAACTTTTATACTTGGGGCAAACCAAGGGGTGCCCCATGGGACCCCCAGAAGTCAGGGTAACAGTTTCAGGCATCCAGTAGGGGTTTTGGACTACTGTACTGTGTGAAACTACTGAATCCATTTGTATTCTATGGTACTCTTAGAGTTATTTACATTGTTCAAATTTGCATAGGGAAGAGGAATGGACTGACACTATATTATCCAAAGTGGGAGCTTAAGGTACACATTTTCTTTATGGAAAGATTTGTGAGCTGTTCTTGAATTAAGATTGCATGTTTCTTTCTGCAGAGGGTGAACATGTCTGCTGTCTTCCATTTACAATAGGGAGGACTGAAAACATGAAACATTCCCCACCCTTAGTCCTACCTAGAAGCTTATACATGCTTACATGATGCATTGAAGTGCATATGTGCCTGACAAGAAACAGCTCAATCGGTGATGAAAATGTAGAATGCCTCTCCTCAAAATTTTACATTGCACATAGTGCTATGATTCTACTTCAACTGCCAAGTTTTCACCCTATCAAATCCTGGGAATTTCAGTTTTAGTGGGAAGGGCATTTAGAAACCTCAGCCAGAGGGCTCCTCTGGTGCCTCCAACCAAACTACAAACCCCAGGATTCCATAGGATGGAACTATGATGGTTAAAAGTGGAATCGGAGTACTATAACTATGGAATGTGAAAAGTCCCTAAATATCTGAATCCACTCTTTTTTTGAAGTAATTAATGCTAAGTCCTTTTTTAACAATGGACTTCTTCCAGTGAAAAACTGGGCCCACTTCAGCATAGATTTTCATAGAAGCAGCCAGAGGCAAATTCCTTGGCTATGTTACTATCTTCTAATCAAGTAATGGGTTCAGATTCAGGAGTTGTTAAGGATCCTACTATCTTGCCATATCACTTATTGGAATCTGGCTAGGCACCAGAGGCTTAAGTCTCTGTAATAAAGAATACTTAAATTTACAGTCAATTAAATTAATCATTTGGGTTTTCAAAACAAAACAAGAAAGGCCAGTTAAGGACAAGAAACTTGGGAATGGAGAAGCGCTGGAAGGGAGGGCTGCTTAGCCATTTTCCCACCTACCATTTCCCTGCTCTAACTCATCCATAGCAGCTTCCTTCCAGCCATTATGTGCAATTTGGTCTTTACTACACTCACACTTACAGCTTTGACTGTAAAGCAACTGCTTTACTTTACAGCCTGGGTGGGGATTGTATGGCCTTCCAAATACTGTTGGACTGTAAATTTAAGTTTTCTTTGTCATTGGCTTTGTTGGCTAAAGCTCATAGGAATTTCAGTCCAGCAATTGCTGGAAGGCTGCACAATTCCCATCCCTGCTTTAATGCATCACTGATGTCAAGTTACATTATCACTGCACTGAGCACTAACAGGCAACACAATACATGCTACATAAAATGTTCTAATACACTTAGTGTTTCTTATGAGTCACTCTGTATAACACACCGCAGCTAAAATTAAAATAATAATTGCTTGAAATGCAAATTTAGTATGTACCTGTGTGGTCAAATAGCACAAAAAGTTGACTCTTCACCTCCATTAATATTTAATATTAAAAGTTGTTGAGAGGAATATAGATGCTTATATACCCCAGAGTGGTTTGCTTTGATTTTCCAGCAATGTCAGAGAGACTACATTGTGCATGCTTTAATTCTGTAATGTTCCCAGCATCCAAGAACATTAATGTGTAATATTAGAAAAATATTATTTGTTACAGCAGTAAAACATATCTGGTATGCTTTTTTTTTAAATGTCCATTTTAGGTTATTTTCAGTATATTCTGGGGCCTTTGAAACAACTTTTCCTTTCCTTCAATATCTCTAAGCTGCTATACCAATGGATGATGCAAGAAGTTCAAGACAGGAAATCTGCATAGCACTTCTGTTGGGGTCTGCCTCCACCAGATTTTTGTGTGTGTGTATGTACCTTCAAGTCACCAGAATTAAAACATGTCAAATCCATCTGATCTCAATGGAAGAGATAGGCTGCAATCCTGTAAGCTGGCTCCAATCAGCTTGGGAATAAGTATACATGGTGGAGCTTGCTTTTGATTAAATCTGTTTAGTTTTGGCTAGCCAAGCAGCAACTGTGTCACTGAACTTATTTAGATTTAGAAATCCTTAACTTTGGATGGATTGTATACAATGAGCCACAGTGTTCATGGGCGATTGGTTCCAGGACCCCCTGTTAAGCTTGAAATTTGGGGCTCTACAATTTGCTATAGAATTGATATATTAATTGGCATTTTAGACAATTGTAGGTCATCAAATGACCTTCACTATTCCCTAGTTTATTATGCTTAGCTCCTGTTTATAGTTAACATGTATCCAAACGGAGTTCTGTATTGCGTCACTGTTGTCTTTGGAAATGATTGGGTGGGAATTTCACTATACAAGCTGTACAGTTTCACATTTCACTGTACAAATGGTGACTCTGCTGATGCATGATCTTTCCCTGATGCAACCATAAAAAATGGTATAAGAAGGGAAGCATAGATGAATAAACCATCCTTCTGGGGTCATCACTTTTGGTGATTACTAAAGGGATCCTTTAATCAAAGTATCTGTGAGTGTGTGGTCTGTCTCTCTCTTGTCTACCTTCCTACCTTGTGTTTGGGGGTTCATATCAGCTCTGTGTTCCACTGGAGATATCGTGGAGTTGTGATTAATTTATCCACCCTAACAATTGATGTTTCTGCCCAGTTATTTCCATGGTGCCCCTCCAGGCCTCCAGCTGCTGCCTCATTTGAATGCACCACAGTGTGCAACAGGGTGAGTTTAACCCCTCTGCATTCATTTGAGAAGAAGAGGGAGAGGCTGACTGTTGAAGGGGGTAAGTGATAGCTGGAGAACCCCTGGGTAGGAAGAAATGGGCAGGGAAGAAGTATTCTTGGTACTAGCCCCCTGTGTAGATTTTGGAATGAGTGGAATTTCTCAGTGCAACCTACTATGAGAAATGGTCGTATGATTCAATTGTGTGAGAATTTGTGCCTGGGTATACTGCAATTTTAGAATGTGTTATGCTTGCTCAGTTGTGCAAATAGATTAAAAGGCAGCCTAAGATGAAAGCAAAGCCAGCTAATTGGAAGCTTTCCTTTGCAAATTTTGTTCTTGACCACCCTTCAGGAACTCTAACTTCCTCCACCCCTTCTCAATCAGCAGTTCACGTTCTCAGGAATGGCTGCCCTGAGAGCTGCCTGGTTGCACTGTGTGTGCATGGTGGGCTTCAACCTGGGGTTTGGCCAGGCTATGGAAGTGAGCAGGAGGGTCACAGGGTGAGGGTGATTTGGGTTCCTTTCTTCTCCATCCATATGTAAGGGTGCTCGATTTATTATATCTCCCATATAGATGTGTGTGTGTGTGTGTGTGTGTGTGTGTGTGTATTATTTTGAATGCATAGTTGGTTAAATCTGTGGATCCACAGCCTGTGGATACTGTAGGCCCACTGTACTTCATCATTGTTGAGGGGTACTAAACAATGTGCTCTATGGGAGGGAAAGCAAGAATGAACAGTCCCTCATCTCCCCATTCTCACATCCTGTTATTATCCTTATCACCCTTTTCATCTGCTGAGGCAAACTCTTTGCAATTGGGAGTCTCCTCCATCTACAGAGACTCTCCTGCTTCATCTAAGTGAACAAGACAAAGCATGTGTGATAACTGAAGCCTCTGTCAGAGCTGCTGATGACAAGCAGCAGCTGTTGGTCCCTGTGCTTAGGGTGGAGTTGACGAGCAGCAGCTGTTGGTCCCTGTGGCTCTGGCTGGAGATGAGTCCTGCAACTCAAGAGCTCCCCCTGCTGCCATGGACCAAGCAGGCACAGACGTCCCTCTGCCTGTTCCTTTAGAGCAACAGGGATCCGATTCTGTGCCTGCTCCTTTGGAGCAACAGGGATCCAATGCTGAAGAGGCTCTGGAGCCTGGTTCAATAAGCCCTCAGTCAAGGTGGAGACTCAAGAGGGCTGTGCAAAAGGAGGCTTTTGAGTTTCACAGTGTCACACCTGTGCCTGAGTCTATATAACTGCAAAGCTTCCCTTTGCTTGTGGCAAACTTCTTACAAGCCCTCCTCTTGCCTATACCTTGCTCCCAGCACCTGGTTCCTGATACCTTAGATTGATCTCTGGATTCTTGAACCTTGGCTTTGGAACTCTGACTACGGCTTTCGCTTGACGCTCTGGTAAATGAACTCCCTTGTGTAAAGTACTTGCTTGTCTCCTCCCAGCTGGACTTTGCTGGCTCTCCCACTCCCTTCTTTGGGCTGGCTCGCTGCCCAGGTCTCAGACCTTGACAGCATGAGTGGTATCTCCTCCATACTGATAAGTGAAAGAAACAACTCTAGACAAGATTGCTTTTGTGATATTTGCCTTTTGAATTCCCAGCAGCAGTGAGGCAAGTGCATGGACCACCCATTCAGATGTCTTCTATTCTGTGCTGCTCCAAAACTGATGTGAAAAATGAAAATGGTACATGTACCCTGTTAAGTAAGATAAAGCACACTCTATTTGGAGCACATATTTAGCACAAGGCTGGTTGATTCAACATGGCTTGGGTTAAGTGAATTTCTCCTTGAATAGGTTGTTTCTCTTTGGAGAAAGGTCCATTTCTTACTCCGTCTGTCACTGTTAACAGTGCTCTGAAGTACTGTCTGAGGCAGCAGCTGCCTTAGGTTGTCTCAGCCAGATTCAGCTGTCTTTTCTTCAGAAATTCACATGCATGTATAGGCAGATATAGGAAGCCTAACTAGTGAAAGCCATCATCATGTATAGTAATCATAAAGAATATCATATATAACAATATGATAATATATTAGATTAGCGGTCGCATAAATATACCACATTCCAGCATTCTGTCATGTTCATACAACTTTTCTTAGAATTCATCTTCTTTTGACACTGTGAAACTCAAAAATACATTGTAGAAGAATGACCAAGAATGGTTCTAGATTTTAATGCTGAATTTGGTGTTAGAGTGTCCCTCCAGATTTGGAGCAGATCTAGGATCCAAATTAAAGCAACAAAAGGAGGCTCCCAAATGAATCTTTGAACTCTTATTCACATTCCTTATACCAGTGGTGAACACACTGCTGTGACACATCCTGTCTGTTTTGGATGGTGTTACTGTGACAAAGCTCTAAGCTGTCCTGAGACAGAAAGGCAGTTTCTTGTATAAGCAACAGCAATACTATAATACAGACACAAACGATACAACCAAATTGTTTGGTCCATAGATACAGACAAGAACCAGAAAACACACAGTCAGATAAATACAAGACTTAACAGGGCCCCAGTGATTTTGAAGTACAGTCATCCCTCCCATTCACTAGGGCACAGGACCCCTATGAAAGTGAAAAAACGTGAATAACTCTAGGCCCTCCCAAACCATATTTAACACACAAAAACATACTGTAGATTCCTTTGAGGCATCAGGGTTCTTCCACAAGGCAGAAGTGGCTGGCTGGTGGGGCTTACTGCCACCTCCACTGCTGCCCCACACCACTTTTAATAGGGACTTACTAGCCTCACTCGCAGTTTCACAAGGCTTGCAGTCCCTATTAAAAATTGCATAGGGCAGCAGCAGAGGTGACAGCAAATAATCCATGAAAAATCAAATCTGCAAAAGTGAAACCTGCAAATGTGGAGGGCCAACTGTAGTTCTTCATATTGCTATTTCTCTTACAATGCTGAGTAGTTTTCCTTGTAAGAGAGCGTGGGAAAAATATGGGCTTTATTTTGACACCTACCACCCTACAAGACTGGCTGGTAGAATGTGCTTGAAGGCCAGAGGTGTGCCTTAGCACATGAGTACATATTTCTTATGATGCCAAGAAGCTCAAGGCATATTTGGAAGCCTCTAGGACATGATTCCATATTGATATCTGAGCTAATTATAAATTGGAATGGTAATTAATTGTTAAATGAGCTAACTATTAAGCAGAACAGCAGACTTTACCCATCCCTAAATATTCACACAGTCAATGGGATGACATCAGCAAGTCACATAGCACATCAGATTTGGCAAAATGAAAGTGAAGGAAAATGAAGCCAACTCAAAGGGCAATGTATAATGAATGGGTGAACATTTCTGCATGTATTGGCAAAGTAAAATCATCGTCGCTGTCGTCGTCGTCATCATCATCATCATGGTCATCACTTTGTCAGGACTGAACTTGTTTTCCCCAAGATGGAATCATTTCAGCCTAGCCATATGAACAGTAACCAAGGATGAAAGCAAGTATCTTTCAGTTCATCAAGTGTGTCTGGAGACTGTAATGAAAAACCTCAAGGGTGGAGCATAATTATGAAGTTAATACAAATATTCTCATAATTATCCTTAATGTTAAATGAATTTTATTGTGCAGATATCCTAATAGTTTGAATCACCAAAGGCGACAATTTAGAAACAAGCTGAGATCCCAACAACATCATTCACATACTCTTCAGTCATTTTGTCTAATGTGTTTTATCCCTCCCAAACAAACTTAGTTGTCTGGGTCAGATAATTACACAAATTTATACTAGCTACATTAATTTTTTTGTTTGTTTTGTTTGCACATCTAATTTTGTATCATTATGCGTAATACCTACAGGAATTACAAATAGCCCTTTCTAGTATAAATGCAGACTTGTCTTCTATTAATAGCACTTCTTGGGTCCAAAAATGAATCACACACGGATTCTGAAGACTCAGCTACCATAGAAATCTCCTAGAGGTATACAACAGGGCAGGCTTCCTTGTATCAGTGAAAACATATACAATTAGTTTCATCCATTTCAAGCTGACAATGAAACCTTTAACTGTCTTTATTTAGCTGTTTTTCATTCTGGGGGTTACACAAGGGCTCACAATTTTTGTTATTCATTTATTTACTTTTTCACAGTCAGACAAACAGTTACTCTTGAACTACCTAATGTAGGAAAGTAGCATTTTCACAACTACTGCATTGATGCTTTGTCTTAGATCCCTACTATATGTCTTTTAAGAATATGTTGGAATATCTGTGGGAGTATGGGGGAAGGATGAAAAGGCATATGCCAAAAGTCCAGGTTGGGGAGAGGCAATTTAAGAATGGTGGGAAGCTCACAACCACAGCTGTCAGCATAAGGCAGCTTCTCTTCATTTTATATGCTTCCCTCTTTATTATAATAAGCTTTACCACAGTGAAAGAGCAGCAACAACAATCTCCTCCAGTCCTGGGGCATTCTTGTCAGTAGTATATCTAATGAAGGATGCTACGTTACAATGCTGTGTTGTTTAATGTGCATTGTGGGTCAGCCAGAATAGCTAAAATGTTTAGTAATGCTAATAATGGATGCTGGAAATGTGAAAGAGAGGTGCGGACCTTTTTTCTTTTCTTTTTTTTACCAATGGTTGGGTGCAACAGAGCTAAACATTTTTTATTTATGATAAGAGCAAAAATGCAAAGGATTCTTAGTATTGTGATAGAGCTAAAACTAACTTTTTTCCTCTTGGGCATCCCCAACCTAGCAGATGAAAAGCAGGAAAACACTCATGGACAATTGATATAGCATATATTAGTAAAGGCGAGAACTGTGTTTGCAAGGCACTAGAAGAAAACTTCTATCCCAACAGAGGATGAATGGATAGAAAAATTAATAAAACTATCAGAAATGGATAAACTCACTCATATGCTAGAAAACAAAAAGAATAGAAAGTTTCTTACAAGGTAGAAACCATTGGTAGACTATCTACAAAATGAAATGGGTAACGTTAATAGATTCAAATGGTAGGATGACTATAAGTTGGGTTAGTAAGTTATCGAGAGGGGATCTCAGTTGCACCTATTGAAATTCAAAGTTGATCTTCTTTATAGCTCAAAGAGCAATTGATGTTTCGATGAGAGAATGGGAACCATGATAGTGATTGAAATTGTGAAATGTTAGTTATATTGGATCGTTTTATAAGAACTTTATGAAACAAAAGTTGTCAGTCTTTATTGAAATGGTTCCTATTCTAAATTTGCTCTTTGGGAACAAAATGTGTTATTGAAAGTGTATGGTTAGGGGTTGAACTACATAAAATATGTTATAGTTTCAGTCAATGAGAAAACATGTTAAGAAAATTAAAATAAAGAGAGCTCGTTATTTTTCAAGTGCAATATACTATTTTTACTCAAGACTTCTTTTGCTTTTTGGAAATATCATATTTATTCTACAACTCCTAGGCAGTTTCTTTTCACATGATGAAACAGAAGGGTGTAATATGGGAATGATACATTAGAAACTGTACCCTTTCTAGTGGGGAAAGTCCTTTGTTTGGCCGTTTCCACACTAGGCTGTTATAGTGCTATTATTCTGCTTTCAACATCCTATGGAAAACTGCAAACCCCAGGATTCCATAGGATGTTGAAAGCAGAATAATAGCACTATAACAGTCTAGTTCTGAAATGGCCTTTGTCTCTGTTTATTCTGTTTGTTAACTATTGTTATTGTTAGATTTATGTTGTTTTTCTGTAGTAATATTAGAAGCACACTGAGGATGACTGTTAACAAGGATCATTGATCCTGTATGGAAGTTTAGACAGATCACTGATCCTGTATGTTTGTATAAATGTATGTATATAATATTTGTATGGTATGGGTTATGTTTATGTGTGTGTTTTCAGCAGTAAAAATCAATAAAAATGTCTTTAAAAATGTGCATTGTGGGCAAACGGAGCATGGTTGCTCTCATTACCCTTCTGTACAGCAGGCACACTTCCTGTGACAATACATTATAAAGCTGAGGTAGTTCCCATCATGCCACTGAAATGTGGTGGTGAAGAAACAAACTCCTCCCAGAAGTATCCTGATAGACTTTGATGCTATAACTTTTTATAACTGGTGTCCTAAAGCAGGTGCTGATAACCGAGAATCTCCAGAGATTGTTGGAATGCAGTTCCCATCAGCCCCTAGCTAGCATATCCATTGGTGAAGGATGGTGGGAGTTACCATTCAGATGCCTTCCAGTATTTCCCAGATGAAAACACATGTCTAAGCAACATCAGAATATGGTCAGGATAGCAAAAGTTATTAACTGGGACATTTGTAAAGCAACTGGGAGGAAAAAATGAGACAACAGAGGATTAATTGGGACTGTCCCTGCCAAATCAGGATAATTAGATGGTATGATTCAGTGAAATGTGAAAGGTGATGAGGTTACCATTCCTGCCTTAACAGTAAGAAAGTTTCAGGGCAGACCTTATTGGAAATTGTTGTCATGAATAAAGTGGACACCTTGTATCATTTACAGGATCTTTTGCACTTTCATGTTTTTATCTGTAAATAAGGCTTGACGGCTAGCCCTTTCCTTCACCTTCCTTCGTTGGGGAAAAAGAAGAGACTAACAAGGTAGTTGTGGGAAAGGCTCCAAGATTCCTTACATTCCTGATAACATTATTATGATTATGACAAGGCCTCAAGGTCAGTACAGAACTAATGTCAGCATGAATTTAAGTCCAATCCAATCCTTATCAGATATGAGTTAATTCAGTTTAGGAAGATTCATTCTGAATTGAAAAGGGGGACTCTAACATTGTTAATTCCCGTTGCCTTCCTGTGATCTTGTTTGCTACACTGATAGGAAACTTTCACAGCTATCAGTGATAATGATCCCAAATCCCTTACTCTGTTGTCCTTTGAAATCTGATTCCATTCAAAATACTATGGTTGTGCTCTATGGCTGTCAAAAGTCTTTCTGCTCTAATACAGCAGAGGGGATGATGTTGCTTATATGTAATTGCCTTGGGCCGTAACTGCAGCAGTAGAAAGAAAGGGGGCATCTCAGTAGAAGAATTATCTATTTTTCCCTTCACAGGCCTTTCACAGATCCTTTCTCAGCAATATCAGTCACAGTAATTTGAAAAAGAAAGGTTGGTGGCAGATGGGGAAGAGTGGTTGGCTGTGACACATGTAGATTTGCATTCTTTCTACGTTCTGAGCTTCCAAGGTATTGGGCTGATGGGGCAAACATTTGAAAGCATGTTCATAGATGTCATATCTAGACCTTTAATTAAAAGTAGTAGATCAACAGTTTAATGCAAGAACAAACAAGACATGCATAAGATGCCTTCACACCAAGATGAATCTTGCAATTAGGGGCACTGAGAAAATTAAGTCAGGAAGTAAGAAGCAAATAAATTAATCAAGGGGTTAATCAGGACAAGCATTCTCCTTCAGTGGTCACCACAAAAGCAAACGTTCTGGTTTCAAAAAGAAGCAGAAATTGAGCATATCTTGTACCCATGTTTACTCATTGGGTCACAGCAGAGGTTAAGCAAAAATTTGTTTTAAGAAACCAAAAGAACACATACCAAATGATTCAGTAGGCCACATACCACATGTTGTTAAAAGTAGGAGAAAGAAAACTCTGGGTGTTTTCATTTTTCTTTGGTATCATTTTTCTTTGAAGTGGCACACAGTGTAAATTGAACAGTTTTAGCACATGGACCTATGGAACCATTTTATTACCCATCACTGATATTGGCAAATAGGTTTTATCTGTGTGTGCTGTTTTTAGTGCAGATGTCATATTTCCAGCAATGATCAATGAACCTTTTGAGAATATATCTGAGTGATTTTCATACTTAAAAGAGTATTAACGTACAACTCAAATTGTTTATATAGTAGAAATTATGCACAGTACTCTGTTGCAGATTGTATTTGGTTTTGGTGACCATATTATAAGAAGAATGTGGCTTGATTAAAAAGGAATCCAAAAAGAAGAGCTAAGATGATAATAGGTTCAGAATGCAAGACATATGTCAAGAGACTGAAAGAAATGAATATGTTTATTCCAATGACAAGATGAGGTTATATAATTACATATAAGGCTCATCCAGTCTGGCCAAATGTGTTGGGATGTGATGGTTTCCATTCCTGAACCTAACTGCTTTTATTTCTGAGTTCCAAATGATGCTTCTCTTGTATTCCCCAGTAAATCCTACCAATTACCACAACATTTTATTTCTTAGAGGTTCATCCAGATTTGTATTGATTTGTGCCACACCATTTAATATCATTTCTTGATGTTTCTTGAGCTTTCTTGCTTAGGGTGTGGGTTTTGTCCCCTCAGTGTAAGATTACCTCTCCCATGCATACACTCCCTCGTTCCTCCATCCTGAATTTTCTCCAATGCCACCGTGTATGTGTGTGTGTGTGAGACAGAGAGAGAGAGAGAAGGGGGGGGGTGTTGATTTTGCCCTGAGGGGAAAAAAAGACAGCAATACCACTATAGCACCTTACAAACATAGCACTGAAGTTCTAGAGGGATTTGTTTGTTTTTTAATGAATAGTGAGGAGGCATTGGGGGGAACAGAATGTGGTTGCATGAGTATTGTAACACAGCTGGAGACATGTGGAAGTAAAATGAGGAGGTGAACAAGTGAGCTGGACATGAGAAGAAAAAAAGAAATGTTCTTGTCCTTCTGAGCATTTGGACAAAAAAGGGCATTAAATGTTCCACAAGTCAGCATAAATTGTCAGTCTGATTACCCAGTGTTTTAGTTGCTATGCTATTTGTACTGCATTAAATATACTGATGCAAACATATATTGTGTCATTCAATGGATTAATAGGAAAAGGCAAGTAGCAGTTTTAGGCTTAAGAATTTAACAGAAACTTTGATTCTATCTGTCCGGGTAAGAGTGATTGTGGTAAGAAATTATGGCAGCAGTGAGGACCCTTCAGTTCTGTGGATGGATGCAGCTCACCGCCAAACTGGCCCACAGAGACCCAGAAGCCCCATCCTCAGGAAAGACGAGAGCTTTCTCCATCACGTTTCACTGCTTTCAGTGTGAAGCTGGCCCACCTTGAAGTAGCAATTTTCAAAAGGGTTCCCTCATCTTTCTGACGGGAAGTTCTGCTTCCCTGGGAGCCATTTCATCTTCGATGCTTAACCCTCCCCTTCCTGTGATCTCTGCCTCATCTGGGCTGTTCAGCTAAACAATGGGGAAGCAGATAAGTGGCAGAGAAAAATAGACTGCCTGTATGTGCATGTGGAGACTGTAACAAAGGTGAGGTTCCCACTTTGCATCTTACCACCATTGGTCAGTTGATCCTGCTTGCCCTTGGAGAGCCTTGGGGAAAAGCATAGCAGCATGAGAAGCTGCCTGCAGAATACCTACAATTTATATACTGTTGATGAGTGATCTACACAGTTAAAGCAGCTTGATACCACTTTAAATATCATGGTTCCATTCTGTGGAATCAGGTTATTACAATTCTACTCTCCTGAACTACTGTGCTAGAGATGTCTCACAAAGAATTCTAGATGTCTCACCAAACTACAAATCTCAGGATTCCAAAGGACAGAACCATGACAGTTAAAGTGGAACTGAACTGTTACAATGGTGTAGTGTAGATTCTCTTGTCTTTGAAGTTAAAAGGAAGAAAGCAACAGATTTAGGAAACAGATACGTAATCTTATATACATATTGTCAATAAATTAAAAAGATCAATTTACAACAAAGGCACATATAAAGTCAGTGATCTATAATAAACACATATCCTATACAGTTTTGTATAACACTACAGGCCAATATTATAAATTTAAAGGTTACTTTGGCATAAGTCTTTGCACTGGTAAAAGACTGATGACCATTAGTGTAAACAAGCCAACAGCTGAACAAAGCTCAGATGTATTTCAACACAGTTGTCTTCTTCAATGGCCCATATTGAAGTGCTTTCTTTCTAGAAATCTTCCAGTTCTTTCCACCAGTCAGTGCCAAAAACATTAGTCTACAGTTCCTTACTTAATAGGAATAAGAATGCCACTTGCCTTCACCAACCTGACTCGGCTGGTGTGTTGATCGTCAGTCTTGTGAGTCGGTTCTTACATATTTTTTTCTTGCCTTGAAATTAAAAGAAAGCCCCTTTAACTTTTTTAAAAACAACAAGAACAACCAGGGTTCTTGGAGAGTGGGGGTGTGGGGATGAATTGGTATGTGTCCGGCTGTTTTCCCATAGCTGGAGAAGACTCCAGGTATAATGGTGAATAAAGAGAATACATAGGAGCATAAGTCACTTCTCCTTATTTGGTATGTGACTAGAACATGTTGTAACAAGCCTGCATGCATTTTGGCATCATTTTAAAAAGAAATTTATATAATGGAATACAAACACAAGTCTGGAGTGTTAAAGAGAAAATAGAAGTGAGGCG
The DNA here is from genome assembly GCA_948472985.1 of Iguana delicatissima. Lineage (NCBI taxonomy): Eukaryota > Metazoa > Chordata > Lepidosauria > Squamata > Iguanidae > Iguana > Iguana delicatissima. Next base: position 92,817 of record CAOKZL010001205.1, on the reverse strand, counting down.
AATATGGAGGGGAAAAACCCAAAATATTAGGCATGTTTATTTAGTCCGGGCTCTGTTTTAGAACCATAGTCATTTAAAAGTCTGTTTAAAAAAAGTAGCAACATTCAATATTTTGGGAAGATTAGAGGAGGGGCCCCAAACACATATTTTGCCCTGGGTAACAACAGTTAGAAAACAAACAAACCAGGAATCAGCTTTCTTATCTGTATTAAAAACGCAACACAATCCAAATTACTCATTGCAGCAATACCTTTATTAGGTGAACCAAAAGGCACAATTACATTAGCTTTCAAAGCACGGTGATTTCAAAGATGTTAAAAATAGTACAGGAAATGAAAAGTGACAGTGTCAGAATTGTGGGCCTACATGTTGTTTGAGAGATGTTTGCCTCAGATGGTGTCTAAGGCAGATTTGAGGGAGTGCTGATGCAGGTAGAGGCCCCACTGTCTGGCCTGTTCAATTGGCCACAAGGGCACTGGCACTGGCGGGGCCCCTGCCTGCACCAACTCACCCTCAAGACCACCTTCATACTTAAGGGCTGTGACTCTGACTTCATTACTCTTCCTCTCCTCTATCATTTTTCAGATCATGGCCTGATGAAGAAGTAAGTGAGCTTTAAAAACTCACACCATTGCACCTTTGGCTGGCCCATTGAAGGCATTGTTGTATGCCTATTTGGAATTTTGTTGTATTTTGCTGCACAACTGATGCAACAGGCCTTGAATATATTTTTCTACCTTCATTGTCTCACCTTCTGGTTGCAAGAGCAGGTACAAGAAATTAAACATGAAGCAGGCTCAGATCTCTAGGAGGGGCAACTGGTCTTATTTGTGTTTTTGTATGTCATAGATATGTTAAAATAGCAGAATGTGCATTAACTATTCAACAGGTAAAAACGGCACCAGGGAACTGGTCCTTTTTTATAACTTGACCTGGAATAGCCTGAGCATTTGATTTATCTCCTTGCTTTCCAATCTATTTGTACATAAGAATCATTTTTAAAATTTGGCAAAAGTAGATGTGATTTAATGTGGCCAACCAGACAATACAAACACAGACTGTGAATATGAAGGCAAAACTTTTTGTTGAAACCTCCTGAAAAATCTTGAGACTGAAAAAACTCCCCACAGATAATCCTTTATTGGCTGTAGGAATTTCATAACGAAGATTAGATTGGATTTGATAGTGTGGAATGCAGTTCTTGTAAGAGCCTGGCTGCAGAACAGCAAAGGCATTTTGAAATAATTTGACCCCACAGCACTTTTCACAATTATGAGTTTCTTCAAATTAGACCTGTTAATGGGAATTACATCTTCTTCAAGCCTCATCCCAGAATACAATCGCAAACACTAGTTGATTCAGCAGGATAAGCATTTGGACTTCTGCCACTCCAAAATCTAAAGGGTGTTGTCAGATTTGTGAATCACACTTAATCATAATTTATATTTCATCCCTTATTTGTTAGAAATTTAACTTTGCTAATCACAACTGCATGCATTATTTATTTTATGTAAGTGCAAATGACTTAAACTGCACCAATTAGTTTTTGTTCAATTAGCTTTAGTTCAATTAGTAAGCATTTTAACAACATTCTGAAGTGTTAAACAAAATGGCTATGAGGAAGATTGAAAGCAACAAGTATACTAGCCTCTATTTTTCTTCTTTCCCTATTTAGATCATTTTACACATTACACAGAAGCAAATCTGGGCCTGCCACTGAGTGGTAAATATAAAACTTTAGTAAATGTAGTGGCCTAAAAACAAAACCTAAGAAGCAGCCCAAGTAAAAATATTTTCAGCTGAGGATTTAGATCTCTTCCTTTCGCTGATTGAAACATAGGAAGTTACCATCCCAACCAAACTTAGGGACTTTTAAGTCCATCTGATTTCACAGGGAGGGTTAAGATATGAGTTTCTCACAGTCCCGTTTGTATCAATGAGATTTTTAAGGACAAGTTATGGTCATTTTTGAGGCTAAAGAAGCGTGTGTGTGTGTGTGTGGGGGGGTAATCAATTACAGGAATTAGATGGGTTGTTAGTAATTCTGGTTTGCTGACTTTGAGTGTTGCTACCCAAGTGACACGGCCCACGATTTATAGAATGTCTGTGACTGGTAAAACTGTTCTCTTCACAGGTACCACAAGTACTTCATTATCTCAACCAAGACTAGTATGCTGTGGAGGATTTCACCTGGTATTCATGCAAATACCAGGTGAAAACTGTACAGAAATATTAATTTCCCCGCAGCAGGGAGAAAACTGCAGAAATTATTTGCCCTCACAAGTGAGAATGAAACAGATTAAGATTAACATTCATATCTCAGAAAAGTTTAAATTGTACCAGCTGGTTTGGTTTTGGTGGAAATTATTTTTGGAGACATACTGCTGTAGAACTGCAATTTGTTTTTCATAAGAGATGGAGAGCAATTTTAGAAGCAGGGAGATTCGGAAATGAACTCTACCAATCTGAAAATTGCCTATCCATTATGAGTCATACCTAACACTTCGAAATCCAAAGTTCACCTCACCGTGTAATTCTTGGCCATTCCTCGTTTCTATTCGTTCCCTTCTTTCCTCACACTTTCCTCCCCAAAAATGTGGGATAGGGAAGGTTGAGAGGGAGAAGGAAAATGTGGTCTATAATATTAAAATGGTCAATAATATTAAAATGGAAGACATCTATCTTCACTTTCTAAGTTATCCACAAAAAGTGAACTCTAGCAAACTTTTTTTTTTTAAAAATTCTCTACGTGCATTAACTAGGAGAATTTTAAAAAATTAACAAACCTACAGTTCTCAGCTTCTCTCTCTACAAAGGAATGCAGTTCTGAGCCTTCTATAAAGAATCTCCAAATCTCAAAGAGTCCTTATATAGATCAGAAGTGGGCAACTCATGATGTTGCAATAGTCTGCATAGTTTAATTTATTTATTTACATCCTACCACTTATCTAAAGATGTCAGGCCAGTACACTATAAAATCAGCATGATCAGTTGGAAGGAAGATAGATTAAATAAAATTGTTAACTTTTTAAATATGTTTTGAGCTTTTAAAGCCAATATTTAATACTTTTACTCTGAAGACAGATTAAAATCACTCAAAATACTTCAGAACAATTCCAAACCACTCACATGCGTGGACCTGTATAAAACCAGTTAAATCCAAAAGCTTTTGTAAGCAATAATATTTTCACATAGTGTTGCAATGACAGCAATCCAGGTGCCAATTGGGCTTCTAGGGGGAGGATATTCACACCAGAGAAGGCCTTCAACTATGTCTTTCAACAGCATATTGCCATAAGTGATGAACACAAATGAGTGCACACAACTCAAAACTACAGCAAGCATACATAGGGAGAGGCATTTCTTCAAGTATGATTGCAGCCCAACAATATCTGGAGGGCTTCAATTTACCCATTCCCACTATAGTTTTGGCTCACCTCTAGGAATCCTCAAAACGGCTTACACAAGCGTATTAAATTTGAGAAGCATTCCTTTGAATTATATAACTAAATGTTATTTCACATCCTAACTAGGTGCTGTTTCACCAAAACAAAAAGAAAACTCAAGAATGGGTCTAGCTCCTATCTCAGTTTTTTTTCTTCTCCTTATTCCAGCGTAGTGGGCTCATGACTTCTTTGTCTTACACTAATCCTAACAAAGTGAAGGAAGCAATGATGGCCCCAAACAGATTCTTTAAAAATAAAAACATACAGCAATGAAATAAAATTGAATGTACTACCCAGAAAACGAAAGGGAAAAGAAAAGAGGTGTCTTCAAACCTGAAACTGCAGTAGGAGAGGAATTACAAATCAAGAGACGAGTACAGAATAGAATAGATAGTGAGAGAAAGAATATTTAAAAGTATTCTAGAAAAAAAGGAGAAAAAACATATTTTTCCAGTTTGAGAAACTCTGATGAGAAGAATCCTGGACTCATGAGAAACTTTGCAGGTTTGGACTTACACTGTGCAAAATTTACACATATTTTTTTCCCCAGAGACAGTCTTTTCAGTACAGGCAACAAGATTCTTTGCAAAAAAAGTTATGCAGAAATATTATTTTTTGTGCAAAAAAAATCTGTTTCCTGTGCAAAAGATGCTGTTTTCTATGCAAATCAATCACATGTGAATTTTGCACTGAATGTTTCCAATATTGCATCTTATGCATAGAAGTATTTTTGGTGCACAGAAGCTATGCTGAAAAATACTGTTTTCTATGCAAATCAATCACATATTAATTTTGTACAGAGCACTGCATTTTCTGTATGGAAATTAATATTTCAATGTTGAAAATAATATTTCTATGCTGTCACATGGTCTTCTGCCAGAGGCAGAGATTTTATTGAATAAGTACCACAACACTACATATACTGCAAGAAGCTAAAAAGCTTATAGAATATTTACATTGGCATGGAAATGTTTATGACTCTTACATTATTTTAAAATTATAATTTATAATTACATATATGACACTACTACAGTGGAATGAAGTGGGAGAAACATCCATGATTTTATTTTTCTGTCCAGCTCCTTGTCCTGGTTTTGAACTTAGACAGAAGGAAACAGTTTAAAGAAGTTTGTAAATCCCATTTCTCATCCATCATCCCAAAGAAAATTAGCAAGGTTAAAAGGACAACACACAATATTTTAATCTGTAAAATATAATTTTTAAGGCAGTTTTGCTTACCCATATCACAACAACAATTTTCAGAAATTTTTAAAGGAACAAACAAACAACTAGACTCCTTTCCAAAAGCTAAGGCCAGTTTCTGAAAGCTGAGGCCAGAAACTGTGGCTCCCATATGCTCGATGGTGCCTTGGCAGCTATGATGCAAGAGCAGGGGGGAGTTGTTGTGGCGGTCTCTTCCTACTGCTCCCAAAATCTTCTGACTTCTGCCCAGATTACTGCCACCCTTGGCAATCCTCTAAGAGGAGGTTCTCCAAATGGAGGGAACACAGTGGCTTGCCACTGTATTCCCTTCATTTGGAGGTCCTCCTCTTAGATCTCTGGCCATTTCCACACCACACTGTTATAGCGCTATTATTCCACTTTCAACATCCTATGGAATCCTGGGGTTTGCAGTTTAGGGAGAAGCATTTCGAATTTTCAGCCAGAGAGCTCTTCAGTGTCAGTAAACTACAAACCCCAGAATTTCACAGGATGTTGAAAGTGGAATAATGGCACTAGAACAGTATAGTGTGGAAATGGCCTAAATTTGGGGAGTCCAACAAGGGCCAGTTCTGTTCCTAAAGAATCAGGTTACCAATCATTTTAGCAGATAATGTGTGCTTTTTATCATTCTTCCCTTTCCTATCTCTACTCATGAGGCATGTAGTTGCATGCCTGCATTGTATTTGAAAAGGGCAAATAGGAAAGACCCTTCTGTGTTGCACTTGTTCAGATATCTGGAGACTTTCTCCTCAACAGTCCTTTTTTCAGTGACTCCATATCACTGATGTGAGCTCAGAAAAAGTCTTCTGATTTGGGTAGGTATTTTCTGTGACTGTCCCCAGTATTGCTACTATTTTTAATTGAGTCTTCAGGAACACTTCTAGGGTAGAGCTAGGAGTGAAAAAGAAACAAATACAAATTATGAACAGATGGAAAAGCAAAGAGATCATGTACTGGGGCTTTGGACCTGGAATGCATTAGGCCCCACTTATAGTGATAACAGCCACCATCCTAACAGGTTTCTAAGAAAGAAAAGGTTAAATAATGGTTGCATCTTTCTTTCACATTGCTAGAAAATGCCATCTGTCTGTCCATCCTGTCCACTCCTGCCTAGAATCCATGTAAGTATTGTGACATACCATGTCCTCCTTTTCTTTAAGAATGACTAGCACTGGATAAGCATTCTAGAATCTTATTTTTATTTTTCAAAAGTTCACATACTTCCTGACATGAAGAGAAGCAACTGCCATATTCCAATTAACACATGTAAGTAACTCATTATTAATAACACATTACTTCTAATTAATTCACTTTTGCAATAACAAAGGCATAACTAAGTTATGTTCTAATTGTAAGATCATGATGGATAAGTTCACATTGTTATTTGTTGAACATAACTAAAAGGCAACTTTTACTTACTTCTGAATAAGGAGAAAGTGAGGAATTACTTTTTAAAAGTATAACTAACTAACCTGGGAGGTATCTTAGAACTGTAAATAATTGCTTTTTGAAAGTAACTTTCCAGGCTGTGACCTAGAATCATAGAGTCATAGAATTGGAAAATACCACAATGGCCATTGAGTCCAACCCCCTGCCATGAAGGAACACACATCAAAGCACTCTCAGAAAATGGCCATCCAGCCTTGACCCATCAGTACCAGTACCAACAATGCCCTTACCCCAAGGAAGATGGCCCTGTTGACTTTAGAACCCAATCAAATGGAAACCACTTAGAAGCGTAGAACAACCATTGTAGAGGCAGTGAGGTGCCATGGCTAGAGAGGAAGAATTCTTAAACAGGATGGTCACCTATGAACTAGTATAAGGTAATGCCAAGCTGCCAAATGAGGTGCGATGCCCAGCTGTTTTGTGGCTCAGAGCTAGGCTATGAAGGGTTGTGCTGAGGACAGTATGCGAGCAGAACTGTGGATGACTCACTTCTGAAGAATCTGAAAACTACTGAACTGGCTACACTGGTGAAACCTGATGTGCAATTATAGCTGAGAGTAATTATTCATTATGGAATGGCTCCTGAGTGGAGAAGAATGGATTTGTCCCATTTATGGCTACCGCAGCTATGTTGGCCAATGTCTGTCTACATGCTATCACTGATACTCTTATCTGGAAAAGAGTTAACTGCTGGTTAGCCTGTCATTGTAAGCAAGTCTTTTTGAAAAAAGTAGGACTGACTTCTCCTTAAAATCTATAGGATGACGCTGATAGTATAACACAGATAATGCTATAGCTTCTTTCCATTATTAGTGAAGTTATTTCCAAACATACACACATGCACAAAGAAAAGGATGAATTATTTGCCTAGCTTTCAACACTGACACAGACATACATATCAAAATACAATGCTGCCCAATTTACCAAAGTGAGAGTTCCATTTTCTATAATCTGCCTTGGCCTTATTGCTCAACTCATTATTATATTATCACTTTACTCAGCTCAGATTATGTGAAACTATACATTGCCAGACTATAATTATTATAGCCCAGCTTCTCCTTTTTCATTTTGATCCTTTGAAAACCTAGTCATTATCCTGCATCAGACTGGCTTCCCGAAATGTCAAGATTAAAATGGACCATGAAAGCTTATGCAAGGGTGAGTCACTGGAGCAATTTGAACCAATAAATATCAAAGCAGTTTCTAAGAAGCAAGCAATTCATTTGATACCGCATCTATCAACAAGTCTTTCAAAGGATTTTCCTCTATGAGGTTACGCCCTGATATTTACATCCTGGTCTCTCCCACTGTGCTGAAGTGGTAGTTTACCTCATTAATATGATGCTTTGTCAAGCAGGCATTTCTTCCTGTACAACATGCCAAATTGCCTTCTCCTCTTGGTGCTTAGCAAATGATCTGAAACCTCATCCACTCTCAAAATATAGTCTAAAAGCCTCAGCTTGTAAGCACTCCCTCAGCAATTAATGATATTTTTATTAGCTGATGTGGGTGTTTGGCCAAGAAAGAAGGTAACAATTTATTTTTATTTTAGTTTGCGCTTAGGTCACTGTAAGTCAGTGAATAATCAAAATAAAGCTGTCATTATAAATGACTTCTGGCCATGAGCGTTGGATGTACAATAAACAATGAGAACATTGTTGAAGAAATGGATAATGGCCCGGGCTACTTGGAGATTCTCATTACAAGCTATTTGACATCCCCAGTGCTCTGTTCCATGTTCTACAAAAGGTCTTTCCACTTTTCCCAAACTATTTTCTTTTTTGTAATATTCTGTATCCTGTCTACCACAACTGTTGCTTGGTTCTCCCCCTTAGGGAAAGAGGGAACAACGCGCAAATATGTATTTGTACCAGCCACATGGCATGACCACTTAGAGCTAAATACCTCACTCTCATTTGATTTTGTGTATTTTCAAGCTGTAAAAGAGAGGAAGAAAAGTCAGAGTGCATCTTTTGTCACATGTTAACGATTCAGATTTTGTGCAATAAATTTCAGCCTCTTAATCCAGTGACTAAAGCCTGTGGTGAAAGTAGGGACCTGATACATTAATTAAAGAGACTGAACACAGTTTTCAAGGCAGATTAACTTTACAATTAGAGAATATGTCTCACTTTTTTCTCAGATGATACGTTAAGGATGCTATCAGTGCACATATGCATTCATAGGAGAAAAAATTCACAGTAATAACAGCTGAAAGCTGGAAATATCTGGGAACATTTTATTTATTTATTTATTTATTTTTATATGGAACGCTTCACGAATTTGCGTGTCATCCTTGCGCAGGGGCCATGCTAATCTCCTCTGTATCGTTCCAATTTTAGTATATGTGCTGCTGAAGCGAGCACGTAACATTTTAAACAAATTAAACAATAGGTAAACACAAATAGCAGCACTGACCTTTGAAGGCCTAACATAGGGGTTGAGAAGTTGTGGTACTGCAGACGTTGCTGGATTGTAACTCCCTTCAGATGCAAACAGCATTGCCAGCAGTGAGGGGTGATGGAAGTTACAGTCCAGCAATGACCGGATGGTCACATGTACCCAACCCTAATCCTAAACATTTTGAGTCTGGAATATCACAAAACTGTCTTCTATGCAAGTATCCACATGTACTCAGTTTCTAAAACAAAGAAAACTGTAGGAACTCTATTGTAAGGAGGAAGATTTTTTTTTTTTTTGCATTTTAAACTTTTTTCTTTGCTGCCTTGAAGGGACTGAAAAGTCAGAAAGTTATAAATATTTAAATAAAATATAATTAACATTCAGTAATCAAATCCCCTACCTGTAATCTGTAGTCAAACAGTTTCACATACTCTGAACAACATACCACCATGTTCAAAGGTTTAAGAGCCTCAAGATAAACTTAAATGCTGACTTAACTATAGTGGCCCCTCCACTTTCATGAGGGTTGGGGTACAGAACCCTCATGAAAGTAGAAAAACAATGAATAAGTACCCCCCCCGGGGCTTCCCCTCCCATTCCCTTACCTTTTGCCTTAGTGTGCCTGTCTGCCTTCACTGTGCCCAGACAAACGGCAAGGGAATGGGAGGCAGGAGATGGAGGGAGAAGGCATGTGTATACCTCATGAATAATCAAATTTATGAAGGTCAAACCTACAAATATAGAGGAAGGACTATAATTAAATACTGATTTTTATAGTAATGGTATAATATGAGATCTCTAACCATTAGGTTTCAAAATTAATTTGGTAATGTTTAGTGCCAGAAATTAATAGATTAATTTACTTTTGCTAATACAAATAATTCCAAACATTTAATTAGTTGTCATTAATTAATTCATTGCTTACAACTTTAAGCCTAACAAAATAAAGTAATGATTACATTCATTAATTTGTTGTCTTTCTTACATGACATATATAAAATGTTTGGAAAATTGTTTAAGAGGTATTTTGAAGTAGCCTATAGACTTACACATAATATCATTAAATCCCACCTTCTTCCCTCAAAAAGCTATTGTGTGCTCAAGCTGTAAAATGTTCTCCCCACCCAGTCATCTGAGGAAAATGAGCTTAATAACTCCAACCAAGCCCCTGAAAGCATCTCACCCACCTAAGCAGAGGAGAGAGTAGAAGACCGAAGAAGGGTAGAGAAGACTATGGCCCTTTCCACAGGGGGGAAAAACAAGGGTAGGACGACCTCACCCAGAAGTCATCCACACTGTGGAGTGCGCTAGGGCGGTTAGAAATGTGGAGGTTCCACACCTCAAACCACCCTCATGCGGCTGCGGGGGTGGTGCCGCATGTTTTATAAAGACCACATTTCATGTGGTCTTTATGAAACATGTGCGCGCTAGCCCATTGCAGCGCCCTGTGTGGAATTGCAGGGGCGCACAAGCACGTCCCTGCAGAGCTGCCAGGGCGGGCTTCTGGCTGGCACGCTTCTCCGATTGGCGGAGAGCCGTTGGAAGCCGCCAGCCGCCATTTTGGGCACCGCCGGACTCCACTGCCGTGTAGAGCAGCGAACACGCACTGCTCCCCATGGTGACGGAGCTACCCGCATCAAGGTAAGCTCCATTTCCATGTGCGCCGCCCCGTTTCCCCGCGTTTCACACCCCCCGTGTGGAAAGGGCCGAAGAAGCCAAGAGAGGAGGAAATTGAGGGGGAGAGGAGAAAATGCTGTAGTCCCTAACATTGTTATGAAAAATAAGAAACACAGTTAGGGAGTACAAAGAGGTGTACTGTAGCATGCCCCAAGCAATAATATATAGTCATATATTAAATAATAATATACAAAAGAAACCAGAATAAAATCAATGGGCAAGGGGTTTTGAAAAGAGACAATGGCTATTTCCGCACGGGGTGAGGGAATCGCCCTGTGACGCTACTTACCGGACTTTTGGGCTCCCTGGTCTGGTCCACGCTTCTCCAGAGCAGTGTGTGGCCGCTGCTCCACACTGCTCTGGGGGCGAAAATGGCAGCTTCTGGTTGGTCGAGGGTCTCAACCAACTGCTGAAGCTCGCCAGCCTAAAGCCCTCCCCCGGCAGATCGCAGGCTCGCACCACTGCGAGCCTGCGAATCTGCACAAGGGAGCAGGCTCGCAGTGGCACGCTCCATGCTTTTGAAAGACCTGTTTTTAGCAGTCTTTCAAAAGCACACTAGACAATCACTTGGGGTCGTTCCGGAGCAGGCTGGGGTGCAGATCTACATTAAGTAGGTCCGACCCAGTCCACTCCCAGGTGCAGACGTTCTCCCTGGAGGACGCTCTGCCCTGTGTTAAAAACCCTGTGTGGAAATGGCCATAATGCACCTTTCTCATTGAAAAGAAAATGCTATGAAAGGTGAAAACACCATCATTTCATGCCTAAGAGGCTTGGCTTTTTGAAGAGTTCTAGGTACTTGAGGGTCTTCCACTGCTGTCATATATTCTAGCCCAGGAGTCATGTTTCTTCTTTTCCCATTCTTTTTCAATTGATTCCCAATAGAGATGAGAGGCAGATTAGTTGATCTAGCAACATAGCCATGTGATGCATTTTCTCCAGGCCTAATCTTCTTCTCCTCAGGCATTTTTGTTGCCAATGTTGTTAACCTGAGTTATTTGAACTGTGTTTAATGGATTAATTTTATTGCAGTTCTTTCTCCCTTTCTCAGTTTGGAGCCCTTCTTCAGGACTCTGTGTCAGTTATACATCTTCTCAGGTTGGATACTATAGAAATAATCCTTGGGACTAAAGGGAAAGAACTGAGAAAGTTGCAGGGGAATGCTGTCTGCTGTAATGCCCACTGAAAAGACAAAAAGTATTGACTGTAACAGGTTAATTCCCTTTTCCTGTTCCATTCCTTGTGAAAAGGGGGAGGTAGCTGATCAATCTCTCCTGAAGCCTGCAGAAACTGAACAAAGGAAAAATCAGGGGAGGGGAAGGAAGAGACTCCTGTAACTTAAGCCTAGATCTTCTAAAATGACCACGGGTACTCCAAAGATCATGATACTCCCTTTCCTCTGGCTTTTAGTAGTTTTCCCTCTGCTTCTGTCACTGCCACAGCCTATGTTAGTTAGTTTTGGCTAAGCCTGCTTTCACTTGTCTCTGTGCTGTTGCTACCTCTTCAGCCACTGCCAACTATCTTCTGTGCATATTTCACAGCTGCATTTCTTCCCCTCATGTTTTTTTTTTTTTGGTAGTCTCCTCCTCCTTCCCTCTTCTCTCTCCAACACGCAGTCTATGCCTGTTCGATTTACTACCGCACGCCACGCTGAATGCAATCAGTCCTATTTGTTTATAAAAGCTAAGCCTGATTAGTACTTAGATGATAGACCACTAGGGAATACAAATCTTCTCCAGGCTAGGCTAGGAAAAGAATCCTAGAGAGCCACTAACATTTAGAATTGGTCATGCTAGATGGACCAATGGCCTGACTCAAGCCATTTCCACACTAGACTCTTATAGTGCTATTATTCCACTTTCAAATCCTATAGAATCCTGGGGTTTGCAGTTTAGGAAGGGGCCTTAAACCCCAGGATTCCTTAGGATGTTGAAAGTGGAATAATAGTGCTATAACAGTCTAGTGTGGAAATGGCCTCAGTCTTAGGCAACTTCTGATATTCCTAAGTACTTTTTCTTTCATAAGCTGACTGCTCCCCCTTTGTTGTCAGTGGAATCTGCTGGCATCTCAGAGAACATGTTGGGAGCTGTAAAAAGCCTGGACATCTTCGTTGGCTCAAGAGCCATAGCTTCATTGTCAAATAGCTCCTTTTGGCTCCCAAACCACAGCTACCTGTGGGATATAGTCAGGAAACAGTGACTGTAACTTCTCAGTTGCTTTTTGTTAAAATTAAGCTTCTTCAGTAGAGCCGTCTTTGCAAATTCTTCCCTAGAGAGGCCACTGTGACTGGCTTGCTCTTTAGTTTTCAAAGGATGGTCAAAGTTTTGTGTTGCTGATATTTGCCACTGTTGTGGTCAACTTAAAAAAGTCATTTGAATTGTATGTCCTGGATTAATTTTATTGCAGCTGTTTCCTCCTTTCTCTGTTTTGGTGCATCCTGTGAACCTTCTTAAAGAGCACAATGGAACAACAAAAAGGAGATGTAATTTTTTAAAAAATGAAATCAATACACAAATACATAGTTGACTGTTTTTGGAGATGGCAGCTCAGTGGAATGACATCCTAATCATCACCCCTGCAAGAAATGTAAAATCTGAGTACAAATCTTTTTCTATGATTCAGATTTCCAGTTTATATCAGTTCATGTCTCATGTATTTGCCTTGATTTCCTCAGGAAGAGTTGAAATAACGCCCTTGGCAGTGTCTCTCACAACCAGAATCAGATGTTTACAAATGCCTGTGAGATGGGGTTCATGGTACACAACATATTCAATTGACACACACTCCCACACACACCACACATACTCAGAATAGCCGATATTCAAAAACTGAAGGGAACTAGAGTGCAGAAGTACATTAATGATCCATTAAATGATCTTTTGAATTGCTCTTAGACAAATATATTTCACATCAAAGAAAAATAACCAATGCCTAGTAATTGCTATCTCATGCGCATCATATAGCCTACATGCCTGGATTGTGTAATTTTAGTCAGGCACTTCTCTCATAGATATGATGAACAAAACCTGGTCAGAGGTCATCATACATTTCTGATATTTCCAGTGACATGCTGTTCCTCTGCATTGCCAGGTACAGATGTGGTGATCCATCAACAAACCATCTTTGCCATTCTCAAAACTGCTGACATTTTGCCAGTTTACTAGGTCATCTTTTGAGATAAACCTTCAGTCAGACCTGTTGTATCAGGCAGGCAATCTCTGTGAAGATCAGTTGCACAATCCAAGGATTTCTGTTTAAGAACATAAGTAGAGAAATTATCATTGCCTGCAATTACTTTTTTTAAAAAAAAAATCCATGAAGTAGAAGGAATTAGACAGGATATTCATTAGTAACAGGATCTCCTTCAGCTCCTATCATGAATATACTTGATGGTGTTGTGGTCAATCAAATCATAATACAGTGCCAAGAATCTTGGATTCCAAAGAAAATAAAAGCAGCCTCCTTGCTTTCATGGACACAGAGGTGAATATCAGGATGATAACCAGGTGAGAAACAAGACCAAAAAATCTACCACCCACCCAACTTCTTTTGTACTGTTAGCTTTGATATCTGTAATTTAGTAGACAGTTAAGTAGGAAGGTAATTATATCATGCCCTGTATCTTGGACTAGGTCCTTGGAATATAGAAGAACTTATTTCTGGGCAAATATGAAAAAGAAGAGAGGGCAGGGGAGGGGAACCAATGGCCTTCCAAACATTTGTGGACTGCATTTCCTGTTGTCCCTTGGTTGGGGTTAATGGGAGTCCAAAGTCTGGAAGGCTTTGGACTCCCATTAACAGGTTCTCTATTCCTGCTGTAAGGCACTCACATATGCTTATTCAAGAAGAATAAGCACGACGATATTCAGTGGACTTCTAAATAAGTGTGCTAGGAGTATACTATGTATTCCAAATAAACAAGATCAGAAGCAAACCATTGGTGGTGTAGGATGAAAAGGTAAACAAACTAATCTGATGGCCAGAGTTGTCCGGCAGTGGAATATGCTGCCTCGGAGTGTAGTAGAGTTTTCTTCTTTGGAGATTTTTAAGAGGCTGGACAGCCATCTATTGGGAGTGCTTTGATCCTGCATAGCAGGGGGTTGGACTAGATGGCCCCTATGGTCTCTTCCAACTCTATGATTCTATGATTCTATACTCAGTGCCAGACCACTTTATTAAGACTTTGACAGAAATCTGCTAGTGTGTTACACACACACACACACACACACACACACACAAGCTGCCTTATGCAATTGGTTGTACTTTTTTGCCATTGTGTAACAGGCATATTCAGTTCATGGTTGTGCAAGTGGAGTTTCACAAGTGTAACAGTTGCACATTGTTGGAACTATTTGTCAGTGCCTTGATTTACTGGGACAGTGGAAATAGCAAGCACACTTACAAATACTTAGTTAGTTGCACAATGTTGGTACTCAGCAGAATGGGGAGGGTGCAGCATAGCCACTTAACTATGTCAGTGTAGATTTACTCTATGCAAGCATGATGCAGGCTCTCAGCTTTTCCTTCCAAACTTCCCAATGTCTCTCAGATATAAGGATCTATAATCAGTAGGTAATTTTGTTTAGTTGGAAAATTCCATCCAGGTCCTGAGCACGTAGAGAACTTGCCTTTTCAGTCTCAGCTAGGAATTGTCCATTTCCTTGAGAATAAAATGACACTTGTTTATACACTGAAGAAGGAAGGCTGTTGTTTGTTTGAAAGGTGCTGGTAAGTTTGGAAAGCAGCTTCTTCATAAACCTCTCTTGCAATTTATTGGTTTTGCTGCCTTCTCGTTCTGCTTTGCAATATAGCACCCCCTCCTTCCCATAGCTGGTAGCAGTATTAGTATCTGTAGTGTTTATTGCATTACTCAATCAGTTGACAGCTTAAGATGCTTATCTGTATTATGATCAATTTTCATTTATTTAGTGCAAATGCCTTCCTGAATGTCAGCTTTGGTTTTCTTTAAGCTTGCTAATGATTAAACGCACGTGCGAGCGCACACGCACACACACACACAGAGAGAGAGAGAGAGAGAGAGAGAGAGAGAATATCCAGAAACAAACACTAAAACTCTGCTGAAAAACTTGTCTTTCAATTTAAAAGGAATTGTCCCTGAAAATGATTTTTACCTGCTAACAGAGTCATTTGCAAAAGCTAGGCATTCTTATTTCTTAATAAGTTTGAGACATCTCATTTAACTGGTGATTATGTTCTGCCTAAAATCTCTAAGTTTTTTTAAACTGGACTCTCTCCAAGTAGTCGCCCAGAAGTACATTTAATCCACCACGTTCTTCTTAAATGATATGTAGACTTTCCAATTTTTTCTTCCAATTTCTTTGTAAATTACTCAGTCTGGAAAGGGGCAGTTGGGAGCAGGGAAATGAACACAGATGCGTGAATGTGCATTCACATTATCTTCACTCTACTCCCAAGGAATTTGTTTAACTGTTTGCTCCCAGAATTAGCTTTATGCAGTGCTTCTGTACTTTGTGTACATTTTTTTTATAATGCTTAGAGTGTGAGAACTGAACTTTGGACTACCTTGTTCTAGTTTCTACTGAACCAGTCCTCACAAGTGACCTTGGGCCAATTGTGTCCTCTCTCTCTCTCTCTCTCAGAGCCTGACCCCTTATGGGGTTGTTGTGAGGGAAATGTAGTGAGAAGGAGAACTGTGTACCCTACCTTGAGCTCATTGAAGGAAAAGCAGAACAAGTATAGCAAATAAATTAAAAGAAACTGCAGCTTAATCTTGGGTATCAGATCAGTCCTAGTATTAGAAATTCCAAACCCACATCCAGGGCCTTATCACACTACTCTATTATAGCGCTATTATTCCACTATAACTGTCATGGCAATTTTGCATGGAACCATGGGATCTGCATTTAGAATTCTCAGCCAGAGAGCTCTAGTGCCTCACCAAACGACAAACCCCAGAATTCCACAGGGTGCAGCCAGGGCAGTTAAAGTGGAATAATAGCGCTAAAACCATGTAGTGTGATAGGGACTCCAGTTCATAGTACTGGCTAAAGCAATTGAGGTATACACGAAAAAATAATATCTATTGCTTTGCAAATTTGCTTCTATAGATGATACTTCAGAATCTAGCTAAATTCCACCCCCACTTTTCAGAGTGAAATTCAAAATAATTATTTGAACAAAACCTGAGATTCTTTGTTTTTATTATATGGAGATCCTACTTATGCTCCTCATTCCATCCTGTTCTGTTCCATCTCCAATTTGCCTGAAAGGTATGTCTTTCCAGGAGTCTTCATGTGAGGCTTGTATTGTGCAATCACAGAATTTTACCAGGGTGGGGGATCCATTTGTAAGCATCCCCTATTTTCTCTCCAATGGCACAGAATACCTCTTAAGAAGGGAAAGAAGGGACAGAAGCACAATACCTTTTTGACTAGAAAAAGTAGGATGCCTCCATCTGAAAGGATGCTCCACTCAATTCCACCTGGACTTAACTGGAAGTCATTCAGGTTGAATTCAGTTTCTTCATTAAGGCATAACTTTGAAGAAGAGTATTGTATGTTTGCTTGTAATGTGTGGGGGAAAGTTTGCAACTGTTTAGGCTGGGTGACAATCTTTCTGTTGATGCAAGAGTCAGACACACAAAATATAATCCAGTAATTAGTTTGCAATAAAGATTATGTAGGAGGTCTCTTCTTTCATTGCTTGTCAACGCTCTAAGTCTGTGCCATTTTCATCTGTTTTTATTCACATGTCCATTCTGTCCTATTTCCATACCAATCTGTGTGGGGTTTTTTTCAAAATTAACCCTCGAGAATTCAAAATCAGACTTTTTGTTATGTTAAATATATATCTGCCACATATGTATTTGATGCCAAAATATTATTTTTGTACGAGTAATATTATTTTTGCATAAATAATATTTTTGTTTTTCAGCCAAGAATTACAGCACAAAATTTGGAAAATATATGGTCTGAAGAACAAATGTGTACCAATTCACATATTAGCCTAGTAAATGCTAATTGGGATGGTTCACTTAAAATGCAGATCAAATGAAATCTTTGAACATTCCCATACTTATGCTGGGGGGAGGGATGAAGCAGCCATAGGACCACATGCTCCCCCCCAAGTGATGTTTGTGGCTCCAATTCCTCCCTGCAACTGCATCTGACACACTGCCCTTTTTTCTAGCATCCAAAAAAGGGGGGGCAGTGAATATCATCTCCTAGAAACTGAGATGATTGCAGTCCAGTGACTGCTGGGGGAGAAGGCAATTTTATTGTCACACTTTTACCACCTCTGTCCCTTCATGCTCATGAAAGGCTGGCACCCTTGCCTTCATCAGCCTTCTTACAAGACCAACCTTAAACAGTACCTTAAAACAACATTTCTCAAAAAAGATGCAGAGCTATGACTCTGACGTTCTCACCTTTCTTCCCCTATACAATTTTTAAAATCTTTTCCTGATGGAGAAAACAGTAAGCTCTGAAAACTAGCATGATTGTACGTTTTGGTTGACCTAATAAAGGCGATCTTCAGGATGTGTGTTTCAGGTTTTATTTTTTTGCTACATGGTTGCCCCTGAATATATATTTTTCCCTGAAAAGGTGATTCACCTTTAAAATAGGTAAATTTTAACAGGACAGAAAATTGGCCTCTCTGACTGCCGAAGTCTCCCCTCACAGACACAATTTAGTGTAGTGGGATGCAGAGACAGTGAGACCAATGAAGGTAAGGAAAAAGAGTTTATTAAAAGAAACGGCTGGGCTGCTTGACTGGAATCGTTTCCAGAAAGTGTCAAGAAGCCCCGAGTACAGTTTGCAAAGTGATTTTATAGCATTTCTAACACACAAAGACATTTCCTCTTCGCAGAGGTTTTGCTATAGCTTTCACTTTCCCCTTATTTCTCAAGTTGTTTACATTTCAGAAAATGGTTTACGGAGCATCTCAGGCAACGATGCACACTGTGACCTAACCTTGTAATGGAGACAGGAACTCTACTGAGCCTTGCTAGTGCAGCATATTGCAAAACACTCTGACTTGCCACACACTTTTTGGAGGATTTCTTTTAACACTTTTATAGAGTCTTAAGGCTACCTAGACTGACCCTCCATCAAAGTCCACTTCATTAGGAGCATCAGGGAAATCAATCCCTTCTTCTATATTTCAGACCACCTATTATTCAACTCTACTGATATATTTTGTTATTAAAAAGTTATCTACAACAGTGCTCCAAAACAGCTGTATAGCCATTACTATTATGTGTTTAAACTTTTTTATATTACTTTAACTTAGTGACATTTTAATATGACAGTTGATTTGTTTTTCAACTGTTTTCTTATAATGATTCTTTGTTGCATTGTGTTTTTAATTTATGTCCTGAATTGCCTTAGGTCCCATATTGGAAGAAAGGCAGGCAGACAGGCAGGTAAGTGGGCAGACAGGCAAGAAAAAAGAAAGGAAAGATAAAGACTGAGAGAGAGAAAAAAAAGAAAAGAAAAGAAAAGAAAAGAAAAGAAAAGAATTGAGTCTACACTGGTGTTGCAATTGTTCCTCTTTTCAATGAAAGTGTACATGTCCATGTTCACACATGCCTCAGCTTCATTAGAGTTTGTATTATTTTAGTAAAAGATGGAATTGGCCCTTCCTCAAATCAAAGTGATGTCCTTGCTTTAACTGGTAGAATAGGAAGCATGATGGATCATGTCCTCTCCCACCCATGCATTAGAGTCCCTAAATAGGAACAGCTACATAGCCATGCTGCTGGTGAGGTGGTGGGGGTCAGGGAAGAGAGGTTCCTGGGTGGTCACCAGCCAATCAGGGCTGCCACACATTGCCTGCCCCATCCCTACAATCCCTGCCATGGAACAAGGAAAACATGAAAATGAGGAGCACAGCAGTGGCTGCTTTACAGTCTTCGCACTCTGAGAATGGATGACATTTGTAGAGGGCAGCTGTACTGCTGCTACCATCTTTCCCTTCTCTGTTTCCATGGAGGAATGTATGTTTGCATGTGCATCATGGGTGTATTTATGGGGGGGAGGGCAAAACAAAGCATTGCTCAACAAAATAAGAATTCTGCCTACCACATGAAATTTTGCTTCAGTTCCTAAAATTTGAATAATACATAGAGTGAGACGTTGAAAATCGCTTACACCTAGAACTTTTGTATTGGTTTGGTTCACATTTCTTTCATTCGTTTTCCTGTCTCTTTTGTTTGCATGCCTAATCTCCGTTTCTCGAAGCTCAACTGAAGTGTTAAATTACTGAAATGCTAGAAATTTGGGGTCTAAAGGAAAATTTCATTGGACATCAGAATTCTTATTTGGGGTAGAAAGGCAATACCCTCAGGGTACTAGGATGAGATAGTGTTTGAGTGTTGGACTAGGACTTTGGGAGATGGTGGTTGGAATCCCCACTCAACCATGAAAACTCATTGGGTGACCTTGAGTATGCCATGCTCTCTCAGCCTCACCGGAAGGCAATGACCATTTTCCTCTTCTTGCCACGAAAGACCCCTGTGATAGGGTTGCCTTAGAGTCACCATAACTCCGAAAGGACTTGAAGGCATACAAAAATAACAAATCACATCTCCCAGCCTCCATCTTTATAGCTGTACTGCTGGTGTGCATTTGCTTGGAGAGGGGAGTCTTGAGCACTGAAGAGTGTCAGTAATGGCTGCTCTTAAAAAAAAAAGCCAGCCCTCCTGAGGTGAGGGCAAGCACCAGCTTTACGGCGGGCAGCGGAAGGATTGCTACTTCTGGTTCTAACCTGGGCCGCTGGCTCATGAGGTCTGTTTATGGATTGGAAGATTAATGATAAAGAGCTGTTTGGGAGCTCAAAATAGCTAATTCAGTTACATTTAAGTTGGAGAGGGCAGATTTTTAACAAGTCAGCTGTGAGTCCAGACTGTCCATGCAGAGTTCTCTGGCCTTACAGCTAGAACATCAGGGTAAGCAAAACTGGTAGATTCCTCAGGGTCAGTGGAGATACTGAAGTTTATGGAACAGACATCCTACTGCACTGTTCTCCAAAATAAGTAATGTAAGCGCTGATCACCAAACAGATGAAAATATGCTGACAAACACCCCACAACCCTATGCTACAGACCTACACAACTTGGCAGTACGTAAAGGCTGAAATTGAATAGGCTAAACTTCTTCGGGCCGCAGATAGGTTTTTAGCACCTCACTTTCCAAGTAAAGTTATAATAATGGTATAATAATGTTTTTTATTTGCAAAATAAATTATAGTATAATTAATGATTAAACTATTTTGCAGATAAAATAAACCATATTGTAAAAAAGGGAAATTAAGAAAGTTTTTCCTAATGTTTAGGTAGAACTTCTTTTCCTGCAGTCTGAAGCCTCCTCTGTGTCCTAAGGCCTTTCCACATCAGTGTTATAGTGCTACTATTCCACTTTCAGAATTCCTGTGGAGCTGAAGTGGTCTCTGGCTGAGAGTTCTAAATACCCCCCCCAACTGCAAATCCCAGGACTCCACAAGATGATGAAAGTGGAATAGCAGCACTATAACAGCATAGTGTGGAAAGGCCCCTAATCTCTTAAGCAGCAGAAAACAAGCTTGCTCTATCTTTTACATGATATCCTGGCACATAAGAGCTTCACAAAAGTTCCTTTTGGTGAACTACAACCTCCCAAAACCCCAGGTAGCATGATTACTGATTGGGGAATTCTGGGAGTTACAGTCTTAAAAAGCAATGCTTTCAAACCCTGGATAAGCTTTTATCTCACCAGAGTAGACTTGGTGAATTATTGTTGTTGTGTGCCTCCAAGTCATTCCCAAGTTTTGGTGCCCCTAAAGCAAACCTATCACTGGATTTTCTGGAGCTGAGAGTGTGTGATCCACCCATGGTCACCCAGTGGCTTTCCATGGCTGAAAAGTTCAAATCTTGCCTCTGCTACCAACTCACCTGGCAATCTTACAGAAACCTCCTTCCTTAAATTTCACCCACTACCACCATATACAACATGGGGAATGACAACACTGGCCATTTCTGCTCTACATTGTTAAAGTTCTATTATTCCACTTTCAGCATCCTGTGGAATTCTGAGGTTTGTAGTTTCCTGAGGCCAAAGAGCTCTCTGCTGAGAATTTTAAAGGCCCATCCCTAAACTCCAAACCCCAGGATCCCATAGCATGTTGAAAGTGGAATAAGAGCACTGTAACAGTAATGGCCACTGCCTTACTCTCTTGACAGGATGACTGAGATAATGCAGATGTGGCAAGCTGTGATTACACAAAACCAGTAAGTAGGATTATTGGAAAGACAAGATTGCTATGCCTTAAGAAATGTAGGAGTGTGTAATTTTCAAAAGATTCGCAAAAGATCAAAGGGGAGGGAACAATTTGGGGTGTCAGAAAAAAAGTATTCATGAGGAAGGGGGAAGAAAATAGATTTGGAGGATAAACAAGGGGAATCCAGATGGTGGGGAGGGGTGGAATTTATGAAGGTGCAAGCCAGAATAGACCTAAATTGCATTTTAAAATGCAATCTTTTTAAATGCAATTTAATTTTTTCCAATATAATTTAGGAGGGATGGGGGTGAATAAGGACACTGACCTGTAATAAGCTGCTTCCCCAAGAGAGTCCAAGTTAGCCATGTAACAGTCCGTGTTGGCTTGCTCAGGAAGAAGGAGACTACCTCCTTTCTTGCCCCCTCCAGCCGCAGCTGGTCTTCTCCTTTTCCCAGCATTTTTTCCCTCACCTCCCATCCAAGGGAAACAGAAGGAGAAGAAGCAACAGCCACCATCTTGTGCAAGGGCAAAAGGTAGCAACAGCTTGGCTCTCTGCGCCCCCTAGAGGGAAGGAGGAGGGAACAGCCCAGCCAGGTTCATTTAAAACCGTCAGCAACCTAATTGCTGCAATCTTTTTTGGCCCTCACATTCATGAGTGATGCAGGACACATGAAATCCTTTGGCAGGCCATATGTTGTACAGGCCTGCTATATTACATCCAGATTTCTGGTTTCTTCTGTGGTCCCTTTCAAAATGACAGCAGGAAGTAATGTGACATCATTTCCTGTTGCTATTTTGAGAGGGACCACAGAGGAAAACATGTTTTAGGGTTTGTTGTGTTGGAGTGTGGCTGAGGATGGAGGGTTTGGGCTTGAATTAGACTTGAAAATGGGTGCTAGAACATCAAGAGCACATGATCTGAGAAACCAGCTTTTATCATAACTTGAGCTGCTTCATTTTTCAGGACCTAAAGTTCCCAAAACTTTAGAAGATAAGCTCCACAGACAGTGTAAATTCTGCTCCACCTGAAGTTTGTGGACTCCCCTCTCCATTCTTGGGCCCACAAGATCAAAGCACATAGTAAGCCATATATTGTTATACCTATCTATGATCTATAAAATTGCTCAAAGCGGCCAACAACTATAAAATACACATAGGTAATAAATAAGAACATAATGAGAACATATAATATCAGATAAGAGCAGATAAATATATATGCATGTTCTGTCATGTGCAACTTTTCCCATGGAATATTGCTTAAGTTGGCTAATGATATAAAGAATGTACATAAAAAAAAAGTACTAAAACTACACCATAAATACCACACACCAAAAGAAAAAAGGGCACAGAAAACCACAGGCATCACAAACCATGACCAGAATTCACTGAAGCAGTTACAATTGTGTAACCTAGAGTTATGCATTGATGAATGGTTTGTATTCGCCATCTGTATGCATTTTCTAGTCTAGAGACACGTAGGGACTATGAAAGCCTCTCAGTCTCCATTACTCTGCAGCAGCCACTGTGATCAATTGGGGTTTCTTCCTTTGTTGATCAGCAAGCAGCTGACTGACTTTTGCACCCTACCCCCTTGCGCAAATGATCTCCAAGTAAGAGGGAATTGTGGCATGGTCCTGCTTTTGGCTGTCACATCAGAGATTGCTCTCAGGAGGGGGTGGAAACATCAGCAAGCTGCTTCCTGATTGACAGGGTGACAGACACCCATCAATCACAGTAGCTGCTGCCCAGTAAGTGGAGGCTGGTGGGGTCAGGCTGGGAAACACTACATCACTATGGAACTAAGAGGGTTGAACATTCAGAACTGCCTTAGTGAATTCTGGCCTGTGTCTATAAGCAACAGTAATTAACAGTAAATAATAGAGTTGGAAGATACCAAAGGGGCCATCCAGTCCAACCAAGTCAAGCAAAATCATGTCAAAAATCAACCAGGTAAGAAAGATTTTCTCACACATCCAAAGACCTGGGTATGTTACCACCACCACAACCTCGCTGGTCTTTTTCACTCTCCTCTCCTATTTCCACTGAAGACATCTTCAAGTTGAGCATTCTCTGTAAATAGGGTGGGTAACCTGTGACCTTGGGAAGGATCACAGTTCAGTGATAGCCCATGCATTGTATGCAGAAGATCCCATTTTCCCTGGTATCCCTGCCATCTCTAGAAAGATTCTTGCCTGAAACACCAATCAGTGTTTGACAGTACTGGGGAACATGGGCTAACTATGTTCAGAGCAGTAGCAGTTGCAGACTAGTATCAGATAGGCAGCTTTTTATTTCACTAGGTCATTACATACCTTTACACATTGCTGGACTCCAGTTCCCTTCAGCCCCAGCCATCAAGGCCAATGGGAGGAATGATGGAAGTATGATTCATCAAACATCAGTAGGGCTACATGTTTCCCCACCTCTTTTCCACAACTCTTTCTGTTAGGAATTAACTTAAGAGAATCATGAAACATTGTCTGAGACATGAGATTTCTGTCATTTTAGTTGTAATTTCCAGATGCTGCTGCATTTAAAATTTTGCAAGAGAGTTGTTGCTCTGTGTATGTGTTTTTTTTTAAAAAAAATGTATTAGATTTTGTGTAACACTTAGAAAAGATTTCTTCTGTTCTTGGAAAGAACTTAAATTAATATAAGCTTGCAAAAGACAGCAAAGAAACCAGGCGCTTGTGGTTGAAAAGGTCAAGTAAAATGTATGGCAAATATCCCAGTACACATAAATTGTAGTCTGTGTGTGTGCGCGCGCGCACGCATTCATATGTCTATACAAATGTCATTAGGGCACACAGTTGAGTATGAACCACTTGTGAATAGCATGACCTCAGTCTATGTCAGAACATTAGTATAAAATTATTCGTTAATAAATCATGCAGAAAAGAAATCTCCTGCCTCTCTGCAATCCTGATTCCAAATAACACAGTTACCTTTTTATTTTCTCATGGCAACTGAATGCTGAATCAGTTGCATGACAAGTTACCTAGCAAAGACCAAAACCACCCAGGGAATGAGACTTTTCCAGGGGGTGGAAAATCAAAGAGGCACAACAAGAGGAAGGAAAATGTAGGCAAAAGAAGACAAAGGGAAGGGGCAAGCTGAGGAGACTGGGAAGATTTAGGTAGGCCAGCTGAATCAAAATGGTCCAACAATACAAACCTGTGTGTGTCTGCTCAGAAATAAGTCTGACAGAATTAAACAGAACTTACTTTTCAGATAATTAATTATAATTAATTACCTAACTATTATTCTCATTTTTTTTCTTTTTTCTTCTTTTCTTCCCTCTCTTTCTTTCTTTTCTTTTTCTTTCTTTACTACTACAGGCTTTTATTTGTAAGTGCTAGATGTCATATAAGTGTTGGTGTGTTTTATGTTGTATCTGTTTTTATAAAGAGTATTTTAAAATAAAGAGTATTTTTTAAAAAAAAGAAGTAGCAGCTCTAAGGAGATAGAATCAAACACTAGCCTTTTCTCTCAGTTAAACTCAGATATCTGACAACAGAGCAATCTGTCAGCAGAACTGCTCTCCCAGCTATGTTTTGCCAGCAGAATAGCTTGAAAAGAGACAGGGTGAGTGTAGGGCAGGGGGGAGCTGAGTTACGCCAGATCCAAACCTCCCAGAGCCCAGAGACACTGTCACAGTCCAACATAAAGTTAAGCTAGGGATAGGGAAATGCTAAGCAATTTCCAGCACCACAAGCCTGGGAGGGGGTTGGATTCAGAAAAGTTCAGTTGGCATCATGTTAGATGAACTTGCTTTTGGCAAACTTGGCCAGTTAGGATTGTGCTTAAAATATTCATAGGTTTGCAGTCAAAGTAAGAGATTTGGAAATATAGTAATTCCTACCTACAGGGTGATGACATTCTAAAATAGAAAGAATTTAAGTGCTGTACTAGAAATTTGACACATGTCCATATAATTTAAAACTATTTTAAAATGACATGTTTCAACTGTCTAGGTGGCCAGACTTGAATTCCTAAACAAACAAACAAACAAACAAACAAATAAATAAATAAAGACAACAAAATAAATCGAATGGGTTTCTGGACCAGGAATTATGTGTGTAGCTATGACATTGTCAGGGTATTCAGCAGGGTTTCTGATGGTCTTTTGCCAGATGTGTTTGCTCTCCTGCCTTTCTTTCCTGTCTGCATAATTCTCCTTATACTTTCATCCTATAGGTGGAGGAGAGAAGGGCAGGAAAAACAATCCTTCAAGGCAGGAAGTATTTCTGCTGCATGCTGTCTCACTTCTCACAGTTTCTGGATATATTTTTTTGCATAACTATGTATATGGATTATTATGGCTCCCATAAAACAGACCCTCTATGTATCATATAACCCTTTTAAAATGAAATCATAACTTAATGAAATATGAACCAAGAGCTAAAACTCAACACAAAGGTGTAGTGAAAGTGCAGATACAAATACAAAAGCCAGAAAGATAAAAAGACAGAGCAAACCCGCACCAACTGAATAAAAATGAGTAGATGAAGCCAGTAAAGAAAGCAAATCTGTTGAGTTGTAACAGTTAAAACCACCATTATGTAACAATAATGAAGATAAGGGGGCAGGGGGAGCCTAGGAAAACAAGACAGGTGAAGGAAAGGAAACAACCATGGAAATCCACTGGGTGATCTTGGGCACATCACATATTCTCAGCCCCCAGAAAACTTGGGGTCTTGGGGTCACCCGAAGTCTGAAATGACTTGAAAGCACATAACAATACAACTCCAGCCCAGCAAACTATTTTCTGGACTGCAGAAAGTAATGATTTATAGGCCAAACAGAAAAGTATAGAAATTATCCATCCTATGTGAGGACAAAATAGCCAAAGATTTATATCCCTGCTGTAGCCATGTAGTCACTTGGCAAAGTTTTCAACAACTATCACCTTCACTATCTCTTTTCTACAGAAAGTGATTTTGGCTTGTTCCTGTCATATTGGTGATAAGTCCTTGGCAACTATTTTCAGCCCAACATCCAGCTCTGGACCAATGAAAACTCATCAGTCATCAGTCACATCATCTTTTAGCAGCTGTGAAAGACTTTCATGCATTCCTATAGCATCTTGTCTCCTTCTTTCCTTGGTAGCAACATGGCTGTCATCATTATAGCAGGTTGGGCATATGTGAGAGATGGGACTTGTCTACTGCAAGGACTCCAGCAAGGTGCAGCATGTCTGAGCATTCTGCACACAGAAGCATGTTCTAGCTGTGGGATCTTTGGCAGTTCAAGACAAGTTACCTAGTATAAAATAAAGGGAAGAAAGGTTTGGTTCTAGTTGCTAGAGTGTCTCTAACTGTGATTCAAGTAATTGGTATCATCGTTCTTCTCTGAAACATGTAGGATGCTAACTTGGAACAACTGCACATTGGAAAGTGCTGAACAGGTGCCAGAAAGGGACAACTTATGAGTATTTGGAAAATTTACTTTTTAAAGACCACAGTTCCCAGAATCCCGTAGCTAGCATGGCCATTGCTTATTCTGGCTTGCTATTCTGGACACTGTAGTCCAAAATGTAATTTTTTCCAAGTTCTGGAACTGAAACTGCATCAGATGTCCAGAGGGGTTGCCAGCGTCTGGTCCCAAGTCTTTACTATGTGGTAAACAGATCTTGGAAAAGTGACTTTTTGTAGGGGGGGGACCTCAGCTCCCAGAATTTCCCAGTCACCATGATCCATGGCCATGAAACCTTGGAGATTCTGAGTGTCATACTCCACAGAAGCAACATTTCCATCTCTGTTGGGTCATGAAGTAACTCATGAAAGAGGAGAAGAAAGAAAAGAAAAGAAAATCTGTAATCAGATGAGTCCAGGCCAATGAACCAAACTGTAATGAGCCCAGACCATTTTGGAACTAAATAAATAAACTCCAACATATCTTCCATGTTCCCGTGAGTTTCTAGGCACCTTTCTACATCACACTGACTTGGCAAAGCCATCAGATATCTCTGTCATGTGAACTAGGCTGAAAGCCAACAGGTCAGAGCTTACACAATTTGTGGCGCCTCCTAAAGTGTCTGAAAGTTTTACCAATCAGTCTGGCCTCAGGCAAAATGTAATTCTCTCTCTCCCTCTGCTATAAAATATGTACCTAGCCCACCCCACCATACACACACAAACAGAGCCTTGGTATGCTAACCTTGCTTTGTGTTTCTTTACAGCAATAATAACAAGGATCCAGAAGATTTATGTGTCAATTTAAATACAGTTTGATGCCTGCTGTACAATAGTGGCACAAAGCAGTGTTGACAAAGACATCTAAAAAATACAGGTGGAAGAAAGCCAGATCCATAAACCGGAGCTCTGAAACTATATGGGGTCAAACAAACCTTAGATCTGTTAAGCAATCCTTTTTCCAAGCAAGGGTGTGATTTCGCACCCCAGGGACTTTAGATTTGGACGACGTATTGTTTCTGTAACAAATTCATGGGAAAGTCCCAGTTTGATCCACTGATTCAAAGAAGTCATTCTCATAACACAGTTAACTTCTGAGGAAGTGTCTCTGGGCTGCCATTAATAGTCAAAATAATGATGATATTGTAATGAAGAAGGCTTCATTCAGAATAGGCAAAGTGTGAACCATGTACCTCGTGTACTCTCCTCCCTGACCTCCCTCAACTGTTCTGCCTCCTCCAATAGCAAACCACACAATCCACGTGGGGACAATTTGCCATTTAAGCATAATTTATTTTCCAAGGGCCTTATCACACTGCCCTGCTATAGCACTACTATTCAGTTTTAATAACTAGGGCAACATCCTATGGAATCTTGGACTGTACAGTTTACGGAGGGACAGTTAGAATTCTCAACTAGAGAGCTCTTTGGCCTCCTAAAACTACAAACCCCAGAATTCCACAAGATGTTGCCATGACAGTTAGAGTGGAAAAACAGCACTATAACAGTGCAGTGTGATAGGACTGTAAGCCTCTTTGGCTTTAAAAGACATTTGGAGATGACAATTTGAACATATGAGAATTCAACAATTCAACAAGAGGGATATTGAGGCTTTGAATCTCTCCAGAGCCTGAGAACGTATAAAAATGGCCCCCGGACTCCTAGTCTGAATCACACTGGGTCTCCCTTCTTTTCCCTCCTTTCTCTTTTGTTTTCAGTTGAGGAAGCTGTTCTGAAAACATGTTGTCTGCATAAAAGGACCTACATCCCCTCATTCTCAGGAGCTTTCATTTCCCCTCAATGACTGATACCTTCTCACAATGCCAGATATTATTTTGACATCATGATGCCACTGTCATCACTTTGAGATTGGGTGGACTCCTGCGGTGAGCTGACTAGAACATGTTTTTATTTTCTTTTTAAAACTCTGACATCTCAACCCAATTACTGCAGCTAGAGTCTCTACAATTATATCCTTGCCTTGAATAATTAGATGAGAGGCTTGACCCTGGGTTAAATTAGGACCACAACATTATTACACATTAAAATGTGACAGCCATTTTC
Source organism: Iguana delicatissima (assembly GCA_948472985.1). Lineage (NCBI taxonomy): Eukaryota > Metazoa > Chordata > Lepidosauria > Squamata > Iguanidae > Iguana > Iguana delicatissima. The sequence continues at coordinate 63,905 of CAOKZL010001205.1, read as the reverse complement.
CCAGCTGTGCACGAACTTGCAGCCATTCCTGCCTTAAGGTAAGGTGAGCCTGACGCGGAGTCTCTAACATATCTGCTTAGCTCCTTCCCATCTGGCCACAAGTTTCTTTGGTGTTCAGGAGGCATACCTGAATCCCTTTTCATTCCCTCGGCATCACAGCTCTAGATGCATGAGTCTGACCAACCCTAGAAAGTTTCATCAAGAAAATTCCAACTTGTGTCAGGCGCTTTTCAGCCCAACCCTGCTCTTGTGACTTAAATGGTTTTCTTAATTAAGTTAGCATCTGCTTGAACTAATTGCCTGAATTTTGACTAAAATAAGCTAGACAGAGCAGGTGAATAAAATTTCTCCCACTCTGTGCTACGTGCTGTTTGGGGGGAAAATTCATACTTGGCCGTTATGTGACCACTGTTGCTTTAAGTTTAGTGCACAGGTACCATGCATGAGAAAAAGAGGAACACCTGGGGATAGTGCAGGCTTATATGCTGGATGCTGAGCCCATCCCCAGGTTGTCATCCCCAGTGTAGCCTGTTGTCACACAGGCTCCAGTATGTTCTCTCTTGCTGTTCGAAAGTTTAAAATGGTGAAAATACAAGAACTGCAATGCTGCTTAGACGTACCACGCCGCCCAACATTTCACAGATGAAAACTGAGATGGGTACAAGCAAGCAACATCAAAGTGTGGTCAAGATGGCAAAAGGAAGAATAGACACAGCTAGTAGAGGTTGCAGCAGTCTGCTTTTGCAGGAGCCTTCAGAGAAGAACACAACTCTGCAAACATTCTTAATGAGCAAGAAAATACAAAACCTACAGTTTTAAGCAAAGTAAGCAGGCAAACAGTGTACATATTGTATTTAGGAAATTCTGAAAAAAAGGTTAAATAACCCAAAATGAGTCTGCTGGGAATGGCCTCTCCTCTCCTTTCTTTAATGGAGTACCTTGCACTTTGAACTCAGTTTGCACCAAATGAAGTAAGCTAACATCAGAGGGGGAAGCTGGAGGGGGAAGGCAAGCTAGAACATCTTAAAAGCTGCTGAAAAAGTGGGATGGCAGAGGATTAATCAGGACTGTCCCTGCGACTTGGGGACAGTTGGGAGGGGCATGGTAGTACTTTGTTACATTATCTGTCAAAGTCATAAAAGGTAAAAATTGCAGTAGTTTGGTGCTGAATTTTGCTAATGGAATTCTCTAAGGCCTTTTCCGCATTTTATATTTAAAACAGGGCGGTGCGTCCTCCAGCAAGGATGTTTACACTTGGGGGCGAACTGGGTCCGGGCTATTTAATGTTTGTCTGGACTTCAGCCCACTCCAGAACACCCAGAACTGGTGGTTCCCCATGCTATTGAAAGACCGATTAAAAGAGGACTTTCAATAGCCCGGCGCACCCCAGTCCGCCGCTGCCCTAAGTGTAGATTTGCAGGCTCGCGCCAGCATGAGGCTACAGATCTTCCAGGGGCGGGCTTCCGGCTGGCGAGCTTCTCCAGTTGGTGGAGAGCCTCAGCCAACCGGAAGCCTCCATTTTCATCTCTGGAGAGTGTGTAGCATGGGTGTGCGCTGCTCCGGATCATCGTGGATCATCGGGGGGGAGCATGCCAGTCTGGTGAGTAACAGACTGCTTCGTTTCCCCCGCAAAGTGTGGAAAAGCCCTAAGAAGACACAAATGCTTAGTTCTTTTCCAAATCTCAAAGCTGAATGTGAAATACATGTCATCAGAAATTCAAATCTGGGATCCATGCTTTAGTTAACATGCTTTAGAGGTGATGTGCTTAGAAGAACCGTGGCTCCTTTTATTGTATGAAAGCAATCAAGGGAAATTTAATTGCCTACTTTAGATGGTATGCATTTGTGTTTATTGGAAAAGGGTGTGGAGGGAGGCAAAATGTTGGCCTGGATCATCTGTTTCTCCTGAGGCAGTCCTCACATCCCATTGTGGAACTCCTCTTACTGCACGGAGACATTGTGTCTAAACGAGCGCTAGGAGAAGTTCCTTTGGGAGCAGTAATTCCCCAAATCTCATAATACTCCAACCAGCATGACTGTTAACCATGCTGATCTGGGGGTTCTTGGAGTTGCAGTTCAAATGAGTAGTATTTCCAAGTTCTATTCTAAACCATGTGCACCATGTGAATGTCTGACTTTTCTTATGTATTCCTCATCTTACACTTTCTAGATGTGAGGGGAGGACCACATGAATAGGACCTTTCCCTCACCAGATGTTCAATGACAACATTTACTGGCCTAAAACCACATGATGGTCCTAAAGAATTTCATACTGAATTGGGGAATGTGAGACCAGATTTCTGAATCTATGTCCAGTTATTGGCAGTCAATCACCTTCTTGACTGCTGGAGTGTTTTGCACCACCATCAACTTCTCTGACAGCTATATCAATGGCCAACTTGATTGCTTTGCGGTTCCCCCTATCCAAACCTATTCTTGTACATCAAATGCCATACAGTTTGATTATGGGATTATGGGATATAAGGCATGTCTGGATTGATTTCTCACAGACACCACAAAATCATCCAACCACTTGATCAACAGAGTGTGGATCTCTTATTGGCCTACAGCACACTGCTTTACATTTTCCCAGAATGAATTTCCACAGCCCTAATTGAATAGTTATTGCATGCTTATCAAATTGCTTACAATATATTACAGAATGTTTATTAGTTCTAAATACTTGGGGTGTGATCCAAAGGAAGTTAGGAAACTAATAGTACATAAGTGCAGTTAATGCTCCTCTTCCATTGATCTCAGTAGAACTTTGGCCTGCTTCAAAGGTGTCCTCCCACTTTCATCTAGATTTTTTCCAAGCTCAAAACATCTGGTCTGGTCATCTTGAATGAATTGTGAGCACCCCTAAAAGACAGGACACAGTATTCTGGATGGGGACCTTCTAGTGTAGAATGGAGTGTCATTATTACTTCCACAGTTTTAGAAAAAAATGTCTCAGGTGATACAGACCCTATAGTCTTGGATATATGCCACGTGGACCAATTTTCTGTCCCAGGATCCTCCAAGGATGACACATACTGCCCCAAATACTCCATCTCAAAAAAAAAAAGAAAAAAAGAAAAAAAAGAAAAAAAGAAAAGAAAAGAAAAGCAAATAAACTGGAAGTGGACAGAAGTCCAATTCCAGTTTTGAAAAAACTAGAGCGTATAGGGCTGCATATCTTTTCTTAAGGTGAATTCTTAGAAACTTCCAGAAGAGGCAGCCAATCTTTTTGCCAGAAAAAAGTGAGGTTTCAGTGCCTCTTCAGGTGTCAAAGGCCACAAAAACAGCTTTGAGGGCCACATGTGGCCTCTTTCCTCATGTCTGTTTTACAGCAGCACATTCTTGTCTCATGTTTGGTCTGCAAATTGCTTTGAGTCCCAAATCTTTCTTAAAGAAAAAAAGAACATGTTGTCCGTGGGCTGCCATATCACAATCTTCATGTTTGTGAGACCTCACTTGTGGAATGTGCTGGGGAGTAGAACTGGATGAATACATTTACTACTGTCTGGACCTGTCAACTCTTTGCCAGCAGGTTACAGTGTTGACTTCTACGTCTGACATGGTTGTTGTGTTCCTCACTGAAACTGCTGTATTTATTCCTCAGTGAAGTTTCCTACTTGCAGTACCGTGATAGTGGTTATTAAGGATTTCTGTCCGCAGGATGGAACAAGGCACACTGAACAACTGGTATTAACAAAGCCCATGGGACAATTTGGAGCTCTGCCTGAGGGCTGCCTTGAGCCCCAACTCCTTGGTGGTAAGGGGATTCATTAAAAGGAATGTCACAAAATTTAGCATGCTTTTGGCATTCTGTATTCTCCAAGGGCTATTGTGGGAGGCTGTTTCTATTTTAGTCAAGCAAAGGTAGTAACTGGTTTTGGTAACTACACTTAGGAGTTACATTGGTTGGTTCGATGGGCTTCTGCTCTGTCTGTCAGACAGAATGGCTCCTTTACACCGGTAGGAACTGTTCATTCTCAGATTGGGGTTCTAGTCCCTCTCAGATTTGTGAACTCGTGTCTTTAAGGCCCACATCTTGCTTACTACACAGGCCAAGAAAGGAGATGCCAGGGCTGTTTAAAGCCATGGCACCAAGGATCTTTATCACCGTCAGAAGTTGCAATTAATCTACTAAATATTATGTGATTATCTACATAGATTAAACACTGTGTTTGCCAATGTGGCATGCAACCATAATTGTATTAAAAGATCAGTCTAAAACACCTGTGAGAAGCCTTCAATATGTTATGCCTCAATAGCACTTTCAGTAACCTTTTTTCGGTCCTGTTCCTACTCTTCATGGTCTACGGTGTGTGTGTGTGTGTGTGTTTCACCCCATGGGCCTCAGAATTCCTGCTAACCCACATACCTAGATTTCTGAATGGTCAGCTTGCCCAAGACAGTGCAAAAGGGTGGAGTAGATGACTAATGCTGCTTCTGCTAAGCATCCCTGATTCTCTGAAGATAATCTACACATGTTAAATTTTTAAGAGATTGATATCTCTGTGAAAATGGGTTGCATGGAACTATCTCAGACACAGCAGCAGTTAAACAGTGAACAAATCCCAACATTATGTAAATTATGTCCTTTTATGTCAGATGAAGTAATTATATACTCTAATTTTTTAAATCTGCCGCTCCTCAGTGTTGGCTAGAGGGGGAAGAGTCAGAGATGGAGAGACAGAGAGGGAAGGTACAAAGGAGGTGGAGGAGGAAGAAGAATTTAGCTAGAAGCGGTGGTAGACAAACAAAGATTATGAGAGAGAAAGAGAGGGATGAGGAAGACAAACGTTGCCGGGAGGAGTGAGGAAGGCAGAAAACAGAAAGAAGACAAGAGAGATGGAGGAGAACTAGAAAATGGGGAGATAAGGGCAACTAGGAGTTCTAGGTGTGTGGAAAAGAGATTGAGAGAAGGGGGGTTCTTACCCACAAGCTGTAGGCAGAGGGGAGAAGGAAAAGAGAGGGGGGGTGAAGATGTTTAGTCATGAGTCTGGGAGAGCAGAAAGAAGATTGGAAAGAGAGTGAAAGAGAGTAGTGAAACCATCAAATAAAAGACAAAGAAATTGAGAGCAGAACTGAAGAAGACAGACCTGACTTTGGGGAACAATTGCATAGTTCATATATAACCGAGACAAAGAAAAATGTGCTGCAGGTTGAAACATCTAGGGCAGCATGAGGTAAGTGGAACAGAACTGGGAAGACAGAAGGTAGAAAAGATAGAAAAAGCCACAAAGTAACAAACCTGTTGAGTCACTGAACAGGAACAACTCTGTTCCTACTTAGTGACTCCTGAGGCAGTGATTGGAGAGGCAGCTCCCTCCCATTGAATCCTAGAACTGGTTGCTGAGAAGATTTGAGAGAAGCAGGAAGGCAGGCAGAAAGTAGGCAGGTGGATCACCTGAAGTCTATAGCAGCTAGTTGAAAACAGCCTACCACATTGTGGGCAAGCAGTACACAGTAAAAAAAGGCTCTTCTCAAGGCAACTTCCACCCTGAACATTCCCTGGCCTTGCCTGAAGAAAGGTAGAAGAGGAGCCAAGCCCTGAGACTCAGGGCCAGGCTGTGGCATTTGGCAAACCTAACACTGGAAACCTACTCAAAGGAGCCAAATTTTGTCAATGGTTACTGAATTTCACTGTGGTAGCTCTGCAACCTACATGGACTTGGGTGATGCAGTATAGCCTCTTGCTGTTGGAAGGTTACCCATCCTGGTGTATATACTTCCCACTCACTTACAGATGTAAAATTTCTGAAAATTTCAAAGCCGTGAGAGGACAAATCCTTTTTGCTGGCAAGTGTTTTTTCCCCCTACCATTCCCAATATTTAGGCCATTGATTATGAATTATTATAATTTCTTGTTTTAGAAAATGTACAATGAAACGTTTGCTTCAGGAATATGACAATGGTTTTATTTTTGTACAAAGTAGCAAAGTGATAGCATACATTATAGATCATATGTCATATTATCACAGTTATTACCCTTACTTCTGGTCACCATGTGATCTTCTCCTCTTGATGGCCCACAAAACAAAGGCCCTTTTTGTACGGTATTTTCAATGCAAAAGGGCCCCTTGAGCATCGTGCAAATGTGAGGAGCAGTCCACACAATGCATACACATTTGCGCGATACTCCAGGGCCTGACACGGACCGTGCATGCATTTTTTCATTTTTGGCTTGAAGCTGAAAATGCTGCGCAGTTGCGCGCCGCTCCGGGGCCCCACGTGCACTTACCTTGTGTGCAGAGCCTCGGGAGCCGGGCTGGTCACGCTTCCTGTCTCAGTGCAGCCTGGGAAGGTCGCAGACTGCACTGTGAAAGGAAGAGGTGGGACTCTCACGCGAGCAGGAAGCTCGTGCAGAGCCGAAGAAGCATGAAAGCGAGAGCCTCTCTGCGGAGGCTGCTCGCGCGAGCACCACACCCCAGCGCCAAAAATGGGTGAGTTGCAGAAAGGGTCAAAATGATACTGCTGGCTTTTTGAGTGATGGTAGCCCAGTTGTGAAATCCAGTGTGATGTAGTGGTTTGAGCACTGGATTATGACCCTGCCAACCAGGGCTCAATTCCTTACTTGGCCATGGAAACCTACTGGGTGATCATGGATATGTAACATACTCTCAGCCCCAGCAAAACCTGTGTTCACCTAAAGGTCGTTATACATTGGCAATGACTTAAAGGCACACAACAACAGCAATAATTCCAGCTGTAGAATGCCCTCCCTGAAGAGGCTTGCTTGTGCTCACAGTCTATGCTTTTATGCACTAAGTGAGAAACGCTTTCTTCTTTTAGGCATTTTAAGAACTCTTTTGACTCCTCTGAAATCTTAGTATTATTTTATCTTGCTGCTGGCTTTATTTTAGCTTCATGTGTTGCAGATTTTATTCTTTGTTGGAAGTTTTAGATTGGTTTTATTAAGCACATTAGTTATTGTTTTACTCATCCCCCCCTTTTTAATATATTATAGACAAACTTCCGAGAGAACTCTTCCTATCTTTCTATCTATTTGCTATATTATTGGCATTATTATGATATTTATCTATCCTTTTGTTACCTCTCTTTCTGTTAACTACCTATAAAATAAGAACAATTCAAAATCTAAAATATATGTAGTTATTAAATATGGAACTAAAAGATTGCTGCACTATAAAAGTATCATACCAAATGTAAAAAAAAGCATTTTTAATGAAAAAGCAATCTACTTTATTTCTGAAAGTAGCCCATACTTATAATTAAAATGCAAATTGAATTATCCACATTTTTCCATTCTAGTCACCAGAACTGTTGTGCTATTTTAACTGAGATATAATTTAGAAAACACTTGCTACCTACATAGCAATAGCAGTTGCATGTGTATTTCTATACTGCTTATCAGCTAAGTGCTTTCTAAGCGGTTTACAATGTGTTAGCTAATTGCCCCCAACAAGCTGAGTACTCATTTTACCGACCTGTGGAAGGATGGAAGGCTGAGTCAACCTGGAGCCCAGTAGGATCGAACTCACAACTTTGTGGCTGCAGTACTGGCATTTAACCACTGCACTACCAAGTTACATGAGTATAACAATAAATTAGGGCTAGAAAGGCTACAACATGCAGATAAGGTTCTCAAAACAAACTGTTGCAAATTTAATAAAGATGCTTATGTTACTTTTCAGTTAAAATTGTTCAAAGTTAAATTTCCAATATTCACAAGCTAACAGTAGAGTTTATTAAGTTTTTTCCCCTGTACATCTCAGTTAGGGTCACATGATCAAGCCAAGTTAAAATGTGAAACTATAAATCAAAATAATTTGATGCTCACCATGCTGAGCACCTGGGCTTGAGAATTCTTGTTGTAGCACTGTCTCTCTGGGATAAGCCATCATAAAAAGGAGAAGGCCAACTGAAATAAAGCCTGAATGAAACCATGGGAGACCCTATTCAGCACTGTGCATCTAAGCTCATTAACTCTCTTTAGTTTAGTTCTGCTTTACCTTAAACTACAGTTTCAATATGTGTTTAAAACAGGGATGGGTTGATCGTGTCAGTAATGAACAATGATTAATGATTAATGCTTTGAATTTCAATATAAGTGAGTAGAGGAGAACCTACTTTAAGATAACCATGTGGCAACAGAACAAATGCTGAGCAGGAAAAAAAAGATGAGGCGTGTGATACTGGTATCAAAGGATATTTTAAGAAAGCTAAAAAATGTTTGAATATGGGACATAGGTATAATCCCCTAGTAACACTGTCAGTGTCCGTACATGCTGAATTAAGAGCTAGACAAATTTTCACTAATTTGAAAGAATTATGCAGAAAAAAAAAAGTCCAAGGAGAATTATACAAACAAAGGTACTGTTCAGTTCCTCCAGCTATCTGAGGTTTAACATTGATAGCATTTCTGAGCTTTTGGAATGTGGCTTCTGTTCTTGTTTTGATGAATTGTTTCATATTACTTTAGTGTACGAGCATTAAAAATTGTTCACATTGTTTAAAATGTTTTCAAATTGCCCTGTTGGTTGTCTGCCATCCTGAGATCTTTTGATATCAGGCAGGATATAAATATTTGAATAGATAAATGAAATAATAAAGTATTTGCATTAGTTTCATCTTGACTTTCCCATGAAACTCATGTACTTAAAAAAAAAAAATCTTCATAGATGATACAAAGGAAGTTTTTAATTTTTAATTGAAATGTATGCCACAAAATCTACAAGTACTTTATGCCTGGCCTTTTGATCACACATCTTTATTAGTAAATAAACTACAATTCTCTTAGTTAATCACAAGTAAAGCCCCATGAAGAGCAATCTTATTTGTTTTTACAATCCTTAGTGATTAAGCCACTTGCTTCTCTCAATGTACTTTCCTCCAAATGTTTAAACAACTGAAGCAGATAAACGATAGAGTCTATTTCCCATTATAGTATTAACGCAAAGCCCGGCCGCCTTACATTTACCAGGCAAATAATTAGTCACCAAACATATGAAAAAAGGAATCCCATCATCACCTTAAGTCACCTGTCAAACACACATAGCCATTTGTATCTTTTAAGGCATTGCCTATGTGCTGTGTGGGCCAAGATTTGGTGGTGTTTTCAATGTTGCCTTTCCAACCCGGACAAAAAAATCAAGAAAGAAAAGAAGGGAGCAATCATAGCCCCTGTTGTTGCTTTGACTTGAGAGTGCATTTTAAAGAAAGCATTGGAAAATCCTTTCTTGTGGTTGACAGATCAGATTACCACAATTAAAGTCAAAGGTGTGGTGCTATTTAGCCTGCATGTTATGACACATGAAAGAAAATGATTCAGGGAAGAAAAATAATTACACATTAATTTGTGTTTGGCAGCTGTCTTTGGCCCAGAAAGTAGAGATAAAAGGTGTTCTTGTTCAGCAGACTCTCTCTGTTCTTAATAGTGTTGTAAGATGCTTTCAGAAGAGTGTTGAATGTTTGCCATCCTTGGAGCTTTTTATCAGATTTTCCCCCTTATCTAATATTAAGTCCTGCCACAGCAAAATCTTAAATTGCGGGGATTTTTCCAGGATTCAGACTATAGCAAGCCAGATGGGTCAGAAGTCTCCTCAGACTTTGTTTTATTCTGTGGGCGGCCTTATCAAATTATCTCTGTGGAAAAGCTAAGCTCAATGCTTTCGTGAACATTGGTCAGCCATGTAATATTTTCTGGGAATCCTCCTTTTCACCAGTTCAAGTTTCTGAAACTGTTCAAGCAAATTTGCTCTACAAACAACAAGTGTTGCTGATGGATATCATGATGACCAAATGAAGAAAGATCTACTACCCATGGAGTCGCAGTAAAAAATCCATGTGGATAAAAATTATGACTGCAGCCTCTGCAAAGTTGTAGCAGTGATGAACACATTTTGAGTAAACACAGGGATTTCGAGCAGGGACAAAATCTTCTCTGTTCATCCTTCTCTTGTACTGCCAGGCCTGGCAGCACAATGAAGAAAGCTGACAGGAGGAGAATTAACTCATGGGTAGTGTGGTACTGGAGCAGAGTTGTACAGGTACCCTGGACTGCCAAAAAGACAAATAACTGAGCCCTAGTGCAGTTCCAGTTAGGCACACAACAACAACAATAGCAGTTCAAGCCTGAACTCTCCCTAGAATTACCAAAGTAAGTCTGTCATACTTTGGAGACATTATGAAATAATATGACTCAATGGATAAGGCTCACTGAACAAACAAATATTACACTGATACCAAAGAAAGAATGAGATGTGACAGATCCTAAGAATTACAATCATATCTCACTTTTGAGTAATGCTTATAAGCTTTTTACATTAATTCTTGCAGAAAGGATAAAGAAAATATTACAGGATATAATACATGAAGATCAATGTGGATTTTTACCAAAAAGATCTAAACAGCATAATACAAGATGTGTAACAGACATTTTGGAATATCTTGAATGTCATAATGAGAAACAAGTGATCTTATTATTTTTAGATGAGGAGAAGGTCTTTGACAATATTAATTGGATATATATGACTGTGAGGATGAACTTGGGTTATGTATTCTTTTCAAAATGCAAAAACTTTGATTAATGGTGAGAATACTGAAAGCTGTAATATACAAAAGGAGACCAGACAAGGTTGCCCTCTCTCACTATTAGTTTTTATACTGACTTCAGAAGTTTTGAATAGAGCCATCAGACAAGAAAAAAAGATAAAAAGTGAGGCTATAAAGAAACACATTTTTAAGCTAAGAGAATCTGCTGATGATTTACTGATATATACATATATATTTACAATATCTATTAAAATCTGCAGATGCATTACTTAAGATATTGAATGACTTTGGCAGTTTGACAGGTTTTAAAATAAATAAAGACAAGACAATCACATTGACTGAAAAATTACAAAAGAAGATCAAAATCTTTTGGTGGGTAAAACAGGAGTCCAGACTGTTAAGAAAGTAAAATATTTAGAGGTGATTTTTGGCAATCAGAATTCAAAGTTACTTCAAAACAATTATGTTAAAGTTTAGAATGAGATCAAACAAGATTTACAGAGATGGTCCAAGTTGAAACTTTCCTTACTAGGTAGGATTTCAGTTATAAAAATGAATGTTTTACCAAAGATGTTTCTGTTCCAGACAATGCTTATTCTGAACAATGGTGTGTCATTTAAACAATGACATAGAGACATAACAAACTTTGTCTGGCAAGGGAAGAAACTGAGACTAAAATTTTGCAGGGTGCAAAAGACAGAGGAGGACTTGGGCTTCCAAATTTGAAGTTGTACTACTTTGTGCCATGTCTGGTTTAGCTAAAAGATTGGATTACCTTAAGAAGAGATGGGCTTTTAGAATTAAAAGGGGTTAATCTGAGGTTTGGTTGGCATATCTTTTAGCGGAATGATAACTTAAAGCTAATGTTGATTTTAATAATCATTATGTTATATATACCTTATTAAGAGTTTGGAACAAAAAATAGAAGATAAGACAATGTTCTAAAAAGCCATTGTGGGTTTTGCCACATAAAGCTTTATATAAGAGAGAAATAACTTTTAAAGATAGATAGTTAATGTATAAATATTTGTTAGTGAAGGAAAGTGGGCAATTTAAAATGAAATCAAGTAATGAACTAATTCAAGAAGGTCATACATGCAATGGTTTTCATACAGATAATTGACTGAATGGTTCAAAATAAATAAGAATTTATATGGTTTTGCAATATCTAAATCTGAATATGAAGAACAATTATGTGCTGAAGAAGAACACTGAATTGCTAAAATGTATACGTTATTGCTGAAAACTGAAACAGAAAATGAACAAGAAAAAGACTGTATGATCAAATGGACACAAAAAATGAGTCACCTTATTCAAATGGAACAAGGAGTAAGGATGTGGTTAAAAGATTTAACATATATTTTGATTTATGTTCCTAGAGAGAATTGTTATAAATTGATGTATAAATGGTATTTAACACCAGAAAGGTTGTCTAAAATGTATATTAAAGATTCTTCAAATGTTCACTAGAAATGTGAACAAAAAGGGACTTCTTACCACATGTGGTGGACCTGCGAGAAAGCAAAAAAAACAAAAAAACATTGAGCGATGATACATAGACTTAATGGAAGAAATTTTGAAGACAAAGATTCAGCTGAAACCTGAACTTTTTCTTTTACTGGGTTTGATAGATGAACAGATTAATTGGGAAGAATTCTTCAGTATATGATTATGGCTGCGAGAGTGTTCTATGCACAGAAATGGAAAGATGTGGCTGTTCCTTCACAAGATGATTGGCTATGGAAGATGTTGGATTTGGCAGAAATAGACAAATTAACCATTTTAATTAAGGAAGGATCCATGGTTAAATTTAAGAATGACTGGGACAAACTCATTGTATACCTAACAGATCATTGGTAGAAAAGTCAATTACTGGTCTTGAAGACTAAGGCGTCACAGTCCCACGATGGCAACACAACGGCAATAGTCTGCAGGTCATGCTTTCACACAACTTCACCATGGTCCCTTTGCTGCCACATCCCCACCAGTCACAATTGTGAGATGTTTGCTTAATGGAAAAAAATCTGTTAAGCACCCATGATCACACAATGCTCCTGCCACCCCCAGCCATGCGGAAGGGGTGGAAGCATGATCACACGCTTCCTTCCCCAGTGCAGCATGGGAAAGATGCTGGCTGTGGAAGGAACGAACGGATGTGTCAATCATGCTCCCTTCCAAGGTGCAGAGGGGAGCATTCCTGTCGCACTCCCTTCCCAGCGAAGGTGCTGCTGGGACCACAACAGGACATCAGTGGGAGCCAGTAAAGTGCAGCAATGACCTATCTTAATAGTTATTACAAATGGGCAGTAGTGGGACAATGATGTATATTTTGTAGGTTATCTGAGAAGCAACAGCTGGTGAGTTGGAAATCATTTATATATATTCTTAGCCCCTGTTCAGTTTAGTTTAGTTTAGGTAGGTTAGTGGTAGGTTAGTTGTTTGAGTTTGTTTATTGTATGTCTTTGCAATCCTTTGCATGTTGTCCTATATATTCAGTATGTTTTAACAAAAATATTTTTAAAAAGGAACAGGCTTATTGGAAAAGATAATGCTTCACAAAATGGAAGACAATAGAAAAAGACTAAGACTGAATCACAGGTGGGCTGATTCAATCAAGGAGGCCATGGCCCTGAGTATGCAAGACCTGAGTAGGGTTGTTGGCGACCTGGGCTCTTTGAAGTCTCTCATTCACAGGGTTTGATGGATTGACGCTGACCTAACAACAAATAATAACACGGCATAGGCAGTATGCAGGGCTAATGTAGCCCAAGGGGCCTCACAGGAGCTGATGCCCACATTGCCACCAGTGGCCAAAGTAGGCCCAGTGGATCAAAAGAAGTAGTATTCAAATACCCAGCTGTGTTGGTGTGTACCAGTGCACAAAGGGATCTTGTAGCACCTTTGAGACTATCTGCGAGAGAAAAGTTTGTAGCATAAGCTTTTGTTGACTGGATCTACTACATCAAATACATCCTCAATTCTCGTCTCAGGGAGTCTCACCGACCCCATTCATCTCAGCCTTTCCCTAAACCCCATGCTACCCAGCGCCTCCTCTAAGAGAAGTCTACTTCTATCCATAACCAACAATATCTGGGCACATTTTGAAGCAGCAAGTGCTACTGCAGAGCCTGTAGCACCACTGTCATCTCATCCACAGATGCATCTCATGTCTGCAAAAGCTTATGCTACAAACCTCTTTCTCTCAGTTAGTTTCAAAGATACTACAAGATCCTTTTACATATAGAATCAAAGGAATTTATATAAGTATTGAGTTACCACATTACCATCAACACAAGCCCATCCTCGTTGGGACTAACAGTTGGGCTTAGGCTTCTTTTCATTGCAAGAGCTCTGCCCATATCTACTTTAATGCTTCAAAACTGGAGCAGGGTGGGATGGGGAGGGATGGACAGGAGAAGAACTACACCACCACTGTCCAATTAGTGCCATTTTCCTGAAGGGGAGGGGGGTGCCATAGACGCTACCTCTCCTGTTGCTGCCAAGGTCATCAGCTCCCCCTCCTGATCAGCCAAGTGAAGTGGCTGAGCCCTCTATGGGCTGGGAATTACACCCAGTTTGGGGAAAAACCCTGAGAATTATTCTCAGCAATGATGACAGGTGCAGATATAGATATAGATATAGATAATGATACTGGAGCCTACATGTGATTGTGTAAGATCAAGGAGCTGCTTGTCTTCAAAGAGATATCAACAGCAGCCATAAAGGGAGCACTGTAATTCCAAGAGGTTCACTTTCCCATGAAAGAATTATAATCACCAAGGAACGATTATGATTGACATAAAAGCTAAGGATCATGCAAAGGCAGTTTTAACATTAAAGTTTTTTTTAAAGGGTCCATATTTTAGTGCAATCTCTTGAGCTTGGAACTGCAGTTCTAAACTGAGCGCAATTTTCATAGCAATGGGGTAGAAAATTCAACCAAAAACAGGGACAGGGAGAAGATGGCGTAGAGGAAAATTTTGATACTATACTATACTATACTATGCACAGAAGGGAAAAGTAAACAAAAAGTTGCAGAGAGCCACATAGGACAATTCGGGAGTGGATGAACTGCAGCCCTAGAGATGCAAAGAGCCCTGAAGGTTGTTTTGGGAGACCCTGCCCCCTCCCCCCAAAAAAAACCCACTCCAGGCAGCCATTTATCTGGACAAAAAGTAGGAGAATTGCTTCTCCCTTGGCCCTTTCACACTAGGACCAGAATTCTGTTGGGGAGTTATAAAGCATAAGCACTGCAGTTATGGGGCTGTGCAATGAATCCCATCCTGATCCTCCAATTCCTAATTAACAGGCAGCAGCCACTGCTATCAATGGGAGTTTGCTCCCCTGTCATTTGGGAAGCAGCTGACTGACACTCCTGCTCTCTTGAATCTCCAGTGTGACTGACAGAAGCAGGACACCTATCACAATTCCCCATCATGCATCATGCTGGAGATCACTTACACAAGAGGAGACAGAACCATTGGCCAGGTGCTTCCTGAACAGCAGGGGAATAGCACCCCATTGATCACAGTATCTGCTGCCTGGTAAGTGGACATTAGAAGACCTTCACAGTCCCTTTGTACCTCCTAAACTAGGGGCTATGTAGGGACCATCAATATGAAGGGATCATGAATACAAAACTGTCATGAGCATGTAAGTCTAGATTATGCATTTCTAAATGCCCAACAGGATTCCAGCTTACACAGGTATAGCACTATGACTCCACTTTAACTGCCATGGCAACATGCTACAGAATGCTGGGATTTGCAATTTAGGGGGGCATTTAAAATCCCCTGCCAGATGCCTAGTGCCTCTGACTAAACCACAAAAAAGAGAAGGTGAATGTGAAGATGATTGGTGACTACACTGAAGTCCATGTAAGCATGAAGAGTGTCTGGGTGAGCATGGTTACATCTCCCAGGGGTTCCACAACCACTGTATGATCCCAAAACGGCTGGTCAAGTGGCAGTCATCTCAGACCTGGCTCCAGATGGAATGCTGTCCATCACAGCACCCACTGCCCAAGCTGTACTCACGCAGGAGCAGAGCATTCCCGTCACCCTCCTGAGAAGTCCTACATCACTGGAAAGTAATAGCCTTGTTACTTTTTGGCAATCATTTGCTGCGAGAAGCCAGTGTCTCAGGCCTGCTTTCACCTCACTTGTAGCTGCAAGGTCTATTTGTTTGAAGTCTTAGAAAAAGTGACATTTTGTCCTTCTAGGGTGGACAGAGTCTCTTGCCTTTAGAGTGGTGATACTTCAGAACAATTTTCCCATACTTATGTAGAATAAAGATCAGGTCTTCTTCTGTTCTGGTTTGTAAGTTCTGGCTTCTGTTGCAGACTTACTTTGTACCACTATTCATGCTGAACTCCCTTGCTTTGTATGAATTCAGCCACTACTAACTTAGCTGTATGCATGTGTATAAAAGAAGTCATCTGCAGATACTTGCTAATAAACTTGAATTTGCACTAATGAAATAATAAGAATAAAAAATCATATGGGACACAGCCATGGTAATTAAAGCAAAATATAGCACAATATTTATGTACTGTAGTGTGAAAGGGCCTTTGGATGCATCTCAAATGGGTTGCAAGGGTTCTCTGCACTACATCCAGCCACTTCAGCTTTGTTTAATTTCTTCTTGTATTTTTGCCAATCTATACACCTCCTCAAAGGCATGTAATTGCTGCCCAGTCCCCCCACAGTTGCCCACCCCTCCCATAAATGAACAGCCTACCAAGCAAATGAACTCTAACCCTGGCCACAATCCAGCACAGAACTCTTAAAAGTTCCACTGATTTCAGTGGGAGGGATTTAAGTATGCCCTTAAGTCACTCACTGAAACAAGTTTTTGGGCTGGATCATCTCATTCTCCCCACCATAACTTTCCCCGATGTCTTTCTGACAATCCATAAGATATTATCCTTTCTTTGTGATTATTTATTTATTTGGGGACTGTGAGAAGTAGTAGTACATCTCATAAGTAGAGTAATTCGTATTCATAACCAGAAGATGAGCAACAGCCAGTCTCATGCCACTACCATACACAGCGTCTAGCAGAAACTAAAGCAGGTTCAGTGTTTTATTGTAAACCCATATTGAGCAGTTTTACTTACAATTATGAAAGGTTTTATAACATCTGATGGTGAGATACTCTATATCATGTACTCTTCAAATATGGAAGAGAGAAAGAGAACTGCACACTACAAAATGGAGGGCCAGCAAACTGACAAACTGCATACTAATTGATGAGAGAGAATATGCCTAAATTCTTAGAGAGACATGCAAACTAGCAGCTTCTAAGTACAGACATGCTAAGGTTGCTGCCTCTAAGATATTCCACACATACGTACATTACCGCCTTTCCTCTGTTATGCTCAAAGTAACTTGGTGCAGCTGTTAACAATTAACACCACCATACTGAGGGCTGCCATATATTTCTTACCAGCATGCTGCAGAATGAGGGAAGGAAATGTTGTTCTTATTCTGATTGGCTCCTTAATGATGCTGTATGATGACAGAGCTTATTTATTTGCTTCATTAAGATTCATATTTCTGTACTGTGTGCTCTGATATCTAAGCAGCGCATGAAGTAATGTAAAGTTAAGTAATATTAAAGCACTATTAAATATAAGATGAGGGCCAAACACCACAGTCCTGAATGTGAAATTACGGCTGAGATCCAATTGCCAGACCCCCTGATTGCAGTAAACCCATTCAATCAATGAGGCTTACCTAAGTGTTGGTTTACAATTCAGCAATTGATTCAGTGGCTCTGCTCTTGTTGAGATTAGTAATTGCCTATACACATAAAACTACTAACACAAGTTTTGAAAGCACTGAGTTGATCTTAAATCATACCTACGGTACACCCAGTGAAATCAGGGGATCTTAAGTCAATAATGGCTAATTTCAATCCAATTGATTTTGGTCAGTATATCAAGAAACAACTCATGAACCAGGCTGTGCCCTGGCTTTGGATGTAAATTTGAAGTACTGGAAGCTATGGCACTCATTGGACCAACATGGGTGATTCTTGAGCTGGTATCTTGAAAATGGCACTTTTTATGCCTTTCAGAAACATCATTTTAACTGTGCATTTCCTGGCCTACTGCAATATTGCCTCATAGTCTGACAATCTGGTGCCACCACGAGCAGTGGTCATCTTAACTTTGATATTCTGACACCAAAGTAAAAATTCCAAGCTTTGCCAGTTCACCAAGTGACTCGGGAAGAAGAGGGAGAAAGTACAACAAAAGAGTAATCCGATGAGCCCGGGGTCAGATTTATCTCTTTCAAATGAATAAGTAAATAAATTATCTCCTATAATTTGATAATGAGTTAATTTTGTATTTAAGTGATGCTGTTGTTGATCTTCTATTAAAAGAGTCTGTCAGCAATGGCAGAAAACACTTAAAGCACACATTTAACTTAATGCATTGCAGCATCACCAAAATTCAGCGGCAAATTGTAACAAATCATTTAAAACAAGCAAAATCCTTGCTTTAACGCCACCCCTCCCCCGAATGTGGTGGCATGGTTTCCAGGATGCTGTTGAAGTGGCCTCAAAAACAGCCTTAGGAGTTGCATGAAGTCCTTGGACTAAGGCATGGATAACTATTACTAAACCAGACTGACTCAGGAAGACTTACATGCAGGACACTGAGTGCATTTCTCATATGGAACTCCACTATGGTTGCTTTGCAATAGCCTCTTCTCCCATGGCCATTCAGTTGCTGGTGGTCAAAGAAGCAAGGACATTTTCTACCCAAATCCCACAGGGTCCTGCAGAGGTCTCAGCAGATGATGTCATTGACTTGTACCTGGCTACGGCAACAAAAACAGATGCTTCACCAATCCTTTTCATTCTCCACCAGAAATGGAATGGCTGCTGGAGCAGTTATCACAGTAACATGGTGAGTCTAGAGTGACAATGGGGCTTTGTTCATTGCCAAGAGAGGAAGAGATTGTCAAACCCTTCAGTGACAAAAGGAATGGATCAGCTGGCCTATAACTCTAACTGGATGCCAGTCTGAGAATCCAGGCACAAGATCCAGGTCGAGGGACTTTCATAATCTTGTTCCCTGAGCTTTCAGGGATACACAACCTTTTCCAAAGTGGGCTGAATCGTAGTCCCCAGATGTTATACTGGCAAAGACCACGTTAGTCTTCTCTGTATTTACTATGATTACTAGGTGGCCAAATGTTATGATTGGAAATGTCATGTTTTAGACTACAACTCCCAGTGGCCAAATTGGCCTGTGGATTTTGGAGTTGTTATCCCAAGAGTAATATTTCCAAGCTCTGTTGTTATGCAGATGACCACTTATGTCATACACGTTTCAAATTTTGTTGCTTCTTTGCTTTCTTCTTTTATATGTTTTTTTTTTCTGAAAAGATGTTTCAGGTCATACCCTCCTTCCTCTCCTAGGTGATGCACAGTACTTTTACTGTAACTCTTTCAAGAAGTGGTCCAGAGCTCCTTGGAGGTTTAGAAATGAAATGAGAAGGTTTTTTAAAACATACAATAACTTTCATGAAGGAAATGAATGTAGTATATCCATTGTAGTCCTAACGCCAAAAAATGCTTTAGGATTTAAAAAGAAGAAGAAGAAAAGAAATGGAAACACATGAAACAAGCTGAAAGTTGAAAGCTAGTGAAAGTAAATGAAAGGAAAGTATTTTTCCAGTTTATTGAATGCTTTACATTATTAGTTTAGCCTAAAAGCAGGAAAACAGATGAGGATGGTTTTTTACTATAATTTGTTCATTAATTTAAGACTTGTAAATGTGAGGAAGTAATAAAAGCACTGGCCACAGTGAAACATGAAGTTGTACTGTATAATTTTAGACTTCTAGAAAATAGTCTATAGGCCCACCACGCTGTAACTGCATTCTTGAAGCTAGCTAGAGCCTGTGAAAGTTCTTTTTGGGGGACTGCAACTTCCAGAAGATCACTCTGTCCCTATTACAAATGAGGTGCTGATAATTTACATCAAATCTATCTCTCATGCAAAGCTTGATAACCATTTTTAAAAAAATATTCATTAGCCATGTTCATTCATTACTTATAATGAACCTATAATCTGAAGAAAAACTTGAGCTGCTTCCTGGCATCACATCCCCACACTAAATTTATGTGCTGTCTGTTGGAAGTGAAAACGCTATCAATGCATGTACCAAGTAGTCAGTGGGAGTGGTCAATAGGCACTGGTGGGAACAGGACACTGTGTTTTCTCCTTTGTATTTTCCTTTTGTATCTTATTGTATGGATGCATTTACCTGCTGTCACTTCTTCCTCTTTCAAAGAAGACAGACTCTTTTTTTTCTTTTCTGAGAGGGAGGCACCTTTGTCAAGCTCTACTTCCAGTTGTAGTTGCTAGCTTACTCCCTTAAACAAGAGCCAGCTTTAAGGCCTCCTATAGTTTTAATTATATTTTTTTTCTTCTTTCATATTCTCAGATGGATTTCTTGAGACAACAAAAGGGGTGTTTTTTTTTTGCCTTACCATAAGCATCTAAAGTAATTACTGTTACTGTGATAAGATCATATTATGCATAGCCCATTTTGCTCTGTTAGCCTAAACAGAAAATATTCTTACAAGATTGACCTCAAATAGAGCTGTTATCCTACCTGTAGGCCAGGTTTGGCATGCTACCAACCCAGTACCTGCTTTAGAACATTTACTGACCTGCTTTCATTTGTTTTAAAAAAAGTAAGGCCCTATTCTAGCTAGAATAATTTATGCAAAATATTAGAAAAGTAAGAAAATTTCAAAACTATATGAATGGTTAAATAAACTTTTGGAATTAACAGAAATTGATAAACTTACTCCTTTAATAAAAAGAAACTCAATTGAATCCTATTCAAAAACTTGGAAAATCCTTCACAGACTGTTTAAAGAGCACTGGGGGAAACCTAGTAATTATTGGATTTGATATGTAAAATTAGATAGATTTAGGATGGAAAGGAGAATACATGGGAATAGATAGATAAAAAAGGAGGTGACAATCAATAATTAGAACCAGCAATTGAAGTAAATTGGGAAGTAAGTTTTGTTGTTGTTGTTGTTAAATGTTTGTTGGGGTGAATTGTGAATATCTAGGTTTGTATGTTTGTTTGTTTTTTTAACTCTCTAAACTTCTTTTGAGCTCTGTTCTTTGTCTTTCCCTTCTTCCTATTTCTTCTTTCTTTTGTCTTTTTCCTTTATATATTTGTATTTTGTATATTTTGTATTTTCTATTTTGTGTCATTGTATGTCAGTGTACGTTAATTTGAAATTAATGAAGACTATTTAAATTTAAAAAAATGTAAGGTCCTAGTCCTTCCAGAAAACAGGATAGGAGGAAAAAGTACAGACACAATGTGTTGCGAGAAACAGGGATGCTATCTTTCAGTATGAGCTAACAAGTGAAATTTCATAGTTCCATACAGATTTAAATTTTAGACAAAGAAAAAGGGCTATAGACTGACCTTTTCTCAGTTCCCTGAGTAAACGTTGCAGTTTTGGATGAAAGCCTTGTCTGTTTGTGGATAGGGTGGTCGCTTTTTACGGAGCTGCCTGTAAAACATTGCACAGACTAAAAAGAAAAAAGAGCTGATCCAAAGGAGCTTACCTGTTTGTTTTATTAAAAAACGAAACAAACCACTGCCCTGGTCTTGCTGGTTTTGTGCAGAAGACAGTGGCAACGAAGAACAGCCATCACCACATGAATGAGCAGGTCAAAGATGAAGGGATATATCAGCAGCACAGTGTTAAACAAAACATTTTCTACTTAAAACAAATTATTCAGTATGTATCTCTGAAGGAAATCCCACCTTATTTCTGACTTGCCATTCATGCTGTCTGGTGCTTGCTTTAGTATGCATTTTGCCCATGAATCAGATGACGGTATGTCACTTCCTTTGATATGTCATCCCCCCTGCATCAATTAAAAGAACTGAAGACAATAAATAGCATCACTAGAAGCACTTGGACATGACATGACAAAATACGGTGGTTCTGTACTGCATGTGCAACATATGTGGCTGCTTTACAGGATATTCATTTATCCCCACAAAAATATATAATATGCATTTTTTTTTTATGAATGTTACCGACTAGTCTAAGGTCCGAGGCTGGGAAATGCGGGGGTTAGGAAAGTGCAGCTCAGAGACCACATAAAGCTCCACAAGGCTGTTCCTGAGGCCCCTCAAGGTTCATCATTTACACACACACACACACACACACACACCTATTTTTAAAGAAATATCTGAAGTGCACCTTGCACTCTCAAGGGCACTGGAGTCAAATTCACTGTGTGTCGGGGGGAGCTGTTTTAGGCCCATGGGAGCTTTTTTCACAGCTGGAAGTGACTTCTGGGTCACTTTCTAGTTTGGAAAAAAAAAAGGTCCCTTTTGGATCTAAAATAGCTGAGAAGGAACAAAAATTTGACAAAAGTGCCCTCTATACCTCCAAAAAGAGATTGAAGAGCATTTTCAATTTTTTTAAAAGAAAAAATGAAGCAAAAAGGGGTACATAGGCTTCTCAGGATGAAAACTGGAGGTGGCTTCTGGACCTTTAATAGTTGTATAGAAGATGGAATTTCAGTAGGTGTTGCCTGACCAGGTAACAAGCAAGACCTGTGGAATTCTTCTCTTCTGCGTGAAAGGTACAAGAGCCCACTCCAGTTTTCCACCTGGCAATCTTGTCTCCAGCATAGATCTTTTTTTAGTTTAATTGTTTTAAAATGGACTATGCCCCTCAAGTCCCATTAGGAGGCATCACAGTCACTTTTGGCATTTTTTTGGCTGTCTCGGCTGTCCCTAGTTTTCATTTTACCAATCCTATAGTGGGAAGTGGATCTCATCGAAATCTAGCAATGAGTGTGCATAATTCTCAGGCCCTGTGTAGTTGTCTACCCTTTTTGTAAGCACTGTGATCAAATAGGGATCTGAATGTGTCCCTATTCCAGGCCTCATATGCACCATGATTTTCTCTTATATTTTCTAAAAGCCGTGGTTTATCTTTACCCTGAAAACTGGTGAATATTAATAAAAATTCTTCAAAAATGGATCGTAACAAAATTATTTGTTGATTCCACAGGCCATATATTCACAGTGCAGGACCATGCCACACCTGCCTGCTATATCGGCGCTAAAGATAAAATGTTTCTCAGAAATAAAGTGGTGACAAGCCTAGTTTAGGAACAGCACGGTTGAATACACAGAGATTCACAGCCAGATGTTTATGAATTAAGTGCTTAAAACCTGGATCCTGGATGGATCAATCCATTTTGAGTCCTCCGAGATTTTAATTTTTAAAAAATCTTTTCTAAATTCTTACAAAAAAACAACTGGAACAAACTTCATCCCCAGTTAGAGGCATATAACAAATATAGGAAGTTTATCATGGGCTTTGTGGATCGTTTTCAGGGGTGCAGCTACAGTGGGGAGAGAATCAGGGCGTTATTCCTCCCAAATAAGAATTCTGTCCTCACCCAATGAAATTTTCCTTTTGTCCCCAAATTTCCAGCATTGAAGTAACTGAAAACTTCAGGAGAGCATTTAGAAATAAAGTTTAAGCATCCAAAGAAAAAGGGCAGGCAAACTTACCAAGGGAAAGCAAAAACAGCAAAACAGAAGAATTCTAGTAATTTATGATTATCAAGGTCTTACTGTCTACAACACTAGAAACTTAGGGGCTGAAAGAAAATTTCACTGGGGGCAGGAATTCTTATTCGGGAAAACTAATTACTTCATTTTGTTCTTTTCTCCAAGTAGCTACATGTTGATCACTATACATGCCTAATGAGAGTTGGCCTCAGGTTGTTGGGTGATAAGTTGGTCAGACCTGGCTCGCACCTCTCAGCTATTACCTTTGTTCCTCCTTTCTTATACTGTCCAGTGTTTTCCCAGTCTTCAGGTGGGTCCACATAGTTGTTTCCATTCCTCTCAGACTGACAATTTTCCTCATAAGCTGTTGTGTGATGAATCAGATACTTTAAAAACTAACAAATAACAGACTAAAAGGTACTTCTAGCTTACACACTGGGGTTCAGATTCTGTGGCCTGTGTGGGTTATGCAACTGCTCCAACTGGAGTACCAATTACATTAGGGAACCAATACAGCATAGAGTTACTAGGATTGACTCTAACTGGTGGGATGAGTCTCATGATTAGAATATAGGAATAGAGTGGTATAGCCTATTTTGTAAAAATAGACCAAACAAGAAAGGAGGAGGAGTAGCCTTGTATGTCAAGGATGTTTTCACCTGTGAAGAGATCCATGACTTAAACCCAGTAAGCCAAGTCGAGAGCACTTGGGTAAGAATTAAGGCAGCAAGAAACAATAGGGATATTCTGGTAGGGGTTTACTACAGACCTCCAACCCAGGCTGAGGACTTTGATGACGCCTTCCTCAACCAAATGACTGCACATTCAAAGAGGAGAGATACAGTAATAATAGGAGATTTCAATTACCTGGATATATGCTGGCAGTCAAACTCTGCCAAGACAGCAAGGTCCAGCAAGTTTCTTGCTTGTCTTGCAGACAACTTCATGGTCCAGAAGGTGGAAGAGGCCACAAGGGGATCAAATATTCTAGATCTGATTCTGACCAACAGGGATGACCTTGTTAATGAGGTAGAAGTGGTTGGATCTTTAGAGGGGAGTGACCATGCCCTAGTGGAATTTGGCATTCAGGGGGAAGGAGAAGATAAGGGTAGCCAAACACTCATCTTAGATTGTAAAAAAGCGGACTTCCGTAAACTTAGGGAACTGCTGGCTGGAATTCCGTGGTCACGAATAGTGAAAGGGAAAGGAGTTCAGGAGGCATGGGAGCTCCTTAAAAAGGAGATATTGAAGGCACAGTCTAAAACTGTGCCAATAAGGAGGAAAAATGGAAGGCATCTGAAGAAACCAGAATGGTTGACTAAAGAACTCTCAGCTGAGCTAAGTGTTAAGAGAAACGTGTATAGGAAATGGAAGAAGGGTGAAACCACCAAAGAAGAATTTAAGCAAGTAGCCCGGAGATGTAGGGAGGAGGTCAGAAAGGCTAAAGCACAGAACAAACTTAGGCTGGCCCGAGACATTAAAAACAATAAAAAAGGCTTTTTTAAATACGTCCACAGCACAAGGAAAAAGAAGGAGACGATAGGGTTGCTGCGCAGAGAAGATGGTGAATTACTCACAGGGGGAAGAGAAAAGGCAGAACTACTTAACACCTTCTTTGTCTCAGTTTTTCCCCAGAAGGATACAAGCACTCAACCTGGCAGTTGGGGAGCAGGTGAGGAAGCAGGGGAAATGAGGCACGTAATAGGTAGAGAGGTGGTACAGGAATACTGGCCACACTGGATGAATTCAAGTCTCTAGGGCCAGATGAATTGCATCCTAGGATATTAAAATTGCTGGCAGAGGTCATTTGGAACCACTTGCTATAATCTTTGAGAAATCTTGGAGGACAGGAGAAGTTCCAGCAGACTGGAAGAGAGCAAATGTTGTCCCCATCTTCAAGAAGGGAAAAAAAGAGGACCCAAATAACTATTGCCCAGTCAGCCTGACATCAGTACCTGGAAAGATCCTGGAGAAGATCATTAAGCAGTCAGTTTCTAATCACTTAGAAAGCAAGGCGGCAATCACGAGAAGTCAACATGGATTTCTCAAAAATAAGTCATGCCAGACTAATCTTATCTCTTTTTATGACAGAGTTACTAGCTTGATAGATGAAGGGAATGCTGTGGATGTAGCATACCTCGATTTCAGTAAGGCCTTTGACAAAGTTCCCCATGACATTCTTGTAAAGAAACTAGTAAAATGCGGGCTGGACAGCACTACTGTTAGTTGGATTTGTAATTGGTTGACCAACCGAACCCAAAGGGTGATCACGAATGGCTGTTTCTCATCCTGGAGAGAAGTGACTAGCTGGGTGCCACAGGGTTCTGTCCTGGCCCAGTGCTGTTCAATATCTTCATCAATGACTTGGATGAAGGAATAGAGGGGATGCTCATCAAATTTGCAGATGACACCAAATTGGGAGGGGTTGCTAATACGCCAGAGGACTGGATCAAAATGCAAAATGACCTGGATAGATTGGAGAGCTGGGCCAAGGCTAGCAAAATGAAATTCAACAGAGAGAAGTGTAAGGTCCTACACTTAGATAGAAAAAATGGAATACAGAAATATAGGATGGGGGACATGTGGTTGGATAGCAGTACATGTGAAAGGGATCTAGGAGTCTTCCTAGACCACAAGCTGAACATGAGTCAGCAGTGTGATGCAGCAGCCAAGAAAGCCAATGCAATTCTCGGTTGCATCAACAGGAGTATGGTGTCTAGATCGAGGGAGGTACTGGTACCACTCTACTCTGCCTTGGTTAGACCTCATCTTGAATATTATGTCCAGTTCTGGGCACCCCAATTCAAGAAGGACATGGTCAAACTGGAGCAAGTCCAGAGGAGGGTGACCAAAATGGTGAGAGGCCTGGAAGACATGCCCTATGGGGATAGACTTAGAGAACTGGGTATGTTTAGTCTGCAGAAGAGAAGGTTAAGAGGGGACATGATAGGCATGTTTAAATATTTGAAGGGATGCCATGTAAAGGAAGGAGAGGGCTTGTTTTCTGCTGCTCCAGAGACCAGGACAAGGAGCAATGGATTCAACCTGCAGGAAAGGAGATTCCACCTGAACCTCAGAAAGAACTTCCTGACAGTCAGGGCTGTCCGGCAGTGGAATCTGCTGCCTCGGAGTGTAGTGGAGTCTCCTTCCTTGGAGGTTTTTAAGCAGAGGCTGGATGGCCATCTGTCGGGAATGCTTTGAAGATGTTCCTGCATAGCAGGGAGTTGGACTGGATGGCCCATGTGGTCTCTTCCAACTCTACATTTCTATGATTCTATGGTGAGCACATTTGGTCCTGCCTCAACATATCCCACAAAGTAAGCAGATTCTGTGTAGTTAAAGAAGACACCACTCTGTAGTTTGGAATGTGATCATGTTCCAAATTAACTTTTACTTTTAAAAGTTGTCCAGTTCTCTTATCTCTTGAATAGGTCATGTAAGCTGAAAACTTGTGTCATTTTGTGGCTGCTTTTGGAGCCATCTCCAGCTCAGTGAATCTGCCTTTTTCCCTTAAGAATATGTAATCAAAGTGCTGCAGCACTTTGTGGAACAATGACTACACCCTTTCTTGAGGACAAAGTACTTGCTACAGTTTTGTCAGAACAGCTCTGAGCCAATCTGACCCTTCTCTTCTGCTTCTCATCCTCTGATCTGCCTAATTTCCAGTTTCAGAAACCTCCCAGCCAAATTACTCAGCCTTCACAAAACCTGCCAACATTCCATCTCAACAACCAGGGACAATGAAGATATATTTGTATTCTATGAAGTTCTCTGGAACAAAGGGTAGGGCAAGACAGGACAGGGTGGGATAAGGAGTTGGAAGAAAAAGGATGTTCCATCTACTGAGCTGGGTTATGGCTGAGTAAGACATATTTTTGAAAACAAGGGCCGTCTGTCAAATTCAGAGACAGTCTGAGTCATTTTGGTGCCCAAGCCAGAAATTCCAAATGGCATTTCCTGTGGTGGTGTAAAATCAACTGTAATAATAAACTAAGGAACTCCCAACGTGCTACCCTTTAATGGTACCAGAAAAATCTGCTGTTTGAAGTCATCTGCCTCACCTTGCCAAATGGTAGAGCCATTCTCCTGGTTAGAAAGAGAAACACTGGGGCTTTTATTCCCGGTTAACAGTATAGATAGAAATGACTCTCCGCCGTATATTTATTTATTTATTTTACCAACACACATCTGATTTGAGACGAGAGGATTTAGCCAAGATGACATTGTGAAACATCTAATTATGGGCAGGAACCAACTACGGGGGGGGGGGGACCTCTGACTCCTATTGGTACAATCCCAAACAGAAGTATTTTAACACTGAAAGTAGAGCTGGGAGAAGCCATAAAATAAAAGCTAGGTGCCCCAGCCCAATCAGTGCTACTCAGTATGTGCTACAAAGCTGAGACTGTGTGCCCTCAACAAAGAAGGCTTACAGAACAGTCATTTCAGACGACTCGAAGAATAAAAAACAGCCATTTGTGGCAGGGAGGTGCTGAAAATTCCCAGGATCTTTATTTTTCACTCTAACTCAGGTGGAAATGCCTTTCTTGATTCTGTATGTGGAAGTAAGACCCGGACATCTGAAAGATCCACCTGTTATCCCAAGAAAATGTGGGGAACATGTTGTTGAAAGAAGATGATGCGGACAGTAGTGGCTGGTGGCTTCCACATCAGTGGGCTGTTGAGTCCACTCCCAGGTTGTAGCCCAAACTTTAAAGAAGCCATCTTTAAAAAAATAAAATAATCCATTACAAAATGATGCAAACACAGTGAAATTTTGAAGACAGAGAAAAAAATATACAATACAGCAACTAATATTTAAATGACAAAGAGATAAGAATTCCACAGATTTGCATGGAACTGGGAGCAAATGTCAGGTATTTTACTATGGATGCATTTAATAGAAGGTAGCCAAGACTGTAGAGGCTGTCAACTGTGCCTCTATTTCTCAACAGTCTCAGTGTTTAGGATGGTTTCTCTGGAAGTGCTAGGTAACCATCTGAGGAGTTATCCAATGTGTCAACCCTATTTTGATGATAGGGTCCACCACAGCAGCTGAACATTAGGGCTTGAGTCCAGTTGCATCACTAAACACAGTTCTACTTGTAATTGGCCTCTGTTCTTCCCCAGTAACTAGCTGATTGCCTTCTGACCTTGGAGTCTCATCTTCTGGCGCGATCTCTTGTTTCATTTTTGATTGTTTCATCACAGGGTTTTCATGGTAAAAGACATTTAAAGGGGGATCACCATTCCTCTTTCTGTGCAGTACTAACAAATGTTGGCTATGATGCAATTCAACAGTGGAATACACTGTCTCAGAGTGTGTTGAAGTCTCCTTCTTTGGAGGTTTTTAAACAGAGGCTGGCTGGCCATCTATTGGGAATGCTTTGATTCTGTCATGGCAAGGGGCTGGGCTGGATAGCCCTTGTGGTTCCTTCCAGTTCTATGAATAACAATGCCTGAAAATAAAGTGGATTTTTTTTAATTTCTGGGAGCCCCGTATCTCTGATAGTATGTACAGCTTGGAATACTTACTTTTTTGGACTACAGCTCCCACAGTTCCCCAGCCAATATATGTATAGCCATGTTGGAAGTTTTGGAAGTTGTAATCTAAACAAGCAACTTTCCAAGGTGCAATGATATGCTCTTCCATCCCAAACAATATAATATTGTACACCTAATGTTTCTATCATATCCACATTATTAACTATTGTTGCATTGCCTCATGTTTAGAAAGATGTCATGGCAAGACAAATGCTGAGATTTCTTGTTGTTGCTGCTGTTGCTGTTGTTGTGTGCCTTCAAATTATTTTTGACTTATGGTGACCATAGGGCAAACCTCTTATGGGGTTTTCTTTGAAAAAATTGTTCCGAGGAGGTTTGCCTACACCTTCCTCTGAGGCTGACATGGTGTGACTTCTCCAAGGTCACCTTGTGGGTTTCTGTAGCGGAACAGGGATTTGAACCCTGGTCTCTACACTATTATAGTGCTATTATTCCACTTTCAACATCCTGTGGAATTCTGGGGTTTGTCATTTACTGAATTTACTGAGACCAAAGAGCTCTCTGGCTGAGACGTCTAAATGCCCCTCCCTAAACTGCAAACTCCAGGATTCCACACTATGTTGAAAGTGGAATAACAACATGATAACAGTGTAGGGTGGAAAGGCCCATAGTCCAATGCGAAAAGATGTATATTCACCACCTGGTGGCAGATGGGTTCTAGTTACCTCACAAAAGTAGTTAAGAGTACTTGTATTTCTCATCTAGGTTTGAACTAGAAACTTAGTAGGTCTAGTAAAACAGAGTTGAGAGATTGCAGACTTAGGAGGTATGGGCTTATTTCTCAAGTCAAAACTGAAATGGAAATTGATAGAAACTTTGCTCCATTTTCTGAATACCATATTTGCCGGTGTATAAGACACACTTTTCCCCATGAAAAATAACATTTAAAAATGGAGTGTATCTTATATGTCTGTCATCTTATACACCAGCAAATACCAACCCCTTTCCTATGCATTTTGCCACTGCATGAGTTCTCTGCACCAAGGCAAAATGCATAGGGAAAGGGAAGGGAGCTCCAGGGGGGTAAAGAAGTGCTCCGGTGAGGCTTCCCCACCCCTCCTTCCCTTCTGTTTTGCATGGTAAGGGAAAGAGGTAGCTCTTTCTTTTTGCCCCTCTGGAGTTCCTTGCTTTCCTTTTCCCTGCAAAACAGAGGCAAAAGGATGGTGGGAGAAAAGTCCTAGGAGCTACACCCCCTCTGGAGCTCCCTTCCCTTCTCTTCCCCTGCAAAACAGAAGGGGAATGGGGGAAGCCATGCTATTTTAAAAAACTAAGTCCACCATCCCACCCACCCCAAAAAAGAAACAGGTTTTAGGTTTCTTGCCCAGATGCAAAGGTTCCTGTGATTCCAGTTCCTAGTTTTGTAAACTGTCTCAACAGATTATCATAACTGAATAATAAACTGATTGAGCAGCATGAATAGCAGCACTATTCTTCATACATATTTAGAAGTATGAAAACAGAGGAAGAAAAAATTCCTGCCTTCCCAGACCATGCCCTCCACCATTTCACAGATGAAAACTGAGACATGTCTGACCCACCAACATCAGAGTGTGATTGAGATGGCAAAAAGTTATCAGTGAAAGGAACACAGAAGCTAGGAGTAGCTGCAGCAGTTTGTTTTTGCCTGAAACTACTGGGAAGGTCAATATTCCACCTCCTTCTCCCCTCTTCACATGCTGAAAAGTAATTGCAAACTACATCTGGACTCTGAACTCAGTTTTCAGCAATTGAAGTAAGCTTGGGAAAAGGGGAGGATGCAAGGAGAGGAGAGAAACTGGGACATTCTGAAAGCAGCTGAAAAGGTGGAGTGTCAGAGCATGAATAGGAACTGTCTCTGCCAAACTGGGACAGTCAGAGGATTTTCCACACTGAGTAACAAGTTTTCCTCCCATAATTTGCCACCCCTAGTCTTGATATCTGTGCACACATTCCTTTACTGGTGCCAAATTGGAAGCGTAGAGCAAAATTCTTAAGGAAAAAAAAGTTATGACAGATAGGAGTTGGCATCTCCAGAACTGGGGTATTGACTCACTCTCTACACCCATGCTCTAAGATTAATAATTGATACCTTGGACACACAAGAGTCCAGGCTTATGGCTTGCTCAAGCCCCCTCCTGTTCCAGCGCTCTCTTTGAAGCCCTTATAATTAACATGTTGGCCAAGTGTTCTGGTGTGAGTAAGAGCAATATTGAGGATAACCCAAAGGAACCAACATCAGTTTGCAAATGAATGTATTTATTCAAGAACTAAATCAGATGTCAGAAATGGTCCTTTGCTTTTTGAACAAAGTAAAACATAGAATTCAATAACTAATTTTTTTCTATGTGGAATGCAAATCCTAAGAATATCTCAGCAAAGCAGCAGCCAACAGGAGACACCTGGGGATCTGCTACATGGCAGTACCTTGAGAAACAGAATGTGGATTTTTTTTCTCTCTCAGCCATTTGAAGATAAATGAAGATTTCATGTTGAGGCATATGTGGCTAGAGTGCTTCTCAATAAATGACTTCTGGCACAAGGTTAGAGGCATTTTGGAACAAGTGACTAATCAGGTTATACATTCCTCTGAAATGCCATTGTTACTATCTGCTATTGAAGGTCCTAATATGAATATCTCACATGAACCTCTGATCTCCCTATTGCTTGAAACTGCAAGGATATGAAAGAACCTGAAAGATTTAAGTAAACCATCAAGATGGACTGAACACAGAACCCCTGGTAGAGATTTCAAAAACCCACACAAAAACTTAAAGCTGCAAAGGGACATTTCAACAAAGGCAAATATGCAGAGATTTGGTGGACTTGTTATTACATTTGAAAACAATGATTACTCAGCTCACCTTCCAATGCTGGAACAAACAAAGGTCTAGAAGAATCACTTCTAAACTTCCACAAAGTGATCCTACTTGGTTAATTCTCAGTCATAGGAACAGTTTACAGTTCATGGGGGAGGGGCTGGGTTAAAGGGCACTATGCCAATGTCATTTTCATATAATCATAGCATGACTGTTTGTTTGTTTTTTTAAAGGGAAGATTTCACATGAAATTGTATGTGTTTAGTGGAAAACCTTAGCTGGAAGTCAGTCTGTCCAGATGACAGTTTTGATCAATCAATAAAGGTATCAACATGCATCTTCCAGGTGATTCCTGCATGTATCTTGTAAATGGATGGGTCAAGAAGATGGTAAAAAGATTATACTTGACCTTGTAGTAATGCAGATTTTGGTACCTTTAGATGCCTGGACACCTCTGGGCTTATTTTTTTTTGTTCGGTTGAATCACTAAGATGTGAAACAAGCACAAGGGTTTGTTATTGTTGTGTGCCTCACTTCTACCCAAAGTGTAACCAAAGAGTACCTCTGAACTCTCTAGTTCCATGGGGGCACTTGCCTATTATTGGAGTTCTGTCTCATCCCTTGGCAGGTTAAGTAAAAATATAAAACAGCCGGGGGTACTATCACTGATTTTCCACATGACTTGTAGTTTGTCTTTGGCCATTTCTGCACTACACTGTTATTGTACTATTATTCCACTTTCAACATCCAATGGGATCCTGAGGTTTGCAGTTTAGGGAGGAACATTTAGAATTCTCAGCCAAAGAGCTCCTTGGCCTCAGTAAACCGCAAACCCCAAAATTCCACAGGGTATTGAAAGTGGAATAATAGAAATGGCCTCTGATTCCCTAAGTTACAGGCTTTCAAACAGATAGCCATCTCTTTCAGCATAAAATGGAAAAGCAGAGAAGGGACTGAAGGAATCAAGTAGCACTTTGAGAAAAATACACACACCAATAGCTTTCATGGATATCAATCTACTTCTTCAGATGCACTGAAGTCGTAAGAATCATTATATAGGCTTTGGTTGATTATTTCGATTCAATTTATTTGTCTCTGTTCCTCAGAGCATCACAAAACATAATATCCATAAACTACTGCACGATGATATAAAACCATCTAAACCACACAAATGCCATGTGTTATGCAAATTAAACGCTTTAAAAGTTGAAATCATCCTAACAAGAAACAATATTCTCATTTTAAAAAAATGTTCTAGGATAAATTACTGTGCGTAAGCAGCATGTAGCCTCCATAATAATACTAAAGCCCTTTCCACATGGGGGACGGGGAAACGGGGCACGCACGCAGGGACGGATCTTACCTGAAAACGGGTTGCTCCGTCCCTGCGGGGAGCGCGTGTTAGCCACTCCACACGCTGGCGA
This sequence comes from Iguana delicatissima, assembly GCA_948472985.1. Classification (NCBI taxonomy): domain Eukaryota; kingdom Metazoa; phylum Chordata; class Lepidosauria; order Squamata; family Iguanidae; genus Iguana; species Iguana delicatissima. The sequence goes on along the minus strand of CAOKZL010001205.1, from coordinate 31,019 downwards.
ATTTCGGCGGTGTTCGGCAGCGCCCAAAATGGCGGCCGGCAACTTCCGGCGGAGCTCCGCCAATCAGGGCAGCGCGCCAGCTGGAAGCCCGCCCCCGGGCAGCTCTGCAGGGATGCACTAGCATGTCCCTGCAGTTTCAAACGGGGCGCTGCAATGGGTTAGCGCTAGGGCGGTTTGAGGTGTGGAACCTCCACTTTTCAAACCGCCCTAGCGCACCCACGGTGTGGACGACCTCCGGATGAGGTCACCCTAAGCCGTTTTTTTTACCCCGTGTGGAAAGGGCCTCTGTCTTATCTTGTGATTACAGTAACAAAACTAGCAATCCTTCTCTCATATCTCCCTAACAAAAGGCACAGATGTTTTGCCATCAGTGCCCTGTAGAGGAGGCAGTAAATAATATCTTCAGCTCAGCTTTCATTCATTAGGGCAAGCATGTTCAAGGGAGGTCCTGTTCCCAAATCTTCATCCCAGGGTAAGTGAAGGAATCACATCCAGACAGTCTTTCGTAAAAGCCGTCTTATCCTTCAATTTCTCAATTTTTATAGAACAAGGTAAAATACCAGATATCTGGGGGAGGTGCCTACAGAATGATGTAGTTGCCGTGACTGTACAAATATATCAGCCAACTCTGCTTCCACTGCCATTGTTGTTGCTGTTTGCAAACTTCATCCTCAAACTCTTTACATAAGGTTCAGAAAAGCCAAGTTTCAACATAAAAGAGGAAATTAATCTCTTTGAATCCGGGTTATTCATTTCCATAAGAAAAACCATATGAAGTCAACAAGACTCACCAAAGGAAATTCAACATGACTTTATAGGCCACTGTTTGAATTTTTACCCTTACTAATTTGGCTTTGCATAAATCAGACCTTAAAGAAGAAGTATTAGCAATGCACACAAATTCAATTTTGTAAGACTCCAAGGAGTTTAGCTTCATAGTTGCTCACACCTGCAGCCCATATAGAAGTTACAGAATATTTTCTTGTTAAACAGTTCTACTGTCATAGATCCTGGAATTGTTTTTTGTTTTTTGGGGAGGGGGGTCAACAATAGCTACCGTACTAGATTGTTTTGCCTACTGGAGCAAGAGGAGAGCAAATTACTTTCCCCATCCATCATCATTCAAACATCCTTAAATATGAAAACTCTTACAAGCACAGTTAGTACTTAAATATGCTCTCCGCAGGTGCAATATAGCTTACTGCCAAGTAAATCTGCACAGTATAAGGCAGGCAACCATAATTGACATTAGCTGTCTTATTATTTCTTAAACATTAATCATTTAGTAGACTTGAATGATAACGCCTGAAGAGGCTCAGCTACATAGGAGATGTGGTGGTCCAATTTTGCTTGATCATTTTTTGGGGGGGGGTGGCTTCCCCACTCAATCTTGGCAGAGGACAAGCCTCCTGCTTCACAGTCTTCAGGGCCATGTTTACTGCTGTGACCACCAAATGTCCACCTCCAAGTGACGTATTAGAAAATATCTGCCCCACCTTTCTGTTTCTATTTGGTGAAGAACAAATATTTTGTGTCCAAAATGTCCCAAAAAGATTCTTGTCTGAAAAACCAGGAAAGCTGCTTCCACTCAGTGCAGAGTCTATTGAATCAGATAGACTAACAGCTTCATTTGGTAGAAGGAAGCATCCTAATAACAAATAAAACAATAGTAATAATAATCTAAGAATTTATCTATAAATAAATTTAAACAAAGTATTAAAAAAATGAGCCCAAACAATTAAAAAGAGAGCCAACAACAAGAAATGAAAGTTAGAGGCTATTCCTATAAAGACTACTTGCTAAAATTCCCATTTTTGTTCAAGTTGGCTGTTCTCAATCCAGCAAGACTCCTCAATGAAGCATTTTCAAGCCCCCAAGACTGTGGCTGGCAATCCCCTCCCCCACCATCACGGTCTCTGTAATTTGTGTAGACTGTCTCTATGGAAAAATAAGGACCTTTTAGAAGCAAATCATACCTACCCTGTGATAACAGAACAACTAGCTGATTAAAAGATGCAAACAACAATCTGATGCTTTTAATTTTAAAGGTCCATGCAACAAAGCCACAATCACTGTTGATTTGTGCAGTTGCACAATCTTCCTTCATTTTCACAATTCTGTTTAATTTCATGGAGAGGGATAACTCTCACTCTCTTGCTGAGGATACCACCAAATACCTTGGCTTCCCACAGGATGAGGAGAATAATTTGCCAGTTCCTCCTCCTTACTTGTAAGGACAAGCAAGGATGTAATGTCACTATTCCATAGAGAACAAAACCCCACTAAAACAGGAGGTTATTGTGGTAGTGCCAAAACACTGATAAACACATCTCCTGACCCAGGGAGTTCCAATTTCTGGTTGCTGCCACAGATAAGCCCTTTCATGTATACCTGCCAAACTTACCACAGTAGGACCTCATGAACTGGTGAGGAACGGATGGGTAGTTTCATATTGGAGGAAGTTGGTCCTTTGGGTGTTCTGGCCCTTTAGCCAGCCTGGCTTTAAAAGTGGTAACTAGCACTTTGACCTTTCCCTGCAGATGGCAGTGGTACAACTCTAATAGTAGCCAGTGGGATTGCTACAGCAGTAGACCAAATGAGTACCAAAAATGGCATTAGTCAAAACCTTCTTGTACCAATTGACATTTCAGACGAAAACAACTTTGCACAGAGCACAATATAGTTCTCCAATCTAGATGTAACTAAGGCTTGTATGACTATAGGTGGGCCTATTCTTCCCAGAAATAGTCACGGTTGACTCTCCAGTCTAAGCTGAGCAAAGGATAGAGCATCCCCAAAAAGGATAACTTGTTATACAGGAATAGTAATTCCCCTAAGAATGCCTGGAGCCCTTTCACACAAACAATTATAGCACTGTGATTCCACTTGAACTGGCTGCATCCTATGGATTCCATTGTTAAGTAGTTTGGTCAGAGGCACCAGAGGAGCTCCCTGGCTGAGAATTTTGATTGCTCCCTCCCCCTGAACTGTAAATCCCAGGATTCCACAGCATATTGCCATGGCAGTTCAAGTGGAATCACAGTGCTATAATTGTGTTGAATGAAAGGGCTTCTGATCAAATTGCAGCATGCTAGTGCGCACTCATTCCACCACAGATCTCAGGAAAAGTGAATGTTCCATGTCACCAGGAACCTGAAGATACCTGGCTCTAGGCAATCTCCCACAGCAATGTCATGTAGATATTAAATAAAATAGACAATTACCTTTCTGGGTTCTAGTGTCACTTATCCCTTCAACACTGTGTTTCTAGGGTGGAAGAGATTGAACTAGGTCTAGATAATCAATCTCATTCAGAAAAACCAGCAATTGAATGGACCTGCAAAGACCTAGAAAGGATTCCCTTACCAGTGATGGGAAAACATCCATAAGCTTGATTTGAATGGGGGTTGGCAAATAAGCAGGAAAATGAGGAAAAAAAATCTTTTCCATGAGAGCTCTAAATTCACTCAGAATCTCCACTTTCAAGAAGCTCCTGACTCCCTTCTCAGTACTCCCAAGATATTGTACCTGGAGGAGTCAGCAGCTGCTCCAAGTGGATTGGCTGCTGTTTGGAAGCAGTAGTGAAAGAAGAAGGTCCCTCTGTTCTGCCCCATGGCAACTTCTGATCACTCTTCCAGGGACTGAATGCACACATCAAGAACGTGCAAGACAAAGCAAACCTTTGCCAGCTTTCTAGCAAAGGAAAAAACAACAACAAAGTTGTCATTCTTCCATATGAGAATGATAGGACTTACTTAATTACTAAACAGCACCTTCCAGAAATACTCACATAAACCATTCACATTTTAATGTGTTACCATCTGGGAAGGTGCAAAGCAGCCTCACTGTACCACAAAAATTCAGAAAACAAACAGAAATGGGGCACTTTGAGCATCTTGTGTATGTCAATGCTACTTAAATCCATTTTAATTCAAGATTGTAACACACACAAAAAATGTGGAAAAGCAAGGAGAAGTAATACTTCCACAAAGAACTGTAATGAATCCAACTCTATGACAGGAAGTTCGAAATAAGCAATCAGCTGGGATCCCACTCAAGCCTCTGATGTGGAGCATGGCTTTTTGTGTCAGAATCATGAATGGAAAGAATATTCAAAGATACTCAAAAAATGGTCAAAAAATGTGTTTCTCAAGTGTTGAGAAACCTTGACAAAGAGAAACCTGGACCTGAATCTTCACAATTCACAAAATTCATGCATTTTTTAATGCAGAAAATAGCATTTTCTGCACAAGAAAAAACACAGGAAAAAGGATATTATTTTATGCACAGAAAACAGTTTTCTGCACAAAAATTCCATGTATGTATTTTGCCCTGAATAAGTCCTGAACTGTGAGTAGTCTTCAAAAACCAGGCAGTCTTCAAAGACTTTCTTGCAGCAGGAAGACACTGTGAAAATTACTTGCTGCTTCCTTTGAAAATGAAATTAGTAAAGAACAACATCCCAAGTTAGAATTGTGAGGCAGTTTGTGTGTGGTCTGTAGCACCCAGATATAGTCTATGACTCCTTTCTCCCATCTAGGCAGGTGCAGTGGCAGGGAATGAACATGAAGGATATCTGACTTGTAGGTCTCTGGAAGTGTGGTGTAAACTTAGAATTCCTTTAAAATGTATCAGTATATGATCAATCCATCTGTGTGCATACAAACACACATACACAGAGGCACACAAACTGCTGAACCTGGAAGGGCACAATTGCTCTCAACCTGGGGAATTATATAATGAGATTTTGCAAGGAGTGCACCAGCAACATTTTAAAGGCTGCGAGCCAAGAAGCTGTACAGACAGCAAGGCGTCTCTGTTGCCACTACAAAGTGGATGTTAATTACCTAAAACAATACATGTAATAAGCAAACAGAAAAAAAAAGGCTTCTCTTATTGCCATACTGTACCCACTCATCTAGTATATCTTTAACTGCACTGTTATTTAGCCTTCAGGGATCATAATTAGCTGCCACACAAATTAATAAGGGACAAAAGTGGGGGAGACAAAAAGACCAAAGCAAAAGAATGGTGGGAAACATTGCATCTGGCATTTTTTCGAGGAATCTACTTTGCATGCACAAGTACTTCCTTGTATTTCTAGAAAGTCTCTCTCTCACTTTCTTATGAGCATGCCCTATATTGGTAGATGAAATGAATTATGAACTGGCAGGCATTCTGTTTACACAACATTAGTCAAGAAAGTGAATTGGTTGATTCTATGGGCTCTGCTACAGGAGGTTCACTAAATCAGTGGAATACTGGATGAAGGCCATGTGCTGTTGTGTTTCTAGATGGTTTATACAACATAGTGCAAGATAGTTATAACTTAATGGTAATAATAAGGCTTTACTCTTGCCTAGCAACTTTCACCCAGTGAATTTGTTTAATAACTCAAGCCTTCCACAGAGTTATGAGCTCATGGAAGGGAAGGGTTTATGTCCATTGCCCATTTTACAGATTGGAGAGACTATGGCATAATTTGAGTGGTGAGACCTTTATCAAAGGCCATAGTCCCATTTGGGTCACTGCTGCACAGGAGCCAGAAATATGAAGCTGGATAACTGCATTTAAAGGCTAATAACATTGACAGGTAAGTGGATGGAGAATATCACTGCTCACTGGGGCTTTCATCTTGGTGAACTAGTGAATCCATTCTGAGGTTTAATCTAAATTTGGAAGGAGCTATCCAAAGTGCCAAACCTCCCCTGGAGGCAAGGTTCAGAATCTGATGCTTCAAACAAAAACTCAGAGTGGATTCGTGGTTTCACTTATCTGGAAACTCAAAGCCACCCCTGGAGCAGGCCACTGAAGAGAAAATGTCAATACAATGAATCCCTAACCATCTTATCACAGTCAAGCTCTCACATGAAATCTAATGATAATGAAAGCAGCTCTTCTAAGAGAAGACAACTTTTCTATCCTATGGTACTCCACCCATAAGGTAAAGTATGTGATACCTAAACTAGGGTACAGAACTTTAGCTTTCTCTAACTGAAAACCTAAATGAATGAGCCAAGCATGAATTACTTCCAGAATCCCATCCTGCTCTAATGAGGAAAGTATTGTACTCTTAATTGCACCCAGCATTTTGGGTGGTGAGGAATCATGTAGATAGTTGTACAATGGTGGGAAGGATAGCTGGACTCTTTTGAAGGAGCTGCAGATTTTTTTTTAAAAAAAAATTACTTTTATTTAACCAACTCAAGCCTAAATCCAAATGCTAATCCTAAAAAATCAATGGAAATGGTAAGTCAACATATATATAAGCCCCAGTGATTCAGTGAGTATACTCTGATTGCGCCTAGCAGTTAAATTGCAGAAAGGAGGGGACAAAACTTAGCTCACCAAGAACTGCCATTTTTCTGGCTAAAGAATTTAATTGCTTCTCTTGGAAGCCTTCAGGAACAGTGATTCACCTTTTAAATGGGTTGCAGTGCTTAACTTCAATAAATTAATATCCAAACAGTTTTGGTTGTTTGGGGACATATCAGAGAGTCCATTTGGTTCCCCTCCCCAAGTGTCCTGGCCTAGAAAACTGAACCCTAGGCCAATATTGGCCAAAGTTCCTTACCTCTCATTAATGTTGGAGTTTGCAATCCTTGCATGCTTAAACTCACTGGTAGTTAGATTGTATATAGCTCTCTAGGAATTTAGGCACAACATGTTTATGGCTATTTCTGGTTTATTTGTTCATACCCACTCTCTTCCTGCACCATGCTGTGATTCCTTTGTTCTCTGGGGCTCATCTACTCACATTGTTCTCCATGAAGCATGAGGATTGTCTGGATGAGAAGTTCAACTCTCCTGAAACTATGTAGTACTCTTTCTTTGCTTATTTTCTCCAAGAAGATGAACCTGTGTTGATTATGCACAAGTATTTACTTTTGTATGGATAAGTTTGATTTCTTTCTCTGTCAGATATTGTGTGTATGGGGTGGTGTGCTAGTTACTACTTCCGACCTTTGCCTAGTGTGTTAATTACTCCTCTAGAGAGATTACTAAACCTCTCACATTTTCCCAATAGTTAAGGCCCTGGAATGCCTTCAGAATGACGGCCACACATATGTCTGGTGTGGTTAACAACAAGAAGAGCAATAATGATTATAATACATTTCTAATGTATTCTCATCAGATCACTATGTTTGTTGGGTTTTTCTATTATTGGCAGAAAGGTATAGATCCACAAACATATCACAGAAAGACTCTTGAGAGTGACTGACATCTGATTAACAAGAAAGAAAGTACAACCACACCTCCTTTCCTTGCACTTTGCCTCACCTTGTACCTCCTTCTTGCACTTACCCACTGCACATCTCACGCTCTTTTCCTTCCTTTCCGCTTTCTTGCCCCACCTCCCTCCCTTATTCTGTAGCTGTACGCTTCTCCCTTCTTTATGTTACCTTGCATTTTTGCCATGTTCTCCTCCCTTCCTTCTTGCCTGCAGTTTTTACAGCTAGGACACAGACAGTTAAACTCTGTAACCCTATCATCAGTCTTAGTTTGGCTGAATCTGTTGGGGAGGTGGAAACGTTTCATTGGCTGAACTCAAAGGCAGGAGGGGTGCCTGTTTCTCACAAACAGTTAATCAGAAGAGTGACTCTACAGTTGGCCCCATAAGACTGGTCTTAAGGCTGCTTTTGAAAAGAGAAGAGAAGAGAAGAGAAAAAGAAGAGAAGAGAGAAAAAGAAAAGAAAAGAAAAGAAAGAAAAGAAAAGAAAAGAAAAGAAAGAAAAGAAAGAAAGAAAAGAAAAGAAAAGAAGGCTTAGAATCTGGGCCAGATGATAGCACTAACCAAGTCTGGTTAAAATGCCAAGAATCTAGATAAAATCCAATCAATGGGGATTTTGCAGTCCTAACTGTAATGGGCACATGGTTCTTATGACTATGACACTCTAAGTGCAAATCAGCATGGTATAGCAGTTCGAACATGGAAACTGAACTCCAGGAGACCAAGTTCTGAATCTCTGTTCACCCCTGGAACCCCATTGGGTGTCCTGGGGCAAGTCACACTCTCTCAGCCTTACAGGAGTGCACCAGCAAAAGCTCTCTGAATAAATCGTGTCAAGAAAAAACATCTTATGATAAGGTAGCCTTACATCGGACTTGAGCTTGAAGGTAAATAATAATTTTTAAGGCATCATGAACAGCTAAAGATTACTTTCTTTCTTTTTACTTGAGAGTAGGTGAATGGGCCCTAATCCAGACTGAACACACTGTGCATAGGTAGAGGACATCTAAATGTCCCCACAGCTAGTTATGTTCCCCTGACTCCCTCAAAGGTAGAAAATGGAGTGGGGAGGGGCAGAATCCATTGACTGCAGAGAAGGTTAACATTTAGTCGCATTGGAAACGACTGTGCAGTCAAAACAGGCTGGGCATAACTGTTGCATAGCTGCAGAAATCAAAGGTATAGTCAGTACATCACATTCCTGTAGACACACACACACCCCAGGTACTTATGCTCTTAGGTCACCATTGTAATACTCTGGGCAGAGTTGTCATAAAGCACTAAAAGCCTCTTGACTAAAATTTCTTTGGTCCAAGTGAGTTTATTTTTCATTTTATAGTTGCCAAGTTAGTACCCACCATGGGTGAAAAAAAGTATTCTCTTTTCCACTTTTTTACAACATGTATGAATTCTGAGATTAAACATTTTCAAGGTAACAGGTCACATGTATAAATAAATTCCCAGCTGTGTAAGCAAAATGATCTGGGCCATAAAATTTGGGGAGGGGGCTGTAAACATCTCATTTACTTTTACCACATATATTTGTTTAGTACCCCTAGGAATTTTAGAATGTAATTATCCAAATGAGATGTAAAGCAGGGCTTCTGACCTAACAGAGTAATTAAAGTTCCTGGGCCATTTTTCCAAAAGTTGATGATGACCCCAGGGTCTTGAATACTGGAGGTTTCCAAAAGAATTTCAGAATCTAAAATGTTTGAAAGTGTTCTTACACCAGTGGTTTCTAATGGGAATCTAAACTGTGAACCAGAATGCCTACTTGCATTACACAGACCTTTTTTCTTTCTAATTTTCTTTTTCTTTTCTTTTTTTGGAACAATAATACCAAGCTCTTCATCAGGATAACATGTGAGGAGTATACGGAAATTTACTTTTAAAAAACAATTAGCTATAGCTCCCAATGCCATTAAAACAATTTATCACTGTTATTGTTGCGATTGCAAGAGTATTTTCTTCTTTCTCAAAAATAACTACTTTAGTTATTTTTGGTTACTTGAAAAACCACATGGTTAGTTCGGCAGCACTAGGGAAAATGTGAGCCAGCAGCTGAATTGAAAAATTGCAGTTACAATTTAAAAGGCGTGAATTTATCCCCCATTGAGTTAAAAGTATAATGTAATGGAGATATACCTTGGTTAACAGGAGCCCTGGTGCTGCAGTGGTTAAATACCAGTATGCAACCACAAGGTTGTGAGTTCGATCCTGCCAGGCTCCAAGGTTGACTCAGCCTTCCATCCTTTCGTAGGTCAGTAAAATGAGTACCCAGCTTGTTGGGGGCAATTAGCTAAAATACATTGTAAACTGCTTAGATAACACTAGTTGATAGGCGGTATAGAAATAAATGCTATTGCTAAATGCTATTGTTAAAAGAAATAATTACAAGTAACCAGCTGTTCTAATTAATGACTTCCAACCTAAGAAGGGACTGAAAAGTCAATCACAGATTCCTAGCCCATGCTAGTCCACCTCACCTGTTTTTCTTTGTTGCATTTCTGCTCCATCTGTGGCAGCCATGCAATGGTTAGGGCTCTACTTCCATAGCTGACATGATACACACTTGAATCCCCTTCTGTGCCACTCACCCAGTGATGTCCTCCTTAGGCACCACAGCTGCAGCTGAGACAGGGACAATTACTTGAGAGCTGATACAACAGGGCACCTTTGAGGCCTCTTACTTACCACATATCTCCTAACTGAAACTTTAATGAGAATTTTGCAGCCAGTTCATAGATGGACACTAAAACTTCCCTCTCTTAATCATATTTTCTGAAAAATGACTGCTGTTCATAAAACATCAGGCTCCTTTCCCCAAGTGCTCCGGTTTGTGCATATTTGCTCATCAAATGATGATGAGAATATCGAGGGATACTAATTAACCAATATCACAGATAGAAGCTTCATAAGACCACAAAGAACAATACTTTGAAAGGGAGGCAGTTCACAGGTGATGCCAGTTCTTAAGTGATAATAAAAAGATGTTCTTGCTTATATGATGTTCTTCATACATGTTATCTGTTCCCAACTGTTGCACTGATGTACACTAAAGCAAAATTACTAAAAAGAAAAGTCTGCCAGAGCAGAGAAGCTAATATGAGCAGTATTAAATAAATTACAACTGTCTTTGTTTTATTGAGTCACTACATTTACCAAGATGACAAATGTTCAGAATAGGCCTGCTTCTCAGTCTGCACTCAAGACCTCAGCAGCATGGCAGTTGCTACATCAAGGCTCATCACAGATACAGAATTAATGTCTGATTCCATGGGGCCAATTGGACTTCACTGCTAATGCCCCCCTAGGGCCCAAATAGGCTTCACTGCAGTAATGCTACCACATCAGCTCCTCAGAAGGTTCAGTGGTCTACAGTTTGTACCGTGGGGTCACATTTAAATTGGTCCTAAATCTTCCTGAGCCATCACATAAGCATTTGCCAATATGGCAAGTGAGAACAGGAAGGGAAGATGTCTGATTTCCATATGGCACATTCATGTGATGCTTTTGATGTGGCAGGACGTACATTGTACTCAAAGGTAGCCTGGGATTCATGGTGGAATAATTATCCAATTGCTGCAGCCAATCATGGTCCAAATCAGAGGTGGAATCATGTGGCACTTTAGATATCACTGGACCGTAACTCTTGCCATTCCTCACCATGGGCTGTGCTGGCTAGAGCTGAGAGAAAGTACATCCACGCAGTTTTCAGTTGTGGCCTAAATCCACATAAGGCCCTGCTCTTGAGACTTTGAGGGTATCTGTCAAGATCTCAGCTATCAGTGAGCTTGGTCTGAAAGAGGGAACTATAGGGAAAACACACTGATTGGCAAGATCTACTTGAATACCTGTTTAGCTAAAAATGCAGCAGAGAGCCCTGCCCTACAAAATTTCCAAATGGGTCTTGTTTCTTTAGTCTGTGTCAGAGAATCACTGTTCCTCCTGTTCTCTTCACAAATCTAGCTTTTCCTGGTTATCTTTACTGGAATCCTTATGTTGTCTTGGCTGTCTCTCCCTCTTCTGTTTTTTTTTTGGGGGGGGGGGCTTACATTCCAGTAGGTCCTGCAGACTGGCAGGATCCAGATTTGAAAGACTGTGGATCAGCTTGCCTTCAGTCCAAAGCATTTCTAGAATGCTTATTGGGGGTTGGCTGGAGAGTCACAAGGTGTGTTTTCCCTAAAATGATCAGGTAAAGGACTTATTTGTTAAGTCAGTGCACCCCCCTATGAGCATAATCTGTTTTCCACGTGCCCCCCTCAAGGATACAGAGTATTTACCAACATGCGTGTGTTCTGTGCATGATTCTGGTGATGCCTGCCAGTATAATGGCCTATACTTTTGCTTTTTATGTAGGAATGTCTTACCATATGAGATGGTCTATGGCAGTGGTTCTCAACCTGTGGGTCCCCAGATGTTTTTGGACTTCAGCTCCCAGAAGCCCTGAGCATTGACCATAGTGGCTGGGGCTTCTGGGAGCTGAAGTCCACAAACATCTGGGGACCCACAGGTTGAGAACCACTGGTCTATGGTCTCACCTTCCAAATTCTGTTGGTGTGAACTTTATTGGGAGACTTGGTTTGTTAGTAGCACTTCAGATGATACAATGTTGTGAAACAGAAAAGAAACAGTGTTTCTGTTTTCTGAAACCCATTAAGTGACACAAAATGAAATTAAAAGATAATGAAAGAGCATTAGATTGGTCTGGTTTAAGATGAGATTATTTTGCTTTGGCAAGACTCACCAGGAACATGAGGCCCCCTTTTGCCTCTTCAAATGGCCAGCGTGGGTGATGGAGTCAATCCATAGGCTGAGGGTATTTCACTGCCTAGGTACATACTGAAGCATGGAGTTTGTTGGGACAGGTAGACATAGATCCCATGATTATTAATTTGATTCTCTGAAGCTCCTGACAACAATACACTATGCCTGCAGGTATCTCTAGAAGCATGCACATAATACACACATGTTGGTAGGCATTATTTCCAAAAGTCTACTTTCTCCAGATCTAGCTGTACCTAGCGCACTTGTTGCACAGCACCTTACAACTTCCTTTCTCTCTTCCCAGTTTTTAAAAAGTGAAACCTTTTGTTTAACTTCTGCTTGGCAGGGATTGATGGGATGGGAAAGCAGGGCAAAAATCCCTTAGCAAATTTTGGGTACGAAAGGGTAGAAAGTTCACCCCCTCCTAAAAAGAATCCTCCTCACTATGGCTAGCAGAGTTCATCTCCTTGCAGGCACCTGTTTTTCCCCCCTCTAGATTAACTGGGGACAATCCAAGTTAATCCTCTTTGTCCCACTTTTTCAGCTGCTTTTAAAATGTCCCAGTTTCTCTCTCCACCTTTGTTCAAATACTGCAAACTGAATCCAAGTATAAAAGTAATCAGCACTCAGTGAACTCAGAAGGAGGGAAGTTTTTGTGTGTCCTTACTCATTAAAAATACTTCTCCTCTTGTTGCCTGGCTGTACCCTTTTGACCATACTCTGATGTTAGTCACAGATGCCCTGATTTTTGTCTATGAAATGTTGGAGCATAAGGGATGTTTCTGTCTTGCCCTCGTGAGGGTTTGCACTTTAAAACTTACTACAATGCTACTCGATTACCTTATGAATGTAACTAGATGAAGAATAACTTTCCTACTCTTGTGGTGTAACTGTAACTTTTTGTTACTTTTATAGTGAGGGAGGTGAGGCCTTATAAAACGGTAGAGGAGGAATATTATATGGTACAAGTGCGAGCTTTTGCGGCTACCTCATGTGATGTTGTGGGGTTTGCGATAAAAGAAGGACAGAAGGTGTTTGTGTTTTGTACAAGTCAGCAATTTGCAGCAGGAAGAGTTTTAAAAAATAACTGTAAGCAACCACTTTAGTTATCCTTTAAAAAACAACAGTAATATATTTCTTTGGGTCTGTAAATATTTACTTCAAAAAAGTGACTCCCCACGCTCTGCCCAGTTACCAACCTCAGTTTCTTTTTTTCACTGCGACAGAGGGATGGGGATGTAGACTATATGAGTTGCCACCATGCTGTGATTGTGCTGATTCACAGGAGATTGTAAAAGTGTTAGTCACCTTCTTGTCTTGGTTGCTGGGGAAGCAGAGGAATTGACGCTTCTTGGCCAACAGCACAGCCAGGTGGATTGCAAGGCAATAAGACACTTCAGCTTTGCTAGCTGCAGAGCTAACAGATGGGAATACCTCATTGTGATGTTGCTTATTAAAAAAAGAAAAAGAAAAAAAGGAGTGTTTGTGACAATCTTTTTTTTTTTTTAAATGATGATCATCCTGCTCCTTCCAATTTCTAATGCATGGAACCGCCTTATGTGGAAATTAAATTGTTACTGCCACAAGACATAGACCCTGGCTGCAGTCTAGTGACAGCCATGCAGAAATTCCATTGCAATCAGTTGGATGAAGTGTGATTTAACTCTGCAATTTAATTCTAGTAATTTCAATTAGGCTTAAGCACACCTAATTTTCTCTCAAAAATTTTCCCATGGTTTATATTATACCATGAACACACAAATGTAATGCTAAAAAACCATAAGCAGTAATGAACAATACTATATTACACTGATCTGAATGGCCTTGAGCATTTGAAATATTTCTGGAATTATCATATATATTTGATTTCTTAAACTAACATATAATGTTTTGAGTAGAAGTAAAATAAATATTATATGCCAAAATCAAACCAGAAGGGAAAAATACGTTTCTTTTGTCCCATCATGGGATTTTTGAGATGACACAAAAGGAAACACACTACTAGCAGAAAACAGCAAAGACCTGGAATGACTACTGAAGAAAGTATAAGCAGAAAGTGCAAAGACAAGTTTACAGATGAATATTAAATAAACAAAAATAATAACCACAGATGATTTATACAACTTTAAAGTTATGTTTAAAGAAGCCATGATCACTAAGCTGAGACTCTCATATTTTGACCATATGATGAGAAGACATGAGTCACTAGAAAAGATAATAATGCTTAGCAAAGTAAAAAGCAGCAGCACAAGAGAGAGATTGCATTACAGGTGAATAGACTCAATCAAGAAAGCCACTGACCCGAGTTTTCAAGACCTGAGCAGAGCTGTTGATGTCAGAGTGACTTGGAAGCTTCTTATTTATTCTTATTTATAGGGTCACTCTAAGTCAAAGTTGACTTGACAGCAGTGAACAACAACAGTTACTTTTGACTTGGGTATACAACAATCAGCAAGGCACTGAACTTACATCATTTATGAAAATGCTGAAATTGTATATAAAAATGTGAAAATAACTAAACAAGAACACTATACGTAACTAATAAAATGCAAAGTCCTAATTTTCAGCTATAACACACCTATGAATTTTCTACATAAGTGTGCGTGTGCACACACTTGTGCTTGTACATGCATGCTTTCATACTGAGTTCACCTTCAGTGACATTTAAAACTTACAAACAGTGGGGAGAAATTTTTGGAACTTGTAATTCGGTTAGTGCAGAACTCAAGAGACTCCTGAACTGATTGGACTGTTATCTGAACCACCAAATGAGGACACAACCATAAATCTTGTGAACAGTCCACATAGACAACTCTGCCACTGCTTAATAGCAGTTACAAATTTCAAGCCTCATCAGATTAAGGCAATTCATCCATGATAATACATGTAAAGATTCACTAGAAGGTGGATAGGTAAGTATCTTAAAGATACTTAAGAGGAGGACTGAAGCAGGTTTATAACAAATCTGCATCAACTCAACTGGTTGAATAAAAAAGGAAACTAGAGAAGATACATGTGACCTGGCATATTATTATGATAATAGGCAGTCTATCTAGAGATGGTGGAATTTGTGTTTTTGTGTTCCCATATATGTGGAGGGTGCCATGTTGCAGAAAGTCTGCACAGAATTAGGCATGGCTTCAGATCTCCAGTCAGCCATAAAACTTGCTGCACTGTTGGCCCAGTCATTACTGTTCAGTCTTACCTACTTTATAGGGGCACTATAGGTATAAAACAAGGGAAATATTTATGTTTCCTGGACTTCTTTGGTGAGCTAAAAATGTACAAATTGATAAAATAACTTGGATCAAGTTATCTTATTCTCTGCTGCCTCACAGTTCTCCATACTATATACAGTTAAGAACGGCTTTAATTCCTTCCTATGGAACAAGATGAAGTAAATAAAACACTTGAATGCAGGACAAGACATGATTTTGCCCTGGAGTTTCCTCCAAAGCAGAGTGCTTCCTTGTCATCTGACCTGCAGTCACTGAACCAGGAGGTACAAAGTGCTATTTGCACAGAGGCTGCTGTTCTGTGAGATGGTATGAATATTCAGAGAGCAAAGCCCAGCACAGTATAGTGATTGGGGTGCTGGACTAAGACACTGGGGACCTGTGCTCAGATCTGTACTTGGCCATAGAAGCCCAATGTGTGACCTTGGAGAAATCATGCTCTTCAAAGGAAGGCAATGGCAAACCTTCTCTGAACAAATCTTGGGGGGAAAATAATTTCATGATAGATTTGCCTTACAGTCACCAGAAGTTGGAAATGACTTGAAGGCACACCACCACCACCATCACCACCACAACAACAATCCAACGTTGTATCTGTGCTATAAAGTACCTGTTTGCACATTTAGCAAATAACGATACTATATATAAGCAGTAATCATTGTAAAAAAACTGCTCTAATTATGCAATGCTAGGCATGTCTATTCAGGACTAAGTCCTGTTGAGTTCCGTGGGCTTATTTCCAGATTAGTGAGCACTGAGTTACAGCCCTAAGACTGAAAACCTATGTACACTTATTAGGCCATAAATTCAATCATTGGGATTAACATAAGTGTCAGTTTACGACTGAGTAGTTGATTCAATGTGTCTGCTCTGTTTGGGACTAGCAGTTAGCCTAACTTCGCATTGTCATCTGGATTTTTTGCACAAGCAGCCAACCTATGTAAGTGTGTGACAGATACTTAAGCACTGAATCTCAAAGTGTTATTTCTGCATCCAAAGATGGGGCCCTACTGATTAACTATTCACTGAAATAATATTCAGAGCTGAAAGAAAAAAAAGGGGGGGGGAATTATGCACTGAACAGCCACTCATTACATTTTCATGTTAAGCCCCCAAATCAACTTGTCTGCTTTGTATAAACATCAGTAATTCCTGAGTTCACTGGTAAATGCTCTAGGTAATAATTATCATCATATGCGGTTAAAATTAGTCAGACCTCATCACTGGCAAGTTCAAAGAAAGCTATGCTTCGTAATTGTTTTCTAGCTGGACTATTTCTGCTACTAAAGTTCAGAATGAAGAATCAGGAAGCAGAGTGAAACTCCACAATAGTTTTAACATTTGATATGGGGTAGGAATGGATCAACATCAGAGCTTTTCAATTTAAAATACTTTACCAAACAGTTATCAAACTGAGAATTGGCTCTTTTATGGAATAGTTCAGAATTTCTTATTCCATCTGGACTGGAAACATCATAAGAATCTCTTGACATTTAGAAGATAACTTCTCTGCATATGGTTTTAGCCAAAATTAGGATGTGAAGAATTAGGTAGGTTTTTCCAGGCCTCAGAACAGTTTTTAGTCAAATGCAATGGTTACTCTTTTAAGGTTGCATGCCAGCAAAGCAGAATGAGATGCACAACTGACTCTGAGATAATGTGTACAAGACCATAATGACAGTCCTTGATGCTGATTATGAGCAGCAAGGGAAATGCTCTGGCCAGCAGAACTGTACTTACAGTCTGGATTCAACCAAGGTTAGGGAGTAGCCATAGCTTAGTGGTAGACCACATGTGTTGTAGGCAGAAACTTGTGTGCTGTGTCTCTGACATCTTCAGTGAACAGGATCAAGTAGCAGGTGATGGTAAAGATCTCTGCTGAAGATTTTTTAAGACCCACTGCCAGCCAGAATAGGTGATTCTTAATTCATCTGATTAGAAAAATACTGTGAGCTGGTATAAGGCAGTTTGCTGTTTTCCCAAATACATTTTGAGGATAGAGTCATAGAGTTGG
This sequence comes from Iguana delicatissima, assembly GCA_948472985.1. Lineage (NCBI taxonomy): Eukaryota > Metazoa > Chordata > Lepidosauria > Squamata > Iguanidae > Iguana > Iguana delicatissima. The sequence goes on along the minus strand of CAOKZL010001205.1, from coordinate 13,768 downwards.
AAGAGACCACAGGGGCCATCCAGTCCAACCCCCTGTTGCGCAGGAACACACATTAAAGCATTCCCAACAGATGGCCATCTATCCTCTGCTTAAAAACCTCCAAAGAAGGAGACTCCACCACACTCCGAGGCAGCATATTCCATTGTGAGCTGCTGTTATCTATAATAACTTCCCCAAGAGTAAATCTAATTATCTATTTGAACTGAATTAGTTCTATATACAATTTATCGTGTAAGATCTCCTTTAATCAACTGACAAGTCAACTTCAACCAGTATTGTCTTTGCAACTCATATTTCTGGTGGAAAAAAATTAGATTGCATTTAGTGACCTTTCCATTTTCAACTTTTGTAGTACCTCATGAAGGTTTTGAGCAACATTACCCAGACTGCATCATTTGCAGTAACCTCACAGTGTCTGTCACATGAATTCCTAGGAATCAAACTTTGGTTAAATTACAGCTACATCCCTCAAATGTTTGCAGTACCCCCTACCAAAAAAAACAAGCTGTACTTCTAGGGGTTCTCCTCTGCCACATCTCACATTTGTACACAATTGTTATTACATAAGCATTTGCATTGCACTGAACTGAATGCTTATTCAAGATGGTATTTGCAAAAGATGGTTTTACCATATGAGTAACTGACTAGTAACATTAATACCACAAGTATTTCAGGAACTGTACTATATTAGAGCAGGAAGGCACACGCAGCAAGCTCTGGCATATAATCAGAGATAAAGTCCTGTCCTCTTCTTGTTTCAGTAGACCAGAGGAGAAATCACTCTAAGGCCGAGTGGCTCCTTGGTAATCACTTTCATTCCTCTTATTTCTCTTGTCTTTTAATCTAGCAGTGGGTAAGTTTGGCCATCTGGATATTTTGGATTTCAGTTCACTGAAGTGCCAGCCAGCATGGCCAATGAGGAGCAATCTGTACTTCAAAATATCCAGTATTGGGAAATGGGAGAGACAATACTGGATTTTTCAAGCAGAGTAATCTAACTGACAAGGCAGAAGTTAAATAACCGCCAGCTCTACCCCATCTCTCACCACAAAGTCAGGATGAGAAATAAGTCTCTTCTTTATGAAACATATAATGTCTTCCCTCCACATTCACAAGTTTGACCTTCACAAATTTGATTATTCACAAGGCACATGGCTGCCGCCCCCCCACCCATTTACCTCCTCCCATTTCCTTGCATTCCTCACCCCAGGCTTGTGAGGCTTGTGTTTAAAATGGACAGTTTTTCTTTTTGTGTGAGCAAAGCCCTCTGCCCCCACTGCAGGAGGCCAGTCCTCTCTGCCATGGGGCTACACATTCCACTGTGTAATGGCTGCTGATTAGTCAGGTGCGCTCTTTGCTCCTACCTCTTCTTTCTCAAGATGGCACCTGGAAATAACTAGAATACTAGAATTCTGCTCTTCTCTGTCTGAAGGGAAAGTGCTGTTAATCCCTTCACCTTGTCTTTTTCCTTTCCCCTGGTAATGCTGGGGCCAGAGGCAAGAATAGGAGGGGGGAGCTCCAGAGGGGAATGGGAAGAGGATTGCAGGGGGGGAGTTATTTACAGTTTTTCCCACTTTTGCAAGGGTTTTGTACCATGAACCCCCCCCCCCCGTGAGTGCAGAAGGACCACTGTAAAATTAGTTTTACTTACAATACTTACCTACAATCAAATGAAGGAGAAGGGGGGGGATAAAAAAAATAAAAAATGGTTGCATGGTTGCATGCTAGAGTGATGTAGGAAGAAAGGGGGTATGGTAAAATAAACAAACAAACAGTAAGTTACCAAAAACAGTAAATTTGCAATTAATGAGTATAGGCATGCAAATATTGCTAACTCTAAGAGGGAGCTAAATAAATAATCCCCAGGTCTTCTCTACACTATCACTCATTTGATGGGGAAGAGAAGAAGACCTTTTCACACTCCTCAGGTTAGCACTGTGGCCATTTCTGTTCTACACTATTATAGGGCTACTTAACATCCTGTGGAATTCTGAGGTTTGTAGTTTTTTGAGGCCAAAGAGCTCTCTGGCTAAGAATTCAAAAGGCCCCTCCCTAAACTGCAGATCCCAGGATTCCATGGGATGTTGAAAGTGGAACAGTAGCACTATAGCAGTGTAGGGAGGAAATGGCCTATGATTCTACTTTAACTGACAACTGGAATCCTAGGATTTGCAGTTGGGGACTATTCAGACTTCTCAGCCAGAGAGCTCTAATACCTCATCAAACTATGTGCTCTAGGATTCCATAGGATGCAGCTGCAGAAGTTAAAGTGGAATCATAGTGCTGTAATTGTTCAGTATGAAAGGCTTGAAGTTAAATTCCAGAAAACACTTAGGTCTCACCACAGTGCTACTTTTTCACAGTGGAGAGATTCCATGCTCCTTGAGACAAGAGGAGCGTAGACTGTGCAATTAGACTGTATTCTAATTGTTTATTGATTTCATTGTGTTGATTTATTGCAGATCCATTTTACAGTCTATATCATTGTTATAGTAAAGCCTGGTACTTTTATTTCATTTTAATTGGAGTCTCAGGTAGATGTATGACACCATTACTCAGGTTTGCGAAAGAAAGACCATCCTTGAAAGTGTACATCCTGGTTGAGGATTTATGCTATGGCTGTGCTAAACTGTGAGCTGGATGGCAGGTACTGAGCAGAATTTTCTTCCAGCTAAGAGTTTCTACTCAGGAAGAGTCTCTCAAAGAAAGGCTGTGAAAGAAGCTGTTATTTGTAAATAGACAAGCTTCTTCAGGCTCAGATGTTACCCACTTTAATAAATGATGAAACATCTAGAGGAGACCCAATTTAAGCAGACCCTGTGAGAATTATGATTCCCAGCCCCTCCAATGCCTGAGTGCACTATGGGATCAACACACTAAGCAATATGGGGCAGGAAATAATTCCCTCCTCTCCCTTCGCCATGCATTTCTGCTGTTGTCCCTCCTGCCTCTGAGGTAAAGGAAAGATGAGGGGCACATGTGTTCTGGAAGATGGTGGGAATGCCTTTTGTAGACAGGAAAGTGCTAGGCAGAGAAGTGGCAGAGGGGAATGCAAGAATTCCTGACTGGCTTAGATTTTAACTGAGGTGAGGCATAGTCAAATGGCTTGTACAGTTTGCTGCATTTGAGGTGTCCTTTCATGAGCCCCCAGGTTCTATTCTGAACTTAGCTGGAAACAAATTAAATAGCTTCTCTCTTTATAGATTTTTTTTTCTAGAGCACTGGATTCTTGCAAGAATTCCAGAAATATGGAACCCCATGGAGCTTCAGGCTAAAGGCACAAGTGAAACCTGATGGGCCAGTGCAGCATACAACCCCAACTGAAGGTCTGTGTACTTACATCTTGAGAATGCCTCTCTTGATTCCACATTGCCAAAAGGAAATAACTCCATACAAAGAAAACTCATCTAGGACAAAAATGCATACTGAAGCTACTGCAAGTGGAGAAATTAAAGGAAGAGTTGGTGCTAAAGTTATTGTCGTAAGGCATAATTTTAGAGTGGTTGTGGAGCTACTGGTCTTGGAACTAGTAATTTGAAGATGTACGTTGTAATTATATAAGTGAGGAAAGTGTTATCCTTGACTGTCAAAAGTAATAATTTTATATTCAGGGCTACACTGATTGCTACAGACTGTATCCCAAGGAATACAGCAGTAATTCTTGTTTAATAAAATTCAGAAGGGATTTTTTAAAAAAAATAAAAATAAAACTATCGTCTGTAATTAAGGTTTTTAATATGCAAGGCTTTTGATGTTGTCATCTTGGAAACATAAAATAAAAAGTTTGTCTCCTTTTTATAGACTCTGATGAATGAATCTGAAGGGAGGGTAGATCTCCATAAATACTTCTAAAAGCATATGGTATTTTTTTTAAAAAAAAACAAACTAAAACAAGGCAAAAGCAATGGCAAGAAATCTTAAAGCAATCATTCAGTGAATTAATATGTCAACAGCTCACAAATTGATGGAAAATCTTTGACAGATTGGGAAGATCCCTTTATTTTCCCAGTTCCAGACTTCATGCTTGTAACAATCTCCTCAGGACATTTTAATTAATTCTGATTAGAAGCACCCTCTTCGAAGCTAGTACATATGATATAATTAAATCACTCCCACAAAGGTAGCTGGTACTGTTCTTAGAACTGAGAAGTCTCTTGTACTAGACATTGATCATAGAGTGGGCTTCCCAACCTGCTGCCCTCCAGATGTGATGGACTAAGGCCCTTTCCACAGTAGCCTCACATACTGGCATGGGGACAGGAGAGGAGCAGGACCACGATGACACTTCTGCACTTCTGCTCCTCTCCCATCCTCAGGTGGCACAGTCATGGATTAAATCATTGATGGGTTTTCCCTATCAATGACCCACGATCATGCCACCATCCCACACTTACTTGTCCTGCGGAAGGCCTGGAAGTACAATGGCGGTGCTTCCTGCCCCAGGGTAGCCAGGGAAAAGTACCTGGCTACACTGCAAAAGGAAGATGCATGTCCATTGTGCTCCCTTCTGCAGAGAGCTGGTCCAGTAAGGAGGGGAGCATTCAGGTTGCACTTGCTTCCTGGCATCATTCCCCATCAATGACCTGTGATCATGCCACCATCCTGCACCTATCTGTCCTGTGGAATGCCCAGAAGTGGGACGGTGGCACTTCTTGCCTCAGTGCAGCCTGGGAAAGTACCTGGCTGCACTGCAGAAGGAAGAGGCATGTCCATTGTGCTCCCTTCCACAGAGAGCTGTTCCAATGTGGAGGGGAGTGCTTCCATCACGCTCACTTCCAGGCAGTGCTGCTGCCAGGATCACCACTGGAGGACCATGCAAGAAGGTAGAGTGCAGAAAGGGACTAAAGCTCCAATAATCCACAAGCCAAAATTGCCAGAAGCTTTTCTTCGTATCATATCTTCACATAGAGACTTTATATATGCTCCCTGAATGCCATGCATCTTTTCACTTGTCTTGTTGTTGTTGCCATGTGCCTTCAAGTTGTTTCTGACCTATGGCAACCCTAAGGCAAAGCTGTCACAGAGTTTTCAGAGGCTGAGTTTCCTTTGTATGAATGGCATGCCCAGGATTACCCACTGGGTTTCCACGGCCAAGCAGGGAATTGAACCCTGGTCTCCAGAATTGTAGTCCAATGCTCAAATCACTATACCACATTTGCTATTATCTTCTACCAATTTCTACCTTCCTTCCTTCCTGACTTGGTCCTTCTATCAGTGTATTTATGGCACCTCAACTGTTGATGTTTTATGTTTACCTAACACATTAAGCAAAGTCACACTGAAGAGTCTTACTGTGAATCTGCTATTTCAGTATAAACATCAGAAGACTTACCTTAAAAATATATATCCCTATACATTTTTTAAAAAATAAAAAACCTTTTCTGGTCTCAGAAACCTGGTATATCTGGCAAAGAGATAGGATCTTTTTTCTCAAAGTAGTACTTATGTGGCCCAAAAATGTCTATCCCTATTCTCCTCTAAAAAAAAATAAAGATAAATGGGCAAACAAATCCAAGAATATTTATACAAACAGGGTCAAAACAAGATTTGTACTTTCCAAAAACTCAATTTTCTCACACATACAACTATTTCTTTCTTTCAATATACAGTGAGCCAAAGGTTAGGGGCGTAAGACCTCCACAAAAGTTGGAAAACTGTGCATAAACATAAAAATTGTGAAAACTATTTTTTAAAAAAACTGAGAACGCTTCCTTAGGAACCTCTAAGTCCTGCAGTGCTATTCTTTCTGGTGGTTTTTTTTTTTTTTTTTTTTTGGCAGACATGGCCTATAGAGTCACACTGAAGGACCTAGCAATGGTGAGAGAAGTGTTCTCCATAGTAATCTCTAGGTCTTCCAGCACAACTCTGTGTCTACTTTCAGCAGAAGTTTTTTGTGTTGGTAAGGGCAAATACAGTAAGAATTTTCTTAATAAATATGTGGAAAGAGCAAATGCCATAAGAATTTTATTAATAAATTAAATGAATAAAATAAAACCACCTGCAAATAATCAAATCCACAAATGCTGAATCTGTGAAAGTGGCGGGATAATTGGAGTTAACTACAGCACTGAGGGTAGCCTGTTGTACATTTTGGAGTACCCATTAATTTTACACACATTTACAAAGGGTGGTTAATATCTGAAAAAAACATATTCTATTTTTGTGTCCCCCCTCTTCTTCATTCCTATATAGTGTGGTCATAGATGTGAAATTATCCCTTTCCCACCCCTCCATCATTCCCATGGTAGCTTCCAATATTTTTCATAAGGAATCCTAGGATGTTTGAGTGTGTATGAACTCTGTTATTAGTTGCTAATATATTTTAGGAGGAAGAGTAACAAAACTACAGGAATAAAATACCTTAAGGTTTTAGTTAGTATCATTAGCTTTTCCCAAAACATTTCAGCTACTATGTATGCGGGGAAACCTCTCTCTTCTTTTAACACTTCCAACAGGCTAAAGGACAGTTCATGTTGATATTATTTCTTAATATGGTAGCGCTATAACGTATATGATTGTTTTTATTTTCTATTAGTCATATTCAAAGAGTAATTGTATCTATCTATTGATTGATTTCATTTATATCCTACCTTTCTCCTCAAGGTAGCCTACAGCACAACAAAATACAGTTAAAACAACATAAAGTGTCAAAGGTGTGTGTGTGTGTGTGTTTTAATTTGAACAGACAATTGTATTAAAAATTTAAAACAGTTTAAAATGCATACAAAACCTAACAGTACTACACACTTCATAAAAAGATCCTTCTGCCACTCTCAGGTAAAAATCATTAAGTTTAAATAGATGTATTTTCTTAGTGGCAAAGAGAGATCACAGAAGGAACCAGCCTAGGCCATTTCTGCAAGATTGGGGAAGAGCAGTTCACTGCATGTCAAAAACAGTGTCAAGATTTGGAAACTGAATTCAGAAATTCATAAACTGTGCATGTCTGCACACACACACATCCCATTTACATTGTATTATTGCAGAGAACAGCAGTTGTTGCATCCACAACAGCAAGTCCTTGGCCACTTCCATTCCCCTCCCTCACCCCACCCTGCCATCACTGATTGGTCTGTTTTTTAAAACACACACATGCATTTTTAACACATTTCTGTGTTGCTACGTTTGTGCATAAGAAGGAATGTTCATTGACACATGGAAAAAAACACATTTTAACAGTCCATTACCAGATCTACTGTCTTCCTGCTGTCCCTTTAACAGAAGAAGACAATAGTAACAGCTGCCTGTCCCTTGATGGGCAGAGAAAGATAGGGACAGAAATGATGGAAGGGGCAGCCTGAGAACATGCATAGCTGGCCACTTCTGTGATATGAATCAATGCTATGCTTCTGCATGTAGGCGAAAACTGAAGCAGAACTGGTTTGGGAGATTTACATCAGAGTTTTTCCCGTTTTCACATACAGCAGTTTTGCATCACAGTGAATTGCAGTGAACTGTTCTAAGAGCTGAAAACGTGCAGAACCACGAAGAAAACTACGATGCTAAAACGGTACAATGTGCAGACCGGAGGGTAAGAATTCGACACTAGTCTCTCATGAGAGAAAATTCCCCAGTGGAGGAGCAGCTGCTAAGAAGGCTTTCTTGAATATCCTTGCCCACTGTACTACGATGATGTTGAAAGAGAGGGAAAGTTCCCCCCTCACAAGATTTTAAGATTCAAGCCAACTCTCATTATGTCCTTCAGATAATCTGAAGTCTGGACCAATACCACATCACTCTATAAACTCTTCCAAACTTTCAGAGACAAATTATCTCCTATATATTAAGTCAATCTAATCCTGTCTTCTTTGCACTGTTCAATTTCAGAGTCATATTATAAACATAGCCTGTCTTTGTCAACATATAGGTATGCTAATTACCAACATGTTATCTGAAGATTGTTTTCTTCTTAACTGAAAATACTTCTTACTTGGGCAGTCATCTAGTCAGAATAAATTCACAATAACATGTCTTTATTATCCATTCAGTTTAATTTTAATCTCAGTATAAAGTAGACCTCTGTGTTTTATGGTATCCTTGTATTAGCAGACTTTAAAGGTATGCTAACTTCCTATTCATGCAGTTAAGTGTTCCAAAGTTCAGCTATTCAATGTATCATTGGCGGTAGCAAGGTCCATAATGACCCCTACTGTTGTTTTGCTAAATTCATAGCTTTGTAGTCTTGAGATGCAAAACTTAATCAACTTCCTTAGCATAATCATTTTATTATTATTTTTTTAAAAAAAGAAGAGTTCAGTTGCACAATTTTTCTTGACAGTTATCCAGATCTACTTATCAGTTGTTTCCTCATAGAAATCCCCCACTTGTGAAATAAGGTTTTGTTTTGTTTTTTAAAATCATGTTGGCACTTGAAAGGGGAAAAGAAAAACCAACAATTGTACAACAAGGGACTTTCTACCACATGAAAAATACAACTCTTTCCCCTGGAAGTAAGCCAGTCCTGATGTGTGATGTGCTTCTGTCATGTTATAATTAGAACTTACAAATGCACTGGAGTTTTTTTGATTTTCAGTGTTTTATTGGAGTAATGGAGGGAATAGAGTGTGGGTGGGAGGAGAATCAAACAAATTCTATAAATTTTATGTGCTCAAAGTGTTTAAAGGGAGAAGGTGATAGAGGAGACAGATATCCTATTAATTGGTAACTCATCCTGGGAGCAACTTTATTAGGTATTGCATAAGCATTTGTTCCAGGATGATATCGCAAATGCATAGAAATTCTTTTAGTTTCTCTTCCCTTCCACATCCCTACTTGAATGGTTATAGTTGATGTGTGCATGATCTGAACACACATGACATGGCTAGTTATCTTGCTATAGGTAATTAAGTTAGGTTCCTGTGGACAAACATAAGTAAACTAAATAAACAGGTTTTCTCCATATTATCCAATATGTCACAGATCAAAACCACTACACATGTGGTCAATCAACATCAGACTGTAGTCAAGATGGGAAACATCATTAATGAGAAAGAACAGACTGACCCTACTTGGACGGGAAAGATTCTGCCCCTTCCTTTTCTCTTCTCCCACTGAGGTAATTGGGTGTGTACTGATTCTGTACTTTGAACTCAGTTTGCAGCACCTGAAATGAGTTGAGGACAAGGGGGGAAAGTGGGAGAAGAGAAACTAGGAAGTTTTAAAAGCAGCTGAAAAAATGGGGAACAGAGAACTAATCAAGCCAGGCCCTGCCAAACTGGAACAGTTGAAAGGTATGCTTGTCTCAGAATCTTGGCACTTTGATCTCCTTATTTCAGATATGTTATTATTACATAATATTTCCACATTGATAAATTAGAACATCTGTCTTATACTGAATTGGTATGCTGGAATTTGTACCTCCCTCCAGAGGATTGCAACTCCTAGCTGCCCTCACCAGCACTGCCAAGAGTGAGGAATGGTGGAAGTTACATATCAATAATATTCAGAAGGCTACATAATCCACCCCCCCATCCCCTCAATCTAGTCTGATTTCCCACCTGAGATTCCACACATCATATACCCTTTCTCAAACATGGCTGTGCTTGGTACTGAACTTGAAACCATATGCATTTCAGAGCGTATTCACGTTATCACCTTTCCAACTAGACTGGCACAATAGCCTCAGCTAGGCTGTTGCTGGAATTCTGTTAGGGATATCTGCATGCATCAGTTTCCCTCATGTGTGAAGATATCCCCTTTTTGTTTTGGATGCTACAGGGGTTGGTGTTCCCTTCCTCCCTCTGAAGCACCCAAAGCCCTGGAACCAGATCAGCACAGACACTCCATGCTTTGTGACAAGCAGGCAGGATCAGAGAGGCATCTGGCTACATCCCCAGAGCCACACACATAATGGTGACATCACCACTGAGATCCCCTGGGTTCCTGTAGGGATATCAGCTCTGATCATTTTGTATCTGACTTTGGGAGTTTAGCCAGACAAGTTCTCCAAAAGTATTTGCTCCTGTGAAGAATGGAATGGCCGTGTGGAGTTGCTTCAGAGGCTTTTCAGTAAGTTGAGTGGAGGGTATATGGCTCAGGATAGTAAAGGTCCACATGTTGATATTTTATGCTATGCAGGACTGAGGCTGATATCCACAGTATTTAATCACAGTAGTTTGATACCACTTTATCATAACTCTGTTCTACAAATCCTGGAATTTGTAGTTTTGTGAAGCACTTAGAATTCCCTAGCACAATTCCCTGTAGCATTATAGAATTAGGCTGTACTGGCAAACAATTATGAATAGCTCACCAAACTATAAATCCCAGGATTCCACAGGATAGCAGTCAAAGTGGTATTGAAATGCTTTAATTGTGTAACATGAATACCGTTTCTAACATCAGCAGTTGCATCTGCTTTTTGCCATTTCATAATGAACTGACTACAGGGATGTTGTTCTGAAGTTTGCAAAATCAAATATGCCCTTGTGTGTCAGAATTCCAACTCATCAAATAGTAAATAATAGAGTAGACGCAAAATGAAGAGTTAATATTTATATATATATATATCCTAGTTCTATGTAGGGATTATTTAGAAGCCACAGAAGCTGCTGAAATTTGACACTTCGTTATAAAAGCAAAAGAATAAACATAATTATCTCAGTTTTCTCTGATCTTGTCTTAAGACCTCTTTCTTCCCAGATAATAAATATAACTAGAGAGAAAATTGCTTGTGGTTTTCCCCCTCATCTCCACAACTAAGAACTCCAAGAGTTTTTTCAAAGTTTAAATAATCTTTCTTTCGTTTGCTCTTCTTGGTTTTTGCAGTGCTTTCTTGCTGTTGTACCCTGAAAGCCTGTCTTTCAAAACATTGTTACTCCCAAGCTCCTTTCTGCATAGATGACAGGTAAGTTAGACCCACACAACTGGCCTTGTTAATGTGGTTATGGTTCAGGGTTGTAGTAAAATGGATTGCTGATGTTAGCAAAGCTAATTTTTCTCTCTAGATTCAACTTCTAGTTACAATGGGTTACCTTTGAAGAATCAAACTAATACATTTTTAGAAGACCTGCTTCCTCAAGCAGTGAAAGATGTCTACCTGTCAGCACATTCTTTTCCCTCACCTACATATTATGCATTTAATGTGCTTTATTTTGTAGTTGGTCTTGTCATGACCTTAATTTGTAAATCTGATTGCTGAAGCATGCATCTCTGAGGAAATCCCACCGTTTGAAGCAAAATGATTCTTGGGAATGCCCATTTCTATTCATATTTTGTATGATCTCCTGACAATTAGCAAACCAATTTTTTTTTTTAAAAAAAAAAAACCTTCATCCTTTTAAGCTTAAGTAAAATTTATGGAGGCCATATGTTCTACTGTAGAGGTCATAGTCCTCTGTTTAATGTGCTGTCAAAGGATAGTCCTCTGAAGGTTCCTTCTGTTTCAGGGATAGGCATAGATATCTCCCAATCTGTGAGGACCTGTACACCATCCTTTCTGCTCCTTCCGTTGCTGAAATGTGGAAGCAACTACCAAATTTCATTGGCAACTATGTCAGTTTGCTATGAGGTAGGAGGGTGCTAGAATGTCCTTCTGCACCATAGATCCCTGGGAGAGTGTGAGGGAAAAAAAACACAATTTTTCTCCTGAAGTTTCAGGAAGGTAAGAGGAAGGAAGAAGCTGCCATGATTTCAGCAGATAACACTGCCACCTCAGCTGGGTGGGCAAACCAGGTTTATGAGGCTATATACAGCACGCAGGCCATGCATTGTCCATCTAGGTCCATTTGAAGGACTCTGTGAGTCAATCCACTTTAATTAAAAAAAAAAATACTCTAAGAACTCATCAACATTAAGCACCTGGGCAGCAAACTGAAGAGCAGACACAAATTCTTACCAAACATACTGTAGGTTTCTAAATTTCTGTCTATATGTCAGAATACGCAAATTTATTCATATCTGTCTCTTGTTTTGTCTTGTCTCCCCCCTTTCCTCTTTTTTAGGTTGTTAATGTGTAAAGTCTATGCTACTATAGTTACCACCAGTTTCCATGGAAAAGTCAAAGAAGCCAAAATTGCCGTAAAGTACATCTCTTAGTGGTGTGTCCATCTTCAAACTTAATATTAAAAGTTTAACATTTCTGCTAAAGGCTACAAATGTGGGGCAAATGTGTTACTAAATGAAACATTTCAAAGAAGGTCGTCGTTCAAAAATAAATCTTCCCTAATTTTTTATTTATTTATTTTGAAAAAGGGAAGCTTTACCAGCATTTCATGAGGGAAATAACTAAAAATATGCATGTCAGCTTATTATTCTTGGCAAAAACTAAGGCAGTCATTTATTAGCAGTAGCTCTATATCCTGTAATTCCAAGATTCAATTAAAATTCAGTCCTAATGCAAAAAGGCCTTGGGGGGAAAAAAGAGAGAAAAACATGTTGGGAGGGATGTGTGCTTTTTCTTCTCAATGGAGGGGACATCAAAAAAAGGGGGAGACTTCTGTGTTTGTTTTTCCCCCAAGATTATTTCCCAGTCCTCGTACCTCTAGCCCTGACTTGTCAATCCTAAAGTCACATTTTGAAGCCAAAAGTTTCTGTGTCAACTCAGACAGCCAAAAGACAAGCATGACTACATGTAGCACCTATGGTACTTCATCTTGGTTATTCTTCCTCAGAGCCTTTTAGGTAGGCTGAGATAGATAATTTTGGAAATTGTACCATTTCCAAGCTGATTTCAGTGGCTGGGTGAGCAGTAACACTAACTTGCTTGGGAACTAAACATTCAGTTACTATGCTGGTAGTTTCAGGCACCAAACCTGTTTCCCATACAAGACACATTCTAACAGAATCCCTTTGATGGAGATTCAAAGAATTGGATCAACAGTGGTAGGTAAGTGGAGAACAATTATGTGCTATAAGTTAATTAAGCACTTGAGAAACATACCTCAAAAGCTTCCAGCAAGATCTATCTCAGACAAAAGGAAGATCAGGAAATAAATTAAACCTTTGTTCTCTAGGATTTGCCCCCAACCAGAGCAAGATTTTTGTTTCATTTTGTTCTGTTTTGAAGGCTGTTTTCATTCAAATCAAACTAGGGTTGTGGTAAATTTCCACAGAGCTCATTTTTCCCGGTGAAAAGTGTCATTTCAGGAATGCCATGTTTTTTGCTTCTTTCTCTTTGAACAAGTAGTGGTCTCCTAGGGGAAATGACGATGGCGATGATGATGATGATTTTTTTTATGGTGAGATTACAATCCATACCCACATCCCTCCCTACACCTTGACAAAACATGTGCGAAAAGAGAGGGAGGGATCATGCCGGATATTAAAATTGCAACTGCCTCCTTTAAAACAGCTTGCAACAGGACACTCTTCTCCTTGAAAATTGCTGAGATACAAGGAAACTGACAAGGTGGCGTGTTGCTGCATATTACCTCCTTCAAAGTGGAAGTTGGCAGCAACTAAAAGAAAAAAAAATATACGCTCCCCCATAGTTCTGTTCTGTTCTCTCTCACTTTCACTCTCTCTCTCTTTCTTTTGTAATTTTGACAATTTAGAAATGAATTTCCCTCTTTTCCTCTTGTCATTCCTCTTTTCCTTTTATATCACATTTATTAGACTGTGAGTTTGTCACAAGTTACTTTTTTTAAAAAAATCTCTAGGCAGAGTATTGAATTGGTGCAAATGCATCTTTGGTCAAAGGACATTGGTGAATATAATACCTTATCTGTTTTAATTTGAAGGCCACTTGGAGACCTGGAACCACTTGACACTACACAATTATAATACTATGATTCCCCTTCAACTGCCAAGGCAACCTCCTATGGAATCC